>CM031610.1:2990223-2994634 GCA_018398815.1 Conus ventricosus
TGATGACACCCGAGGCGACGCGAGCACTGCTGTCCTGGGAACCAGTGTCACCAAGGATCCTCACTGCAAGATTCAATTCAAAGGGCAGGAAAACCACCATCTTACAGTGCTACGCCCCCACAAACGTATTGCCAACACAGAACTGTGGAACAAGACCAAGCAAGTTCCAATAAAATCAAAAATCAGAAAACGGAAGTGGGGATGGATTGGCCACACCCCCAGAAAGTCTCCATCCAACATCGCAAGACAAGCCCTTGAATGGAACCCTCAGGGCAAAAGAAAAGTGGGAAGACCAAGACAGACATGGCGAAGGAATACAGACGCAGAGGTGAAGGCCGCCGGAATGACGTGGGCCGAGCTGAAGAGGATCTCCCAAAACCGTGTCCGCTGGAAGAGTGTGGTTCCGGCCCTTTGTTCCCCAGGGAATTCAGAGGACTATGTCAAGTAAGTAAGCAAAGTCTTCGTGCATTCTTTTGTGTGTGTGTGTGTGTGTGTGTGTGTGTGTGTGTGTGTGTGTGTGTGTGTGTGTGTGTGTGTGCAGCCTATGGTTTTGTGGAAACAGACATTATGGAGCATATAGTAGATAGTGCCAAGACAGATGGAACAGCTTGCACGGTAGCAGCGCTATATATTGTTTTGAGAATTCTTATTGTGTCTGAAAGTTCATTCTACTCGTTGTCTTTCATATGGCCATCAACGTACAAGCCAGTTGGTTCCCATGGTGACTTTTACAGGTGGCGCAAAGACAGGGTCTTACATGGATTATACAGTGTTTCAGTGCGACGTTCTAATTGTGGCGTGTGGCCTTGAGAGACGCCTCACACTTTCCATTCACAAATGGTGACTGCACCTTGCCATCTCCTCTTCCTGCCATCCAATGCACCTGTGTCAGCGGCGGACAACAGTGAAATCCCATGGTGACTTTGAAGCCTTTGGGCTGTGGACAGAACGCGCTGTGTGTGTCTGTGTGGAGGATGTCGGGGTCCACGTGTCGGTGGCGGAGAACAGTGAGATCCCATGGTGACTTTGAGGCCTTTGGGCTGTGGACAGAACGCGCTGTGTGTGTCTGTGTGGAGGATGTGAGGATCCACGGGGCTTGTCTCTGATAGCTAGGAGAGACTCAGGTCCGGACTTGTAGCGAGGTAAAGGAGAGTGGGGGCAGGTTTCTCCTCGTGTTCACCGCGGGCATGCCTATAGGACTATGAGAGCGAGGTTTTTCATGTGTGCGTATGTGTGTGTGTGTGTGTGTGTGTGTGTGTGTGTGTGTGTGTGTGTGTGCGTGTTGTGTTGTGTTGTGTTGTGTTGTGTTGTGTTGTGTTGTGTTGTGTTGTGTTGTGTTGTGTTGTGTTGCGTGGGTGGTGTGTCTGATTTCCTTCGCTTTTTGTTTTTTTGTTTTTTGTTGCTTGTTCAGTTATTTTAAGTCGAGTGGGTCAAAAACATTGATGACCAGGCAACCTGAATTTTTTTTTTTTTTACCTCAGTAAATTTCAGCAATAAGTTAGTGTGTCGTGGTATCTTCCAAAGTATAGCCGAGACAGGGAAGAAAACAGGGGTGGGGGGTATAATGTGTTTTACACATAAAGACGTGGAATTACCTTACAGGCTGGGGGGTATAATGTGTTTTACACATAAAGACGTGGAATTACCTTACAGGCTGGGGGGTATAATGTGTTTTACACATAAAGACGTGGAATTACCTTACAGGCTGGGGGGTATAATGTGTTTTACACATAAAGACGTGGAATTACCTTACAGGCTGGGGGTATAATGTGTTTTACACATAAAGACGTGGAATTACCTTACAGGCTGGGGGTATAATGTGTTTTACACATAAAGACGTGGAATTACCTTACAGGCTGGGGGTATAATGTGTTTTACACATAAAGACGTGGAATTACCTTACAGGCTGGGGGGTATAATGTGTTTTACACATAAAGACGTGGAATTGCCTTACAGGCTGGGGGTATAATGTGTTTTACACATAAAGACGTGGAATACCTTACAGGCTGGGGGTATAATGTGTTTTACACATAAAGACGTGGAATTACCTTACAGGCTGGGGGATAATGTGTTTTACACATAAAGACGTGGAATTACCTTACAGGCTGGGGGTATAATGTGTTTTACACATAAAGACGTGGAATTACCTTACAGGCTGGGGGTATAATGTGTTTTACACATAAAGACGTGGAATTACCTTACAGGCTGGGGGGATAATGTGTTTTACACATAAAGACGTGGAATTACCTTACAGGCTGGGGGATGATATGTTTTACACATAAAGACGTGGAATTACCTTACAGGCTGGGGGGATAATGTGTTTTACACATAAAGACGTGGAATTACCTTACAGGCTGGGGGATAATGTGTTTTACACATAAAGACGTGGAATTACCTTACAGGCTGGGGGGATAATGTGTTTTACACATAAAGACGTGGAATTACCTTACAGGCTGGGGTATAATGTGTTTTACACATAAAGACGTGGAATTACCTTACAGGCTGTTGGTATAATGTGTTTTACACATAAAGACGTGGAATTACCTTACAGGCTGGGGGTATAATTTTGTTTTACACATAAAGACGTGGAATTACCTTACAAGGGGTCAATACTATCTTCAAATCCCTGACAAATTTAGATCAGAAACCAGCAACAACAACAATAACCACAACAACGACAAACAGTTACAAACAATGATATGATTAAACTCTGTAATAAATTATTAAAAACTATGCAATCTCTACGCTTCCTTTCTAGATGTTTTATGAACCAGTTGTAGCGTGGTGCACGCGATCAATTTACATGGGAGGTAAGAGCTACTGTCATTCCTGGAGTTCGATTTCAGCAATTGTCTCCCTTTACAAGGCTGTCGCGTTTCCCCCATTTGAGGTCAACAGCGTTTCGGAAGCAGGTAACGGTTACACGCGTGTCCTTTGGTTAGTTTAGTCAACCACATTGAGGACAATATAAAGTGTTGAACCTGTTTCAACCAAACTCGGCGGAAAGCTAGCCTGTCACCTTAGAACAAACCCGTTAAACTTTGATTCGGATCAATGGCGAAGATCCCATCAAGGAAGGAATTTGCATCACATAGAATTACACAAAATCTGAATCGATTGTAAGCAATCTTTTTTTTTTTTTTTTTTTCCCATACTTTTTTCTTTCTTGTACTTCTTCTTCGTCGTCGTCTTCTTCTCTTTCTTCTTCTTCTTCTTCTCTTCTTCTTCTTCCTCTTCGTTTTCTCCTTCTTCTTCTTCTTCTTCTTCTCTTTCTTCTTCTTCTTTTTCTTCTTTCTTCTTCGTTTTCTTCTTCTTCTCTTTCTTCTTCTTCTTCTTCTCCTTCTTCTTCTTCTTCTTCTCTTTCTTCTTCTTCTTCTTCTTCTTCTTCGTTTTCTTCTTCTTCTTCTTCTTCTTCTTCTTCGTTTTCTTCTTCTTCTTCTCCTTCTTCTTCGTTTTCTCCTTTTTCTTCTTCTCCTTCTTCTTCTTCTCCGTCGTCGTCGTCGTCGTCGTCGTGGTTTTTGCTGTCTGATGTTTTGTCACTTCTCTGGCAACATCTCCACCCTTTCATTCTGGCTCCCTGTCCAGGCTTCACGGCCTTGTTCTCTTCTCTTTTTTAATCTATAAAGGGAGAGAAATGAGGAAGACAAAGAGGTGGAGGGGAGAGAGGGGGTGGGGACGAGTGTCAACGGACAACGGACAGACACACAACATGACACAAAGAGACTGAGAGAGAAGGAGAGAGAGGGGGGGAGAGAGAGAGAGAGGGGGGGAGAGAGAGGGGGAGAGAGAGAGAGAGAGAAAGAGAGAGAAAATAAAGAGAAAGAGAGAGAGAGAGAGAGAGAGAGAGAGAGTGTGTGTGTGTGTGTGTGTGTGTGTGCATTTTATTTAATGATCTCCACTGTTCTTTTGTTCCTGCCAGTGTAAGTAAGACCCTCAAAAACTTATTTTTTTATTTTTTTTTTTCGGTACGTATGATTAACTTTCCTTTTTCATAGTTTTTTTTTTTTAGTCGGGCGTGTCGAAAACAATTATGACCAGGCAACCTGAACCTTGTTCAGGCAACCTGTTCCTTGAATCTTGTTTTTGTTTTTTTCATCCTTAGCAGATTTCAACGGTAATTTAGCGTATTATAGTGTAGCTGAGAGAGGAAAGATAACAGAGGTGGGGTGTATGTATTTTTACGCAACAAAGATGTGGAAATTTCTTACAAGGGCTCAATGCCGAGTTCAGATCACTGACATATTTAAAGAACAAAAACAGCATCAACAACAAACAAACAATGATACGATTAATAAAACTATGTGTCACGCACGCATGTTTCTTCCAACTGTATGTTCAAGGTCCGTTTTGTCGAGGGAAGAATTTGGTGTTAGGGGTTAATGTTTGGTTAAAATGTGACCTTAAGCTTGTT
>CM031610.1:2994734-3015190 GCA_018398815.1 Conus ventricosus
CAAATCTCAGCCATCATGCTTGGAACCACCAACCCTTCATTATCTCCTTTTAGGGGATTCGGCCGATGAATCCATCATTAAATACATGACCTTCCAGAGTTGACACCATTTGGCCTTTGATTCACCCTGACCTATCTCTGGGCCAGGTGGTAGCCCCTCGATCGTCCACTCTTTTGATGTCTCTGTTGCTTGGAACCCTGGCTTGTACTTGATGGCCATGTGGAAGAAATGAGGAGAATCAACTTTCAGTCACAATCAAATTCTCGAAACAATCTAACTGCCCCAGTCTGTAAATACTCGACACCTTAAGCAAGGTCTTCTCCCCAGTGAGTGCAACCTTGCCGTTGGTTGGGGAGCTTGCGTGTCTCTATGACCCTGAGAGCTATGCTGGGCGGGAGATTCGTCTCCTGGTAGGGCCACCCAAGCCAGACAGGTCAAAGGGTTGAGACCAGACAAAGAGCACTCAACTGGCCCTCCAGGTTGGGGTTTGAATTGGGCTAACAACCCGGTCCTAGAAAACAAACTTTGTCACAGAAACCGCAATGACATTTTTTGAGAATAGCATGGATGGGGAAGAGTTCTCTCTAGCAGACCCCATGACGCGAGCTGGTGAGAGCCTTTAGGAAGCCAGTGCGCCGACAACTCTTCTTACGACCAAAGCCAAGACCAGGATAGGGACCTGGAACTTCAGAACCCTATACGAGACTGGAAAAACAGCACAAGTGAGTAGTGAGATGCACAGGTACAACCTAAAGATCCTTGGCCTGTGCGAGACTAGATGGACAGGAACAGGAAGAACAAGGCTGACAAGTGGAGACACCATCATCTACTCTGGACGAGAAGAAGACCAGCCACACACGCACGGAGTAGCGCTGCTGATGACACCGAGGCGACGCGAGCACTGCTGTCCTGGGAACCAGTGTCACAAGGATCCTCACTGCAAGATTCAATTCAAAGGGCAGGAAAACCACCATCTTACAGTGCTACGCCCCACAAACGTATTGCCAACACAGAACTGTGGAACAAGACCAAGCAAGTTCCAATAAAATCAAAAATCAGAAAACGGAAGTGGGGATGGATTGGCCACACCCCCAGAAAGTCTCCATCCAACATCGCAAGACAAGCCCTTGAATGGAACCTCAGGGCAAAAGAAAAGTGGGAAGACCAAGACAGACATGGCGAAGGAATACAGACGCAGAGGTGAAGGCCGCCGGAATGACGTGGGCCGAGCTGAAGAGGATCTCCCAAAACCGTGTCCGCTGGAAGAGTGTGGTTCGGCCCTTTGTTCCCAGGGATTCAGAGGACTATGTCAAGTAAGTAAGCAAAGTCTTCGTGCATTCTTTTGTGTGTGTGTGTGTGTGTGTGTGTGTGTGTGTGTGTGTGTGTGTGTGTGTGTGTGTGTGTGCAGCCTATGGTTTTGTGGAAACAGACATTATGGAGCATATAGTAGATAGTGCCAAGACAGATGGAACAGCTTGCACGGTAGCAGCGCTATATATTGTTTTGAGAATTCTTATTGTGTCTGAAAGTTCATTCTACTCGTTGTCTTTCATATGGCCATCAACGTACAAGCAGTTGGTTCCCATGGTGACTTTTACAGGTGGCGCAAAGACAGGGTCTTACATGGATTATACAGTGTTTCAGTGCGACGTTCTAATTGTGGCGTGTGGCCTTGAGAGACGCCTCACACTTTCCATTCACAAATGGTGACTGCACCTTGCCCATCTCCTCTTCCTGCCATCCAATGCACCTGTGTCAGCGGCGGACAACAGTGAAATCCCATGGTGACTTTGAAGCCTTTGGGCTGTGGACAGAACGCGCTGTGTGTGTCTGTGTGGAGGATGTCGGGGTCCACGTGTCGGTGGCGGAGAAACAGTGAGATCCCATGGTGACTTTGAGGCCTTTGGGCTGTGGACAGAAAAGCGCTGTGTGTGTCTGTGTGGAGGATGTGAGGATCCACGGGGCTTGTCTCTGATAGCTAGGAGAGATCAGGTCCGGACTTGTAGCGAGGTAAAGGAGAGTGGGGGCAGGTTTCTCCTCGTGTTCACCGCGGGCATGCCTATAGGACTATGAGAGCGAGGTTTTTCTGTGTGCGTATGTGTGTGTGTGTGTGTGTGTGTGTGTGTGTGTGTGTGTGTGTGTGTGCGTGTTGTGTTGTGTTGTGTTGTGTTGTGTTGTGTTGTGTTGTGTTGTGTTGTGTTGTGTTGTGTTGTGTTGCGTGGGTGGGTGTGTCTGATTTCCTTCGCTTTTTGTTTTTTTGTTTTTTGTTGCTTGTTCAGTTATTTTAAGTCGAGTGGGTCAAAAAAAATTGATGACCAGGCAACCTGAATTTTTTTTTTTTTTACCTCAGTAAATTTCAGCAATAAGTTAGTGTGTCGTGGTATCTTCCAAGTATAGCCGAGACAGGGAAGAAAACAGGGGTGGGGGGTATAATGTGTTTTTACACATAAAGACGTGGAATTACCTTACAGGCTGGGGGGTATAATGTGTTTTACACATAAAGACGTGGAATTACCTTACAGGCTGGGGGGTATAATGTGTTTTACACATTTAAAGACGTGGAATTACCTTACAGGCTGGGGGGTATAATGTGTTTTACACATAAAGACGTGGAATTACCTTACAGGCTGGGGGTATTTAAAGTGTTTTACACATAAAGACGTGGAATTACCTTACAGGCTGGGGGTATAATGTGTTTTACACATAAAGACGTGGAATTACCTTACAGGCTGGGGGTATAATGTGTTTTACACATAAAGACGTGGAATTACCTTACAGGCTGGGGGGTATAATGTGTTTTACACATAAAGACGTGGAATTGCCTTACAGGCTGGGGGTATAATGTGTTTTACACATAAAGACGTGGAATACCTTACAGGCTGGGGGTATAATGTGTTTTACACATTAAAGACGTGGAATTACCTTACAGGCTGGGGGGGATAATGTGTTTTACACATAAAGACGTGGAATTACCTTACAGGCTGGGGGTATTTTAATGTGTTTTACACATAAAGGACGTGGAATTACCTTACAGGCTGGGGGTATAATGTGTTTTACACATAAAGAGTGGAATTACCTTACAGGCTGGGGGGATAATGTGTTTTACACATAAAGACGTGGAAATTACCTTACAGGTGGGGGGATGATATGTTTTACACATAAAGACGTGGAATTACCTTACAGGCTGGGGGGATAATGTTGTTTTACACATAAAGACGTGGAATTACCTTACAGGCTGGGGGGATAATGTGTTTTACACATAAAGACGTGGAATTACCTTACAGGCTGGGGGGATAATGTGTTTTACACATAAAGACGTGGAATTACCTTACAGGCTGGGGGGTATAATGTGTTTTACACATTAAAGACGTGGAATTCCCTTACAGGCTGTTGGTATAATGTGTTTTACACATAAAGACGTGGAATTACCTTACAGG
Source organism: Conus ventricosus (assembly GCA_018398815.1). Lineage (NCBI taxonomy): Eukaryota > Metazoa > Mollusca > Gastropoda > Neogastropoda > Conidae > Conus > Conus ventricosus. The sequence goes on from CM031610.1 coordinate 2,998,172, forward strand.
TGGGGGTATAATTTTGTTTTACACATAAAGACGTGGAAATTACCTTACAAGGGGTCAATACTATCTTCAAATCCCTGAAAAATTTTTAGATCAGAAACCAGCAACAACAACAATAACCACAACAACGACAAACAGTTACAACAATGATTTGATTAACTCTGTAATAAATTATTAAAAACTATGCAATCTCTACGCTTCCTTTCTAGATGTTTTATGAAAGTTGTAGGTGGTGCACGCGATCAATTTACATGGGAGGTAAGAGTTTACTGTCATTCCTGGGGTTCGATTTCAGCAATTGTCTCCCTTTACAAGGCTGTCGCGTTTCCCCATTTGAGGTCAACAGCGTTTGGGAAGCAGGTAACGGTTACACGCGTTGTCCTTTGGTTAGTTTAGTCAACCACTTTTGGGGGAAAATATAAAGTGTTGAACCTGTTTCAACCAAACTCGGCGGAAAGCTAGCCTGTCACCTTAGAAAACCCGTTAACTTTGTTCGGATCAATGGCGAAGATCCCATCAAGGAAGGAATTTGCATCACATAGAATTACAAAAAAATCTGAATCGATTGTAAGCAATCTTTTTTTTTTTTTTTTTTTTCCCATACTTTTTTCTTTCTTGTACTTCTTCTTCGTCGTCGTCTTCTTCTCTTTCTTCTTCTTCTTTTCTCTTCTTCTTCTTCCTCTTCTTTTTCTCCTTCTTCTTCTTCTTCTTCTTCTCTTTCTTCTTCTTCTTTTTCTTCTTTCTTCTTCGTTTTCTTCTTTTCTCTTTCTTCTTCTTCTTCTTCTCCTTCTTCTTCTTCTTCTTCTCTTTTTCTTCTTCTTCTTCTTTTCTTCGTTTTTTCTTTTCTTCTTCTTTTCTTCTTCGTTTTCTTCTTCTTCTTCTCCTTCTTCTTCTTTTTTCTCTTTTTCTTCTTCTCCTTCTTCTTCTTTCCGTCGTCGTCGTCGTCGTCGTCGTGGTTTTTGCTGTCTGATGTTTTGTACTTCTCTGGAAACATCTCCACCCTTTCATTCTGGCTCCCTGTCCAGGCTTCACGGCCTTGTTCTCTTCTTTTTTTTTAATCTATAAAGGGAGAGAAATGAGGAAGACAAGAGGTGGAGGGGAGAGGGGGGTGGGGAACGAGTGTCAACGGACAACGGACGACACAAAACATGACACAAAGAGACTGAGAGAGAAGGAGAGAGGGGGGGGGAGAGAGAGAGAGAGGGGGGGAGAGAGAGGGGGAGAGAGAGAGGGGGAAAAAGAGAGAGAAAATAAAGAGAAAGAGAGAGAGAGAGAGAGAGAGAGAGAGTGTGTTGTGTGTGTGTTTTGTTGGTTGTGTGCATTTTATTTAATGATCTCACTTTTTCTTTTGTTCCTGCCAGTGTAAGTAAGACCCTCAAAAATTATTTTTTATTTTTTTTTTTCGGTACGTATGATTAACTTTCCTTTTTCATGTTTTTTTTTTTTAGTCGGGCGTGTCGAAAACAATTAGGGACAGGCAACCTGAACCTTGTTCAGGCAACCTGTTCCTTGAATCTTGTTTTTGTTTTTTCATCCTTAGCAGATTTAAACGGTAATTTAGCTTTATTATAGTTTTGCGGGAGAGAGGAAAGATACAGAGGTGGGGTGTATGTTTTTTTACGCAACAAAGATGTGGAAATTTCTTAAAAGGGCTCAATGCCGAGTTCAGATCACTGCTTATTTAAAGAACAAAAACAGCATCAACAACAAAAAACAATGATACGATTAAAAAAAACTATGTGTCACGCACCGCATGTTTCTTCCAACTGTCATGTTCAAGGTCCGTTTTGTCCAGAGGGAAGAATTTGTGTAGGGGGTTAGTTTGGTTAAAATGTAACCTTAAGCAGGTGTCTTGGTGTCTTAAAAAAAAAAAACTGTGTTTTTTTTAGCTTTTAAACTCTCTGCAACCCACCTTCCATCCTTATTGTCATGTGTTTTCCGTGTGGACTCGGGTTGCACGTGGGGTTATAACGTAGGCTGAGGGAGCCTTCTCTCACCTGCCGATCAGGTTTTTTTTCGGAACCCGACCGGGCAGTGGAGATTGGGTTCGGAGAGTGGGAGGAAAGATAACGTGTGGTGCAAGCCTTATGCATGCAGGTTTTTTTGTAACTGTATTTTTGTGGGGGATCCATACCCCTCGGGGAGCCCCACCGTTTCGCCTTTGAGGGAAACTGCGTTGCATTTTTTTTTTGGGGGATCCATTCTCCGGGCTCTTGGCATCAGGTTTTTACCTTTGGGTTAAACCCAAAAACTATTGTACTCCATAGGAGTGCTGTCGTCTTGCCCAGCTTTTTTTTGTTTTCCCTGTGTCCATATCGCAGTCGTAAATCCCTGATTCACTTGGAGGCAGAAGCCTTTTTTTTTTTTCTAAACTTTTAGGCCTGACCGGGGATACGAGCCGTGCAGGGCTTACTATTCCGGCTCCTCAAGGAGTCCTTTCACAAGTCTAGTTGGTGAGTACATTGCGTAGTTAGTTCTATCTATTTTCTTTTTTATTTATTTATTTCCAAATCGATTTTAAAGAATTGGTTTTCCCCCCAGCTATTACTTTAGTTCTTTCAATATTTATTTTGTTGTGTTTGAGTATTATTTTCTTTTTATCATATTACCTTTTCGTGTATACCAACTTTTAGTATCCATTTACTTCTTAGGCCATTTTATTTTTCATTTTACGCAGTAGAGCGTGTTATCCATTTTCCCCTCCAAATATGTAGTGTTGTTGTGTTCTGTGTTTTTGTCGCGTCCCTTTTCCCCACATTCCGGGTCATGTCTTGCCCGTGTTTTTTTGTGTTAAGTGTCGTCACTTGTAAATGCGTTGTGTTCGGACTTGGGTTTTTTTTCCTTTACCATTTTTGTTGTCATTTTTGTAAATATTTAGAGCGCCCATAAGTTTATGTGGCGCTGTTAATGCTTTCGGCTTTTTTAAACAGCAAAGAGTTGTCCCGAGGGAGATGATTCGTTTTTTTTTAATTCAAGGGGCCACCCGGGGTGTTTGACATAAACGGAAAGTGAAGTGTTTTGGAAATATGTATGTAGACATAGTGTCTGAACGGGGGAAATGATTGATACTATTTGTGGACAAAAATTAGCAAGCGCTCTGCCATTTGCCTGTCCTTGTTACTCTCTGTAATGGATGTCTGCTTAGGGGGTTTTTTGCTTTGCACCATTTTATATGGGAACCATCTTTTGTGTGTTTTCCAGGACTTCTATTCTACACTTCTTGTTCTTGTTCTACTTCGTCTTCTACTTCTTCCTCTTGTTGGTTTTCCCCCTTCCCCCTCACCAGTGGCTGACTACCTGTGTGCCGCTGCTGCTGCCGCTGACCTTCCCTCTGTAGGGGGTCTCGCCGCCCTTCCGGTTTCTGCTGTTGCGCCACCGGTACCGCAGCCGCTGTTTGCGACCACGGCTTGACCCAACTACCTCCATCTTCTGCTTCGCCCTCTCATCCCCCCCCTTTCCTCTCCAGTCTTCACCCCTTCCCCTCCTCCCCCCGGGGTCGGAAACGGGGGACGCACTGCTGCCGTGCACCATCTTTGGGAGAGAGGACCTTCAGCCTGACCCCTGCATTTTGTGTTGCCCCGGCGACCCCCACTCTTTTACCACTACAGCTTCGTGGGTCGCTGGTGTCACTGCCCTCCCTGGATGTGTACGGTGTTGGACGGCGCCACCCCTGTGTGCCTGATGGAGTGTATTTCACCTTCATCTTCGGACTTTCGTGGTCTCCTTGTGTGAAAACTGTATCTCCTTGGAAGGAGAAAGGACGCTATCCTGTTGTGGTGTGCATCCGCGGACAGACGCGCTCTCTCTTCGCTGGACCGCACAGGACTGTCACACGGTTGAGGCTTTGGGGGGATCGGCCCGTAAGTCTGGCATCCACGTTTTATTCCCAGAGATAAAGGACAGGCGTTAAATCAGTTTTGTCGGTGGAGCGCTGTATCATTCTATTATAGTTATGTTTGCTAACATGAATGTTGTGTTGTGCATTTCCATATATACGTGCTTTCCAGGGTTGTCGCGCTGTCATGGGTGTGTTTTTTTTTTCTTGTGCAGGTTCCGTTTTCTATGTCGTCAAGTGTAACATTCTTGTTTATCATTTTTCTGTTGATGAACTGTCCCTTTGTCTGTTAGCGTTTAAAAAGAGTAAATTTATTTTGGTTGTTTGTTACAGCCCTTAGCAGTGAACTTCCCAGTTTACTACCTTTTCTAAGGGGTTTATTGCCAAGAGTCCCTTTGTTTGGCCTTGTTATTAATTTTCCAGGGGCAAAATTTTCTCTTTTGGACCGTTAATCCGGTCTATCCCAGGTTGTTGTCCTTGATTTCCATCTTGGCAATCCTTGGTCATCCCTATTTTAATTTTCGAGGGTCAGTTTTTGGGCAATTTTTCCCTGTTTTTTTTTAAAGGCTCGTTGCCCCTTTTTCGATTGCATTTTGGCTCTACCTACTCCTGGCCCACCCAGATCCGACCGGGGCGTGCATGTAGTGGAGAGGAGATCGATTATTTTGTGTGTGTTGTGTGTGCGCGAGTGTGTGGTGTTGTGTGCGTGTGTGTGTGTGGTGTCTTCCATTTGTTTACTCCCTTTTTGAAGTTATAAATGTATACCCGTCCTTATATATGTATGTAACTGTGAACATCTGTTTTTTTTGTGACGTAAGTTTCAGTTTTTTTGTTGATCGTATTTCGTGTTTGATTTGAGGTTGTTTTGGTTGGCCGATTGTGTTGGGATTGGCATAGCGTTTCCTTGAACAATTACCACGTGACATCCCAGTGGACAATTTATGGGGCTCGTCCGGGATCGCTGTGACTTTCTTGACCTTTTGCGTGCCTTTTGGTTTTGTTTTTGGCGTATGTTTGTGCTTGGAATTGTGTATAGGGAATGGGCCCTGTGGGAGGTTGGAGGGTTACCCTAGCGTAGTTGGGGGGTAACATTGGGGTGGACTAGAACCCTCTACTGTGTTTATTTATTATACCTTTTGTGAAATTTGGGTTTGGTAGGTTTTTATTCCCTCCAGATCGAGAGTCGCCTGACCTTGGAAATTCCCCGTCGTTAGATTTGGCTGCCCTACCGTTAAATCTGTCGCGTCGTGGTGACAGGTGTCAGTTTTCTTCCTCTTTTGTATTCTAGGCATAAATAGTTTTTTTTTCGGAAGTTGGTCAGTTCGTGTTTGTTGCTTAGTTGTATTGTTAGAACTTTTGTAGTGTACACTTTATATTCGTGTAAAGGGTGCGTTAGAGGAATTATAAATGGATTTTTGAATGTGAATATCTTGTGGTGGACAGGATATACAGTATTTAAGCTCTTCAATTGCTCGCGTTGTTACTGCTCTGAGCGGGTTAAGTGTGTGTGTCGACACATTGTGGAGGACTTTGTGATAAACGAGTGTTTTTTTGTGTGAACAGGCCCCTTGGTGCCGTAGTCAATGGTTGAGGATCGTTACTGGTTCCCAGTTTCTGTATTTTGATTTTGTTGATGTTTCGTTCCCATGAGTTAGGGTCCGGCTAGTGTTGATATATTCATTACCGACGCCCGCCCCGTGTGGGTGATTTACTTAAGTGCCGGTGAATCCAACAGGCTACCAATTGGTTGTTGTGGTTCCTATCATTGTCTTGGGGCTTGTGATTTAGTTTTAAACGTGCATTGATCTGACATTGTGTTGGGGCCCAATTAGGCTTGCGATTAGTGACTCGCCGCGTTGAAACAGCTTTGTGTTTTGTACTGCTTCGCAAAACTTTGTTAGTGCAAGGATTAGTACACTTTTCCGGAAACTTATCTTTTGGGAATAATCGGGTTTGCGAAACCATGGATATGATAGGGCAGTGACTCGATCTGTCTCTGCTCCCGGGCAGCGGTCTGGGAAAAGTTCTGTGGAGAGCCCCTTTTCCCTTGCCGCCGGGAGTGGACGACATGTTTATAAACCAGGGTGTCGAGCCCTGGGATGGTAACCACGCTGTCGCCGGTCGTGTACCTCCTTCCCTCATTCAGGTTAACTACCCCCCACTGGTCAGTCCGTGAACGTCCACTGTTTCCACATCCTCCAGGGTTATCCCCCATACTTTGACCTCCCCGTACCAACGACCCCCTTCGCCGCGATCGTGGATATCCTTCCGACCATTAGGGCCCCTTGAGGCCAGTGGGGATTGAGAGAGAGAGGGATCATTTAGGGTGGGAGGTTGGAGAGGGAAGGTTCGGAGAATTGAAGAGAGAGGAGCGGGAGGCCAAGGAGAAGTTGGAGAGGAGAGTTGAGAATAGCAGAGAGGGAAGAGAGAGAACCCCCGAGAGGAAGCTAGGGAAAGGCGTGAAGAAGCCCGAAAATGAAGCAAAGGGGAGAGGCTTGAGGGAGGCACGTAGAAGAGCCGAGAGAGAATTAGAAGGGAGGAGCGTGAAGAGGCTGCTAGGATTAGGCAGGAGGAAAGGAAGAGAGAGAAAACACCAGGCAGCAGGAGAGAGAAGAGGCTGAGAGAAGTAGGGCTGAGACCGACAGATCCTGGAGCAAGCCAGGACAGAGCAGCTGTCCTCTGTAGCTTTCAGGACATGAAGTACAAGAGCATGCCCTTGGGAGCGAGAAAGGAGAAACCCCAGGATTAAAGGGGCATTGGGTTTCAGCCGCCAAGATCCGCATTCCTTTTTTCCCAACCGGGGGAAAAGACCTAGACGGTTCCTGGAACACTTCGAGGATTTGGTAGACCCTTTTGGCATGACTGATGGTCAAAAGGCAGTATACCTGAATTTCGAGTCTCCAAGGTATGGCTAAGGAGGCGTTGGTCAACTTTTCCTTCCCCCAGTTCCTATGAGGATCTCAAAGCGGGCCCTTCGCAAACGGCTCCACATGACGCCAGAGTCCTACCGTCGTCGGTTTTGGACTATGAACAAGGGCCGAGACGAAACCCTTCCTCCAGTTTGGGGAGCGATTAAGGAAGACGTTGAAACTATTGGGTGGATGCCTCGGGGTTGCCATACAGGATGCTGTCCTTACTGGAGCAGCTGAGCAAACGTAGCGTCAGCAGATCAAAGAATCAAACTGGGAGAAGCCGTCCTGCATCGTTCAAGAGGCCATAACTATTGCCGAAGCATTTGCGGATGCCAGGCGTTTTTTTCATTCTGACGCTAGACCCAACAAGAGTCCCAAGCCATCTGACGGACCGCCCAGAAACAACCTGCTGTTCCGTCATTGAAACTTACAGCGGTCAAGGAACAGGGTCCTCCCAAAGTAATAAGACGGGTTTTCGGGGTGGATTACTGTGCACTTGAGAAATGTGTCCCCCAAGCTGAGAGCACCCGTTCAATTTGTGAGGCGGGATCAGGGTCTGTGGCACATGGAGCATACCCTGTCAGGCGAACAGAGTTCCCCACATTCGCATCCGTGGTTCAGGGTGATGTCGTTTGATGCCATTAGGGATTTGGTGCATCAGCAATCTTTGTTGACCAGAGTCTGATCCCTTCTGAGGGTGAACGAGGGGCCCATGTGTGGAGGTGTCGGGTATTGAGGCAGGATTCAAGTCAAGCGGCCCAAAATGCACTGATCCGTATGTCGACTCCATATTTTGAGGGCACGGTTTGGGCGATCGGCGTGGACCAACCTGCATATCCCTTGCTGATAGGTAACGTGGTGAAGTTCGAGGATGGACAATTCGGGACATCTCCACTGACCTACCTCTTCAAGCCTGTGCAAGGTGGCAACCCCTCGTGCCCAACAAAAAGCAAGAGCCACTCAAACCGCTATTGAAGCCACTCAAGATTGAGTGCGTGGCAAGTGTGACCCCGACAAAGTGAAGGATCTACGCAAAAGTGATCCTACCCTCATCAGGTGCGAAGAACTTGGAAGCCCCACCGATTCGGCGGGGGAGCTGGGAGACTCTGTTCATCAAGAGGAAAGGCGTTCTTTAAGCGAACTTTTGAGGGGAAAGAACCAGAAGCTCGAACAGTTTGGGTTTTGCCTCGCACTCTCGCGACAATGTCCTACAGTTGGGACCCGATTCCCCCATGGCTGGACATTTAGGGGTCAAGAAGGGCACTCGAGAGGATCAGGCAAGAATTTACTGGCCTGGCATGGAGAAGATGTGCGACAGTATTGCCGCTCTTTTTGACGTGTGCCAACGAACAAACCCCAAAAGGGTATAACACAAGAGTTCCTCTAGGGAAGGTGCCATAGTACGAACACCATTCTCTAAGGTAGGAGTGGACTTAGTGGGGCCCATCATCCCAGCTTCAGTTCGAGGGCATCGGTACATCCTCGTCATGGTGGGGTTATGCCACGAGATACCGAAGCAGTTTCTCTGAGGTCCATAGATGCTCCAACTGTCGCCGAAGAAATTTTGGGGCATGTGGACCGGACTGGAATTCCAGACCAAGTACTTTCCGACCAAGGGACACAATTTATGTCTGAGGTTATGCATGAGGTTTTCCCCTTACTACATACATCGGGTTTACCCGACTCCCTATCATGCGCAAGCAAACGGTTGGTCGAAAAGTTTTAATGCCACACTGAAACAAAAGTTGAAGCGAATCTGCCAAGAGCAACCGAAGGAGTGGGATAGATACATTTCCCAGGTGTCCTTTGCTTACGTGAAGTGCCACAGGAGACCATGCGTTTTTTTCTTTTGAATTGTTGTACGGACGAACGGTTTAAGGGGGCCCAAAGTCCGTATTGAAGAGCATGTGGACACAAAGAGAAACGGAGGAGGAAAAAACAGACAGAAGTCGCCCTATGTGCTTGACTTGAGGACGGATTGCAGAGACCTGCGAACTGGTTTATCTCATCTCAAGCGAGCTCAGGAGAGGGATATAAAAGGATCTTTGATAAGAAGGCTCGTGAACGGTGGTTCGAACCAGGAGATGAGGTGTCCTTCTCCTCCGTCCATGCATAACAAGCTCCAGTTAGCCTGGCAGGGACCATTAAAGGTCGAAACAGCGAACCAGTGATTGGGACTACGTCATCAGCATCAAAGGGAAGAGCAAGCTCTATCACGCGATTTGTGAAAAGTATCAAAGGCGGGAGAGGGTCCAGTCTGGATTTGCCCCTGTAGTCATTGAAACCCCAAACGAGGAAACGCCGTGGTGGATTACCAGATTCCTCTGTTGCCCCTGAGTCCCGGAAGAGACCTGGAAAAATGTCAAAATCTCTGTGATTTGTCTATGAGCAAAGAGTCCAATTGGAATCCTTGTGTGGGGAGGTTCTCTGCATCCTAGTCGATCTTCTTTGCGGTGTAACTGGGAACTTGCTCGCTCAGCCTCTCGCAGAGGGAGCCAGTTAGGGGTAAGACAGTACCCCTGCCACATTCCCAGGTTCGGTTGTAAGGGGGAAATCGAACTCCATGTTGGAAGTGGGTGTCTCGAAAAGGTGTTACTCCTCATACTCGTCCCCTTTTGTTGCTTGTGAGGAAGAAAAATGGGAAAATGCGTTTTTGTGTTGACTTTAGAAAGCTCAACAAAGGGACTGGAATTCGTTGCCCAACCCATCCCTGACGTTGTTACATCTTCGCACAGTTGAGCAAAGCAAAGTATTTTCCAAAACTGGATCTCACAAAAAGGATATGGCAGATTCCCATGGCGCCTGCCGACAAGGAAAAAGACAGCGTTTACCACACCAGAAGGCCAGTATCAATGGACCGTCATGCCATTCGGGCTGAAGAGGCTGGAGCAGTGTTCAGCCGCGTCATGAGGATGATGTTGTCTCCCTTCAGCTCCAGGAAGCCCAGAATTTCATGGATGATTTGCTCATTTGCGCCCAAGAATGGGGACAGGCATGTAGAGGTCATTCGGATCATTTTCCAGAGATGAGGGAGGTTCAGCTTGCCGCAAGACCTGCCAAATGCCCCAATGGGAAACATCGATCTCGTTCCTTGGACACAGACTCAAAAAGGGTTGGTGTATCCTGAAGACGACAATCTACGAAAGATCCAGGATGCAACACCCCTAAAACCAAGAAGCAATTGAGATCGTTTTTGGGCCCCGTGGGGTATTACGCAAATTCATACCCCAACTTCTCAGAATTGGGCCCTTCCGCTCACCCACAGAAACAGGGGAAGCTTCCAGAACAGATCGGTGGGTCAGGGTGTGAGGGCAGCGTTCAGACGGTTTAAAAGAGGCGCTTACTTCTAAACCCGTGTACAGCTCCGAGCCCTGAACTCCCTTTTGTCCTGCGGACAGACCTCAGCAAAAGGGGAAAAGGCGCTGCATTACTCCAGGAACCCGGGGAAGGGGCCCTTTAACCCGTGGGGTACGTCAGTAAGAAACTGCGGGGCCAAAAGGGTTTCGGTTCTACGATTAGAGCAGGAGTGTTTAGCTGTTGTATGGGCCATCCGTCGATTCTATCCCTACCTTACGGGCGGAAATTCGTGCTCCCGACTGATCATCACCGCTGCAATACCTTCATCGCATCAGGCCTAGTGAGCCGAAGGTTAAAGGGATGGGCTATTGAACTTCAGAGCCACGTGTTTGACTTTGAGCGCATCCCCTGGCAAGGACAATGTAGAGGCGGATTTTCTTAGTAGGTGGAGACATAGGCTGTTTCTGTTCTTCGGTGTGACCGGGGGATTCTCTGAACTGGGTGTATCATGGACCCTGATTGGGGGTGGTTGTTTTTTTTTCTACCTTGCAATGAACCTTTGAACATGGGAAGGTTGGGTGCTGGTACCTCATTAGTACCCAGCTTTTTAGGTTTGGGGGGGGTGGTCACGACCGCCATGTTTTTCCAACTGTCATGTTCAAAGGTCCGTTTTGTCAGAGGGAAGAATTTGTGTAGGGGGTTAGTTTGGTTAAAATGTAACCTTAAGCTGAGTGTCTTGTGTCTTAAAAAAAAAAAACTGTGGGTTTTATTTTAGCTTTTAAACTCTCTGCAACCAAATTCCCTCCTTCATTGTCATGTGTTTTCCGTGTGGACTCGGGTTGCACGTGGGGTTAAACGTAGGTGAGTGAGCCTTCTCTCACCTGCCGATTTAGGTTTTTTTTCGGAAGCGGCCTGGGCAGTGGAGATTGGGTTCGGAGAGTGGGAGGGGAAAAATAACGGTGGTGCAAGCCTTATGCATGCAGGTTTTCTTGTAACTGTATTTTTGTGAGGGATCCATATCCCTCGGGGAGCCACCACCGTTTCGCCTTTGAGGGAAACTGCGTTGCATTTTTTTTTTGGGAGATCATATCTCCGGGCTCTTGGCATCAGGTTTTTTTTTTTGGTTGAACCAAAAATATTGTACTCCATAGGAGTTGCTGTCGTCTTGTCCAGCTTTTTGTAGTATTCCTGTGATCCCTATCGCAGTCGTGAATCCCTGATTCACTTGGAGGCAGAAGCCTGTTTTTTTTCTAAACTTTTAGGCCCTGACGGGGATACGAGCCGTGCAGGGCTTACTATTCCCGGCTCCTCAAGGAGTCCTTTCACAAGTTAGTTGGTGAGTACATTGCGTAGTTAGTTCATATCTATTTTCTTTTATTATTTATTTATTTCCCCAAAACGATTTTAAAGAATTGGTTTTCCTCCCAGCTATTACTTTAGTTCTTTCATATTTATTTTGTTGTGTTTGAGTTTATTTTTCGTTTATCATATTACCTTTTCGTGAATACCAACTTTTAAGTATCATTTACTTCTAGGCCTTTTATTTTTCATTTACAGCAGTAGAGCGTGTTATCCATTTTCCCCCCCAAATAGTGTGTTGTTGTGTTCTGTGTGTTGTTTGCGTGCCTGTACCACTTTCGGGGGCATGTCTGCCCGTGTTTTGTGTGTTAAGTGTCGTCACTTGAAATGCGTGTGTTCAGGACTTGGGTTTTTTTTTTCCTTTACCATTTTTGTTGTCATTTTTGTAAATATTTAGAGCGCCCCTAAGTTTATGTGGCGCTGTTAATGCTTTCGGCCTTTGTTAACAGCAAAGAGTTGTCCGAGGGAGTGATTCGTTTTTTTTTTTAAATTTAAGAGAGCCCCCCCCGGGGTGTTTGACATAAACGGTAGTGAACGTGTTTGGAATATGTATGTAGACTAGTGTCTGAACGGGGGAAATGTATTGAATTTTATTTGAGGACAAAATTAGCAAGCGCTCTTGCCGTGCCTGTCCTTGTTACTCTCTGTAATGGATGTTGCTTTCGGGTTTTTGCTTTGCACCATTTTATATGGGAAACATCTTTTGTGTGTTTTCCAGGACTTCTATTCTACACTTCTTGTTCTTGTTCTACTTCGTCTTTACTTCTTCCTCTTGTTGGTTTTCCTCCTTCCCCTCACAGTGGCTGACATACCTGTGTGCCGTGCTGCTGCCCCTGACCTTGCCTCTGTAGGGGGTCTCGCCGCCCTTCCGGTTTCTGCTGTTGCCGCCACCGGTACCGCAGCCGCTGCTGCGGGCCACGGCTTGACCCAAACTACCTCCATTTCTGCTTCGCCCCCTTCATCCCTCCCCTTTCCCCTCCCAGTCTTTAGCCCCTTTCCCCCCCTCGCCCGGGGTCGGAACGGGACGCACTGCTGGTGCACCCCTCTTTGGGAGAGAGGACCTTCAGCTGACCCCTGCATTTTGTGTTGCGCCCGGGGACCCCCACTCTCTACCACTACAGCTTCGTGGGTCGCTGGTGTCACTGCCCTACCCGATGTGTAACAGGTGTTGGACGGCCGCCACACCTGTGTGCCTGACTGGAGTGTATTTTCACCTTCATCTTCGGACCTTGTGGTCTCCTTGTGTGTAACTGTATCTCTTGGAAGGAGAAAGGACGCTATCCTGTTTGTGGTGTGCATCCGCGGACAGACGCGCTCTCTCTTCGCTGGACCCGCACAGGACTGTCACACGGTTGAGGCTTTGGGGGATCGGTCCGTAAGTCTGGCATCACGTTTTATTGCAGAGATAAAGGACAGGCGTTAAATCAGTTTTGTGGTGGAGCGCCTGATCATTCTTTATAGTTATGTTTGCCTAACATGAATGTTGTGTTGTTTCATTTCCATATATACGTGCTTTCAGGGTTGTCGCCGCTGTATGGGTGTTTTTTTTTTCTTGTGCAGGGTTCCAGTTTATCTATGTCGTCAAGTGTTAACCATGCATTGTTTATCAATTTTTCTGTGATGAACTGTCCCTTTGTCTGTTAGCGTTTAAAAAGAGTGAAATTAATGTTTGGATGTTTGTTACAGCCTTAGCAGTTGAACTTCCCAGTATACTACCCCCTTTAAGGGGATTGCCCAAGACGTCCCTTTGTTTTTGGGCCCTTTTTATCTAATTATCCAGTGCTAAAATTTTCCCTTTTGGACCCTAATCCGGTCTCATCCCACAGGTTGTTTTCCTTGATTTCCATCTTGGCCAAACCTGGTCATCCCTATTTTATTTTCGAGGGATCAGTTTTTGGCAAGCATTCCTGTTTTTTTTTAAGCTCGCTTGCCCTTCGATTGCATTTTGGCTCTACCCTACCTCCGGCCCCACCCAGATTCCGACCGGGGCGTGCATTGGTTGTGGAGAGAGATTCGATTATTTTGGTGTGTGTGTGTGTGCGCGAGGTGTGGGTGGGGTGTGCGTGTGTGTGTGTGTGTCTTCCCTTTGTTTTCATCCTTTTGAAGTTATAAATGTATACCGTCTTATATATGTAAAGTAAAATGTGAAAATTTTGTTTTTTTTGTGACAGTAAAGTTCAGTTTTTTTGTTTGTACTCGTATTTCCGTGTTTGAATTTGATGTTTGTGTGGTTGGCGCGATTGAGTTGGGATTGAGCATAGCGTTTCCTTGAACAATTACCACGTGACATCACCCCCGTGGGCATATGTAATAAATAATGAAAACTATGTCATCTCTTCGCTTCCTTTCTACATGCTAAAGGTCTACTTTAGAGATTTCGATAAATTTTTTTAAAAACAAAGGTTAATGTCATATAAACTACAGTATGGTATTCATTTTTCAAAAAAAGTCGCCGGAAGAATTTAATAGATAAAAAACGAGATTTGCACACCTGTTTAACCCCGCGCGGTAGACCGAAAACAGTGACGTCACTTGATGGACTGGCCGTCAGCGCGACCTATACAAACAGCCAACGCCAAGTTTAAATCAAACACGAGTTGCGATCGCCACAGCCTAAAAAGTCACGAGGGGGTGGCAGATATTGTGTGTAGGCGTGTGCAGCAGTCAGCAGGGGGGAGGATATTCTTTGCACACATTTCCATTGATCCAGATATCGAAATAAGTGGATTCGGTTGGTGAACCATGCCCGGGGCCCCTAAGTTATTTTTACCACGTTTAGTTCCAGCTGGACCACGGAAACGAGCTGTTTGGGCAATTGCCAAGCCGTTCGAGTGGATCAAAAACTTCGTCTGCATGTTTCGCGTATACTTTGAAGGCGGAGTGGTAAGCTCGTACAGATGGTACGATGTCGCACGTTTATTCTGTTCCTTATCTATGGACAGATTTAACTTGTTAAATTGAATGAACACGTTAAGGCTTGAGGAAGGAGAATCTCCGCTCGCCGTCCACGCGTGATCGCATCAAGAGTCAGTCGGTTTGCCTCCTCGAGACTTCGGTAAAATCCGTACGCCTTCGGAATGATGTGTTGGGCGTCCGCTGGAACTGATAGCTCGTTTCGTGGTCCAGCTGGAACTGACGTGGTAAAAAGAACTTAGCGTTCAAACTGATAAGGTAAAGGCCTTGCAGAAACATCCCAGAGTTACATTGGCTGTCGCAATCATGGTCACTGCTTTTACATGATAAATTAAATACCGATCGGGATGTGCAAGAACCATCAGAATCGCTTTCTGTCGCCGTTGGCTTGTTTGTATCCATCATGTGACGTCACATCCAAGAGTAGTTAAGCCATGCCAAGATTTAGTTGATTACCTCCCATTTTCCTGATTACAGGTGAAAATGCCCACTTTCGTGGATCGATTTCGTGTGATCGGGAGAGAATCGGATGTTTGTTTTACCAATTTATCAAACATTTCATATTTCTGCATAAGCTGACCAATTATCGAAACCTCTAAAGTAGACTTTAAGAAACAGTGTGCGCCACAGTTTACATGGGAGGTAGAAGCTACTGTCCTTCCCGGAGTTCGATTTCAGAAGTTGTCTCCTTTACAAGCTGTCGTGTTCCGCCCTTGGGTGTAAAAACAGACCGAGTTGTGTATGTGTGTCTATGTGCGCGCGTGTTTGTGTGTGCGCGAGTGTGTGTGTGTGTGTGTGTGTGTGTGTGTGTGTGTATGTGCGTGCGTGCGTGCGTGCGTGCGTGCGTGCGTGCGTGTGTGTGTGTGTGTGTGTGCCAATATGAGTGCATGCTCGCGAGAAACCTCACATAACGTTAAGAAAAAAAAAGATGAGACAGAACTGGTTTTAAATAAAAAGAATTTATTTGCAAACATATCAACAGTAGCAAATAACAAAGTTATATGCATGAACATTATTGAACACAGTACAAACAGGTTTTGGGAATGAACACACGTCGGTTTTGATCTGTGTATAAATACACTCACTTTTGCCGAATGATTTTACAAATCAACATCAGAAAGAACAGTATACTCAACTTCGCATATCTCCGGTATGTAAAATATGTAAAATATAATAAATGTAAAAGTATGTGTGCCATAAACCACAACTGATATGTACATATATTCACACGTGAACACATATGGGCATGTACGTATTTTGAATAGATATATGACGGAATGAAAATACGTATGTTATTGAAACATACGCGCACTCGTGTGCACGCGCCTTTTGCTCCGGCTTGGGCTCACAAAAAGCATGTACATCCAGTGGCACATACAATCACATACTCATGCACACACGTGGGGACAGATAAATATAACAGTGGGGCAGCTGTGGGGTTTCTTGTTTCTATCAGGTTTTGGGTGGAAAAAAACCCTACTTACAAAACATATACAAATGTTCAGTGCAATACGTTCTCTGTGTGTGTTGTGTGTGTGTGTGTGTGTGTGTGTGTGTGTGTGTGTGCGTGTGTGTGTGCGTGTGTGTGCGTGTGCACACGCATGGTCATGTGTTTGCATGCGCGTGTGTTTGCATATTCGCGTATGTGTGTTTGTTTACATACGTCTGTGTGTGCGCATGCTCTGTGTGTGTGTGTGTGTGTGTGTGTGTGCGCGCACGCGCACAGTTTGTGTGTGTGTGTGTGTGTGTGTGCGCGCGCGCGCGCAGTTTGTGTGTGTGTGTGTGGTGTGCGTGCGTGTGTGCGCGCGCTCGCGCGCACGTGTGTGTGTGTTTGTGAGTGTGTGCGTGCGTGCACACGCGCATGTTTATGTCCATACCCTCATGCCTATCCTTTAAGCATTACCTAGAACTAAAGTGAGCAAAGTAAGCACAGTGGACATACATCTTAGATATGAAAGAAGAAATAAGCCACTTCCTAAAAGGTTCAAGCCCGCACAGTGGACATACACCTTAGATATGAAGGATGGAAAAGCCACTTCCTAAAAGGTCAAGCCCGCACAGTGGACATACACCTTAGATATGAAAGAATAAAAGCCACTTCCTAAAAGGTCAAGCCCGCACGTGGACATACACCTTAGATATGAAGGAAGAAAAGCCCCTTCCTAAAAGGTCAAGCCGCACAGTGGACATACACCTTAGATATGAAGGAAGAAAAGCCACTTCCTAAAAGGTCAAGCCCGCCACAGTGGACATACACCTTAGATATGAAGGAAGAAAAGCCACTTCTAAAAGGTCAAGCCCGCACAGTGGACATACACTTAGATATGAAGGAAGAAAAGCCACTTCCTAAAAGGTCAAGCCCGCACAGTGGACATACACCTTAGATATGAAGAAGAAAGCCACTTCCTAAAAGGTTCAAACCCGCACAGTGGACATACACCTTAGATATGAAAGAAGAAAAGCCACTTCCTAAAAGGTCAAGCCGCACAGTGGACATACACTTAGATATGAAAGAAGAAAAGCCACTTCCTAAAGGTCAAGCCCGCACAGTGGACATACACCTTAGATATGAAAGAAGAAAAGCCACTTCCTAAAAGGTCAAGCCCGCCACAGTGGACATACACCTTAGATATGAAGGAAGAAAAGCCACTTCCTAAAAGGTCAAGCCCCCAAGGGACATCACCCTTGAATTTTAAAAAGAAAAAA
>CM031610.1:3023690-3026190 GCA_018398815.1 Conus ventricosus
ATGGACATTATTGTCTACATACACTATATCACATGGACATGTATTTCCTACATACACTATACCACATGGACATTATTGTCTACATACACTATATCACATGGACATATATTTCCTACATACACTATACCACATGGACATTATTGTCTACATACACTATATCACATGGACATGTATTTCCTACATACACTATACCACATGGACATTATTGTCTACATACACTATATCACATGGACATTATTGTCTACATACACTATACCACATGGACATTATTGTCTACATACACTATATCACATGGACATTATTGCCTACATACACTATATCACATGGACATTATTGTCTACATACACTATATCACATGGACATGTATTTCCTACATACACTATACCACATGGACATTATTGTCTACATACACTATATCACATGGACATTATTGTCTACATACACTATACCACATGGACATGTATTTCCTACACACACTATATCACATGGACATTATTTCCTAACACACACTATATCACATGGACATTATTTCCTACACAGACTATACCACATGGACATTATTTCCTACACAGACTATACCACATGGACATGTATTTCCTACACAGACTATACCACATGGACATTATATCCTACACAGACTATACCACATGGACATTATTTCCTACACACACTATATCACATGGACATTATTTCCTACACAGACTATACCACATGGACATTATTTCCTACACAGACTATACCACATGGACATGTATTTCCTACACAGACTATACCACATGGACATTATATCCTACACAGACTATACCACATGGACATGTATGTCCCCAGCTGGTTTTTGAGCATGCCTCATAATGGGTTGATACATGATCGTGGTTATTTATTTGGTCTTCAAGATCATGAGTATTTTTATGAGGGTAGGATGGGGAAAAAAAGTCGTAGAATCTTGTTCTTTAACCCTCAATAGAGATAATTTTGACTTGACCTGACTTGACTTGACTTGACTTGACATACATTATACTGCATGGATATGTGTATTTCCTACACTGACTGTATCAGATGGTCACATATTTTCTGACATGCTTTATTCCCAATGGATAGCCATTTTCTATCCACACTGTCAGTTTCCTGAGCTGCCAACCACGATAACGCAAATTCTTTCCCAAAACAGAAACTCATACATTTTTGACTGAGCTAATATCCATCGTCTACGCGCGCACATGAGTGCGTGTAACACACACGGGCACACATACACGCACACACACATGCGCCCGCGCGCGCGCGCGCGCACACACACACACACACACACACACACACACACACACACACACACACACACACACACACACACACACATTCTCCTGCATCTGTTATACACAGATTTTGAATCAATAGACAACATACATCATGTAGAAAACGTCAACGAAGTAGACGGCCTTCTGTGACAACAATAGAAAAGGTCAACCAAAAGGGCACACATCTATAACAACAGAATAAATAAACAAATAGATATATGAAAGAAGAAATAAATAGATAAAGAAATAAAACCCATCATTTTCCTGCCATGCACCACACAGAGTAAAGTCCAATGATTGGTGGAAGAATCTGATAATGGTTTTACTCTCTCATTGTTCATCTCTCTCTCTCTCTCTGCGGGAGAGAATGCTGAACGCTTCGACAACCAATGAAAAGATGTTACTATTTCAAGTGCCGAAACGTGACTATTTATGGTGTCAGAGGAAGGTAGGAGAGATATTATGGCCGAATATAATCAAAAAGAATGTCTGTTTTGGCCTCCAATACAACACTTTTCTTGTTTGTAATTAACTATGAAGTGCATTTTCAACGGTAGGATGCTGAATTTAAAACAACATCCTTTCAACTTTGCCTTCGTTATTTCCTCTCTGTCGCTTGCCTGTCCGATCACGTGACTGGTTGAATGATGTGACCTATCTTGCAACTGACGATCGGAATTCACTGGTACAATAGCTACAAGCCAACAGATGGATATCAAGCCAATTTCACGGCACAGTTGTTGGTATTTTTTTTTCCTCCTCATCCGCCTAAACCCCCATCTTTCCGGCGCCACTCTTCACTAATTCTCTCCCCCTCTCCTTCCCCCTCCCTTTTCCTACCGCCTTTCCTTCTTCCTCTCTCTCACAATCACTCTCTGTCTGCAACCTGTCGCATATTGCACGCGATGTCTCGTGAATACCGTGACTATCCCCCTCCACCCTCACACCCCACATACACATGTCCACGCACACGCACACACACACACACACACATGAGCGCGCCTGCATGCGCGCACGCATGCATTGCACGCACGCACGCACACACACACACTCTCTCTCTCTCTCTCTCTCTCTCTCTCTCACACACACACACACACACACACACACACACACACGTACACAACTTTCTCTTCACAGATCCAACGGGAAGGGGAGAGGCCCAGCATGGGATTATCATGAGAAAAAAAAAACAGAAAAAAAGAAGGGGC
>CM031610.1:3031190-3038690 GCA_018398815.1 Conus ventricosus
GACATATCAGTGAGACTGTCAACGACATACTGTTTATCGCTTAACATGACATATCAGTGAGACTGTCAACGACATACTGTTTATCGCTTGACATGACATATCAGTGAGACTGTCAACGACATACTGTTTATCGCTTAACATGACATATCAGTGAGACTGTCAACGACATACTGTTTATCGCTTAACATGACATATCAGTGAGACTGTCAACGACATACTGTTTATCGCTTAACATGACATATCAGTGAGACTGTCAACGACATACTGTTTATCGCTTAACATGACATATCAGTGAGACTGTCAACGACATACTGTTTATCGCTTAACATGACATATCAGTGAGACTGTCAACGACATACTGTTTATCGCTTAACATGACATATCAGTGAGACTGTCAACGACATACTGTTTATCGCTTAACATGACATATCAGTGAGACTGTCAACGACATACTGTTTATCGCTTAACATGACATATCAGTGAGACTGTCAACGACATAACTGTTTATTCGCTTAACATGACATATTCAGTGAGACTGTCAACGACATACTGTTTATCGCTTAACATGACATATCAGTGAGACTGTCAACGACATACTGTTTATCGCTTAACATGACATATCAGTGAGACTGTCAACGACATACTGTTTATCGCTTAACATGATATATCAATGAGACTGTCAACGACATACTGTTTATCGCTTAACATGACATATCAGTGAGACTGTCAACGACATACTGTTTATCGCTTAACATGACATATCAGTGAGACTGTCAACGACATACTGTTTATCGCTTAACATGACATATCAGTGAGACTGTCAACGACATACTGTTTATCGCTTAACTGACATATCAGTGAGATAGTCAACGACATACTGTTTATCGCTTAACATGACATATCAATGAGACTGTCAACGACATACTGTTTTATCGCTTAATCATGACATATCAGTGAGACTGTCAACGACATACTGTTTATCGCTTAACATGACATATCAATGAGACTGTCAACGACATACTGTTTATCGCTTAACATGACATATCAGTGAGACTGTCAACGACATACTGTTTATCGCTTAACATGACATATCAGTGAGACTGTCAACGACATACTGTTTATCGCTTAACATGTCATATCAGTGAGACTGTCAACGACATACTGTTTTATCGCTTAACATGACATATCAGTGAGACTGTCAACGACATACTGTTTATCGCTTAACATGACATATCAGTGAGACTGTCAACGACATACTGTTTATCGCTTAACATGACATATCAGTGAGACTGTCAACGACATACTGTTTATCGCTTAACATGACATATCAGTGAGACTGTCAACGACATACTGTTTATCGCTTAACATGACATATCAGTGAGACTGTCAACGACATACTGTTTATCGCTTAACATGACATATCAGTGAGACTGTCAACGACATACTGTTTATCGCTTAACATGACATATCAGTGAGACTGTCAACGACATACTGTTTATCGCTTAACATGACATATCAGTGAGACTGTCAACGACATACTGTTTATTTGCTTAACATGACATATCAGTGAGACTGTCAACGACATACTGTTTATCGCTTAACATGACATATCAGTGAGACTGTCAACGACATGCTGTGTATCGCTTAACATGACATATCAGTGAGACTGTCAATGACATACTGTTTATCGCTTAACATGACATATCAGTGAGACTGTCAACGACATACTGTTTATCGCTTAACATGACATATCAGTGAGACTGTCAACGACATGCTGTTTATCGCTTAACATGACATATCAATGGGACTGTCAACGACATACTGTTTATCGCTTAACATGACATATCAGTGAGACTGTCAACGACATACTGTTTATCGCTTAACATGACATATCAGTGAGACTGTCAACGACCCACTTGCTCTACTGGAAAAAAATGATTTACGAGAAAGAATCCTTCTCTAACGAGTGTTGTGTTGTCACTCAAGTGCCCGTCCAGAGAGAAAACAAGCGGACCAGCAAGCGACAACTTTCGTTCTGGGTTAAAAAAAAAAGAAAAAAGAAAGAAAAAAAAACCCTAAGGTTATCAGGCTTAAATGCTACTGCCTCCTGGAAACCCTTTCACACAAGTAAAGCCAGCTGTCTCCGATTGGATGATACCTCTTTAAACACGAATGAGGAATGCATCTCTCAAAGACGGACATGATCGCCCAACAAGGGAAAAAAACAAACTTTGAATGATGAATTGACAGACCAGAATATTTGTTAAGAACCGTAAATGTGGGAAAAAAATTAAAAGATACGGGTTATGACGTCAGCGTTGCGGCAACATGTGATATTAATCCATGAGGATATAGGATAGGATAATGTTGCTTATAGCCCAGCCGACCGCAAAGGGCCACATCAGGGCTGCCATGAGGATATAAAACCGCGTTAATATATATATATATATATATATATATATATATATATATATATATATATTATATATATATATATATTCTTTTTTTTAATAAATCTGAATATTAAGAAATTAATTTGCCTTACAAAGTAAGACACCCCACATCAAGCCACAAGGGCGAACTGGATGATGCAAAAACCGCACAGCAAAAATTGTTATGGTAACCGACACCCGCAGTTAAATCCAGATGGAAAATGGAGCAGAAAGAAAAAAGATTGAAATGTCCAAAAAAGATTGAAATGTCCTAGCTCAGCAATGTGATGAGCGACTCTAGCTAGAACACGCCTAGCTCTATCCCCACCTTCAGCTCCCTTTCAACCCCTCCCCCAACCTCTTTCGCCCCCCCCCCCCCCCCTCCCTTTATTCCACCACCCCGCTTTGTCTCCCCGTCTCTCTTTTTCTTCGCTCTTCCTTTAATAGACTGATAGATTACTTCCTGTGGCTTTTTTTCCTTGCCTTCCCCCCCCCCCCCCCCCCACCCCCCCCCCCCTTTTTCCCTTCCTTTCCCCTGCCCTACTCCTCCAAGCAAATTTGTTGTTCAAAGGCACCTTCTTTCGTTAGAGATGTGTCATGCTGTCTCCACTATAGTGACAAATTAAAGACACAGATCAGGGCCTGGGTTTATTTCGTTAGAGATGTGTCATGCTAGCTCCACTATAGTGACAAATTCAAGACACAGATCAGGGCCTGGGTTTAATGTTGCTTCTCTATGGTGTTTTGCATCTTTCAAAACAAAACAAAAGAAAGAAAAAACTCTACTGATTTTTCGCTTGCAGCTGTTACGGTGTACTCCTGGGATATTTCCCTGTGGTAAAAAAAAAAAAAAAAAAAAAAAGTCGATAGAGACATAAGATCAGCGCCACACGACTTTTGTGGCGTAACACTCACTCACTCAGCCAGGACAGGGTTGGATTCCGCCAGGGAACGAGATCTACGGGCCCCCCTTTTCCTTTTGTTACAGCCAGACCACACCCGCCCCATTTCCATCTGTCCCCTCCGCTCAGCAGCTAAGCCAGGGGATGGAGAGGCGGCGAGGTGTGAAACGGGGTTCACTGACCCGTAGATGTCAAAGGAGGGGGTAGGTGAATCTGGAGAGACTATGACCCTCTGTCCTCCTCCCCCGCAGTCCCCCTCCCTACCCCTCCTCCTTCCTTCGTCTCCCCTCTCCCTGTGCGTGTCCGGTTTCAAAGCGGCAGATGGAGCGAGGAGGATGAACGGCTTAAGGTTCCGTGCAGTGATGGACCGGACCGGACCGGCTGCTTGGTGGCTTTCCGGATTAACTGTCCGGCTGGCCTTTCGTGTGGGAAATGGCTGGCTAAAATTCCGTGAGAGTGAGAACAGAGAGTTGGAGAGAAACTCGCTGCGCGTGGACCAGTCCGTAATACGCTGCAGCAACAACTCTCTAGAGCTCTAAACATTCAAGTGGACCAGTCCATAATACGCTGCAGCGACAACTCTAGAGCTCTAAACATTCAAGTGGACCAGTCCATAATACGTTGCAGCGACAACTCTAGAGCTCTAAACATTCAAGTGGACCAGTCCATAATACGTTGCAGCGACAACTCTAGAGCTCTAAACATTCAAGTGGACCAGTCCATAATACGCTGCAGCGACAACTCTAGAGCTCTAAACATTCAAGTGGACCAGTCCATAATACGTTGCAGCGACAACTCTAGAGCTCTAAACATTCAAGTGGACCAGTCCATAATACGTTGCAGCGGCAACTCTAGAGCTCTAAACATTCAAGTGGACCAGTCCATAATACGTTGCAGCGGCAACTCTAGAGCTCTAAACATTCAAGTGGACCAGTCCATAATACGTTGCAGCGGCAACTCTAGAGCTCTAAACATTGAAGTGCGCATGAGATAAAACAGGATATACGGAAATAAATGTGAGAAAAATGAAGACTCGGAAAAAGAAATGAAACGAAAGACCACGCTGGGAGGGAGAGGTCACGGGGGACCATGTCTGGGGATACCTGACAGACCACGCTGGGAGGGAGAGGTCATGGGAGGGGGGGGGGGGGCATGTCTGGGGATTACCTGACCAGCATTGACCCAACGCTCTGGTCTGCAGCAGATGATTTTTTTTTTTTTTACAACGGTTAAGTATTGGCTTAGCCATTTTTTGTATACTTGCCGTTACCATTCTATTAAACTAGACAACATATGCACGAAAACATAGTTACACGAACAAACAGCAACAAAAATCACCACCAAGTAACAGGCACTAACATCAACAGTGACATAAGAGAGACAAAGAGAGACAGGGTGACAGAAAGAAAGAGAGACTGACAGAGTGACAGAGAGAAAGAGAGACAGTCACAGAGAGACAGAGTCACAGAGAGAAAGAGAACAGAGTCACAGAGAGAAAGAGAGACAGAGTCACAGAGAGAAAGAGAGACAGAGTCACAGAGAGAAAGAGAGACGGACAGTCACAGGGGCAGGCAGGTTTAAAGATCAGAGAATCAGAGACTTGCTTGGACAGTTACAGACAGATAGGGAGAATCACAAATGGACAGAGTGACTTGCAGAATCACGGCCAAACAGAAGCAGGTGTAATGACAGACAATGAGACAGAGATACAGACAGACAAAGATACTCACAGAGACACAGAAAGAGTGAAAGATTGACAGCGAGACAGGGATACTCTCTGACAGAGAGAACGACAGAAAGACACGGAGAATGGCAGCTAAAGAGACAGACAAGGAGAGTCACGGACAGACAGACAGACAGTTTGAGCCCTGATAGAGAGACAGGAAGATTCACAGAGAGAGACGGGAAAGGAGAGGGAGGAGCTGGAATAGCTCAGTGGTAGAGCGCCAGACTCGTAATCTTGGTGACCCAGGGGTAGCGGGTTCGAATCTTCGCCGGGCCGTTTCGGTACAGAGGGATTTTCCCTCGGAGTTAACATTGGTTCTGGCTCCCATCTCCCATACGGTCCTTCAAACGAGACCTTCCCCGAAGTTGGAGTATGGCTGCCTTAATGGCGGGATATAAAAATGGTCATACACACAGAACTCCACTCCCTTTGTTGGGTAGATGGGATCAGTCCTTGCCTGTGTCTATACAGGGAGTGTCCGCAGGAGTATCAGCCTCCGTACGCAGAAGAAGAAAAGAAAGAAAGAAAGAAAAAAACAACAACAGAGAGACGGAAAGCTAAATTGTGGCAGGTTACTATGTTTGTTCATGCCCATGCAAATAAAAGACAAAACCACGAGGACAGAGAAAGAGGCACACTCAGCCTGACCTGCTGATCTCACAAGGTCGTCAGTAGTGTTTGTAACATACACATAGCGTCCCATTTGTATTGAATCGAATGAGGTGATACTGAAGAATACCGCCTCCGTGACTCAGGGCGGGTGTCCTACACTGAGGGCCTTCTAGCGCCCTAACACCGTACTTGCAGGGACTGCTGGCGGCGTTATCGGATCAGGATGGCCCCCATGTGTGTGCTGCTGCTGCTGCTGCTGCTGCTGCTCTGTGTGTGTGTGTGTGTGTGTGTGTGTGTGTGTGTGTGTGTGTGTGTGTGTGTGTGTGTGTGTGCCAAATTTGGGGAAGACTGGTGTGACCTCAAATGCCAACGACAGGACAGACAAGGTACGGCAGACAAGAAAAGAGAAAAAACAAAACAAAAGAAAACGAGGGAACGAACACCACTATGATCTATAACAACAACAACAACAACAATAATAATAATAATAATAATAATAATAATAATAAATAATAATGATGATGATGATGATAATAATGATGATAACAATAACAATATTAATGATAGTATAATCTGATCGGGAAGTTTGTTAACATTTTTGCTGGTCTGTTTATGAATCCTCCGTTTACCAGGCTAGGATAAAAGTCTCTCTCTCTCTCTCTCTCTCTCTCTCTCCCCCCCCCCCCCCTCCCCGTATATATATACACAAACTTCATACGTGAGGACTGGAGTTGTATCAAAAATCGGAAACGCCCACGCGTGCATATACAGACACTTTCCCAACTACCCCCAGACCCCCAGTCACTCCTGAGTACACGGGTGTAGAGGCTTTGAACAGAATACAGTGGTACTACACCGCCTTCTGTTGGCTACCTGACCACATCATGCAATGACTGACAAAGAAATCCTTCACTGGAAAAACCTGTGGAAATCTCTCTCTCTCTCTCTCTCTCTCTCTCTCTCTCTCTCTCTCTCTCTCTCTCTCTCTCTCTCTCTCACACACACACACACACACACACACACACACACACACACACACACACACACACACACACACAGGGACGAGGCTGGAGGGGGAGGGGGAAGGAGGGAGCGAGGGGTGTTGGGTGGCGGACGAGAGGTCTCCACGGAAGGACCATCTGCCATGGCTGTTCTTTGTGGCCTGCACTTGTACCCCAGCGACTGTCGTCTGCTGCTGTCACCCCCCTCTCCTCCCTCCCCCCCCCCCCCCTCGTCCCCCGTCCTTCTGCCCTATTTCGGCTGCTTGCACTTCTCACACACACACGCACGCACGCACGCACACACACACGCACGAACGCACGCGCGCACGCACACATTCTCTCTCTCTCTCTCTCTCTCTCTCTCTCTCTCTCTCTCTCTCTCTCTCTCTCTCTCTCTCTCCACACACACACACACACACACACACACACACACCATACACACACACACATATACACACACACAGAGTACAGTCCCATATGTCACATATGTAATGCTCTCCTGCCAGTTTAATTTCCCCAAACTATGTCTCTATGTCATTCCCGCGCTTCCTTAGTGGTCGGCGAACGAGATTCACTGATGCTCTTCTTTTTTTTTTTTTTTTTTTTTTTTTTTTTTTTTTTTTTTTTTTTTTTTTGTTGCTGTCCCAACCATCTCAGAGACAGTGCACCCACGCCGCCCATTCCGACACCCCGTCCACAGCCACAACCCGGTCGACCCCGCCACAGCCCCGGCACCGGCAATCCACAGGGAGCAGTCAATGTCAAGTCGTCAAGAGGCAACCCACCGGAGGAGACACTGCACTGCTGCCGAGTCACTTCGGTGGTGT
>CM031610.1:3046190-3051190 GCA_018398815.1 Conus ventricosus
CATACATACATACACACATACATACATACATATACACAGTCATTCCGGGACGCATTGCATGACAAGACAGAATGTCCACGCTGTTGTAAAGGAAAAGACCAAACAGGAGAAGTAGCAGCAGCAGGATTAACGTCTAAAATACCCACAGAACACCGCCTCATGGATGACATTGAGCGTTCATGAAAATGAGACAGACTGAAGCATTGCTGAGAGACAGGTCAAAATACACGAAGTGCAAAACAACGCCGAGTTTCATCTACTACAGGGACCTTTAACGCGGTGATGAATGCCGTGTGTTGCTGATTTTAATGACCGAAGATTAAAACCTGTTTCGTTTCGGATTTCCTCGCCCCTCACTCTCACGCCCGTTCTCCCTTTCCTCCCCATCCCACCAACCCCACCCCCCCCCCCCCCCCCCACCACACACACACACTTTCACCCCTTCTTTCTACGTATTACCCTTCTCCTCACGTCTGCAAGCACTCGGTGGTGCACTATGGGAGAAGAGTATCCGCAACCCGCACTATCCATCTCCACATCAATTTTCGTGTATAAATCGATCTCTCCGCTCCTACCAGCTCCTCTTCCCCCTTCCACCCCTTCTTCACCTTCCTCCACGCACCTGCTCCCCTCCCCGCCTCCCACCCCTTCCCTCTCCCTCATCCTTACCTCCCCCTTTCGGAGATTTCGGGCATGGCGTGGTTGTTACATGTTTAGTTCCATGAAGATGCTGTAAAATTCAGCAACCTACTCTTGTGTCACGACGCACGTGATAATGCGATTATTTCAGTTTTCAATTGTAACTCCAAAAAGCTCCATTTAAAACCTACACTTTTTGACCATCACTAGAATTAGCAGTGGACTGTGGTCAATAGCGAATGCTGATAATCTTCAGAATAATCTGAACGGTGTTTTGACACCAAAAGTGGTCAGTCCTTTTATTCTGTGGAAAGAGTTCTTCCCCTTCTCGCTGGACTTAACAATTCGCAGTCACTTAGCAAGGGAGATAATCACCGATCTGCTGGACTCGTGCTCATTGTCACAGTGTATTGATCGATACATAACGTACACATTGACTAATACCTTCTAGAAGTAATGACTTGAAATCATCGAATTACGTTTGCTCACATTATTTACAGGCAGGCGACTTGTGCGCATCACGTGGATCTTGAGGTCGGAGTGGGTTGTTGAATTTAACAGCTGGGTGCCATTTATGTTCCATGTTCAGTTACCCGGTCTGCCATGACTGAATAACACCCCCCCCCTCTCTCTCTCTCTCTTCCTCTCTCTCTCTCTCTCTCTCTCTCTCTCTGTGTGTGTGTGTGTGTGTGTGTGTGTGTGTGTGTGTGTGTGTGTCCATCAAAATACAAACTATGTTCATGCGATTGTATGCTATTTGTCCGTCTGTCTGTCTGTCTGTCTGTCTGTCTGTCTCTGTCTCTCTCTCTCTCTCTCTCTCTCTCTCTCTCTCTCTCTCTCTCTCTCTCTCTCTCTCCATCAGAGGACCAATTGAGTATGTTCGTGCCTTTCTACGCGCTCTCTCCTCTCTCTCTCTCTCTCTCTCTCTCTCTCTCTCTCTCTCTCTCTCTCTCTCTCTCCATCAAAATGCTAACTAGTTACGTTCACGCGTTTCTATGTGCACAAAAGAACAATCGCGTGAATAAGGACACTGTGCGTGTGTGTGTGCACGCGCAGGTATCTAGCAACTAAAAGAGAACTGGGTGGACAGGGGGAGGGGCGAGAGATGGGGGGGGGGGGGGGGTGATGGTCTATGAAAACAACGATGAATGGAGGTCTGGGGTGGCAGAGGAATCAAGCAGTGTTGTGAAATGATGACGTCCGCCAACGCAATAACAAAAACTAAAAATCATAATCAAAACAAGACAGAGTGCAAAACAAAACAAAAAGTATACAGGAATAATTTGATACAAGAGCGAATATATAAATAATGTGAATATATCTATGTAAACGGCGCAAAGAAAAGATGCAAACTGCACATGTTTTTCTGATAACCAACAGAAGCCGAAAATGCAGCTTTTCAACCATTCTCATGAATTATGTATTGTGGCTTTGGTGTTTTTTCATGTGTATATCCGTTGCTTCCCCCCCCCCTCCCTTACCCCCACCCCACCCCCACCCCACCCCCACCCCACCCTCCCAACTTTGCAATGAGGAGGTGGATGGTTTTCGAACATAATGTTTTTTTTTCTTATTTATGTTTGATTTATTTCATGATTAAAAAATAGGAGATGACAATCTTGGTGAAAGGCAAGGGGGTGTATTTTACATTGGTGGAAATCCGTGTCCGTTGTAGTAAACTTGGAAGTCCTCAAAGTTCACCATTCATAAACTTCCCACTCCAGTGTAGCTTAGGATCTCTTTTTTTTTTGTCGTTTCTTTTCGGGTGCACGAGAGGTCCCGTTTGGTATTCTACTGCACATCATTGTCTGTTCTTTTCTTAAGACTGCAGAAATCCATTTGCGCAGTTTATATAAAGTTACTTGTTTCCGTTTATAAAACAACGTGTCCAAACGAAATGTGTGCCGTTAACATGCAACAAAATTAAAGAATTCACCAAGAGAGAGAGAAGAGAGAGAGAGAGAGAGAGAGAGAGAGAGAGAGAGAGAGAGAGAGAGAGAGAGAGAGATTGTTTTTAAAGGAGGGAAAAGAAGCAGTAAAACACGCTGTTACGTCTTGCCCTCAAGATGGCAAATGAAAAGGAGCAAACTAACAAAACAGCAAACGCCAGGGGTTGAGAGAGGAAGAGAGAGAAGTGGGGGGGAGAGATAGAGAGAGAGAGATTGATAGAGGAGAGAGAGAGAGAGAGAGGGGGGGGGGGGGGGAGAGAGACAGCGACAGACACAGAGACGGACAGAGACAGACGGACAGACAGAGACAGAGAGAGGTGCAGGACAAACTGCCCCATCCCAAGCTCTGTACACCACTGCTGACCTACCCTGTGTCTCCATGTGACTGGCCGATTTACACAGCTCCGTGATCCACTCCGACAACTCCTCCAGGTCCTCCTCCAAGGCCTCCCCCACAGGGTCCTCCCCGCTGTCCTGGGAACTCTCCGAGGTCCTGCTGGACGCGGACGACAGGCTGGGGGGAAGGCGCCGGACCCACAGACTCTGCACCGACCTCAGGGGGTCTGGCTGACCCAGGGAGTGGACGTGTGTTGACTGGTCCACGGAGGAAACGGCCTTGCCGGCTGGCCGGGCAGAAAGAGGCTGGTGAGGGTGGCGTAGACGGGGGTGTTCCGGGCTGGGCTGAACCTCGTCTTGCAGCGGTTGTTCCTGTGGTGATACGACTCCAGCGTGTTTGGAGAAAGTGTGGAGATCGTTCCGTGGAACACCCTTGCCATCACACACACCCGCAGACACCGGAGACACACTCTTTCCCGGTAACGAACTAATCCGAGGCTGGAGCTTTCGGGAAGACAGCTGCTGTCGCTGCTGTTGTTGGCTTTGAGCTGTCCGCAGCAGAGCCTGGATCTGCGGGGGCGACAGCACAGCGGGAGACAGCGTGGAGGGGGGTGGAGGCGGCTGCTGGGGTGGCTGGGTGAACGACAGCTGTCGGCGGCACGGCTGGTGGAGGGGGAAGCTGAGGGACTGACCTGACAGGGACCCCACGCCTTGAAGAGTGGTCAGGCTGAGGCTGCTGCCTGCAGGCCCCGCTGTCACGATGCTGCTTTTGGACTCTGGCTGCTGCTGCTGCTGCTGCTGCTGCTGGTGGTGGTGTTGGTGGCCTGTGTGTTCAGAACCCTGACCTGTGACTGGTTGTGAGCCGTGTCTGAGGTGACCGTGGTGGAGCTGGTGGTCTGCAGTGACCTGGCCGTGTGGAGCTGCCCTTGGGGCGGGACAGGAGGCAGAGCCTGGGGCAAGTGATGGTGCAGAGGCAAGGTGAGGACTGTGATGGTGTGAGGAGCACCCAGGGGCGTAGCACTCACCGTCCGCACGGTACCTCCTGACGTCAGGGGTCCCTGACCTGAAGAGGCACTGAGGGCACTGTCCACGGCGCCCACACAGTTCAACACCACCACGCTGTCCCCACTGCTCACCTGCCCACCGTGGGCAGTCAGGGCGTGGCCCGTGAGGACATCGTTCACTGCTTTGTCACCCTGCATTCCCACTGACCCCATGTCGGCCTTTTCCGTGTTCAGGTTAATGAAGACGTTGTTGTTGTTGACTGTGTCAATGTTGATTTTGTCACAGGCTGAAACACTGGTGGATTCCACAAGACTCGTTGCCACGAGAGTGTTTGGCGTTGGTGCTGGTTTTATGATAGTGGTCGTCTGACCACGTGAGGCATTGTTGTCTTTCTTAGGCTTCACTGTCACTGAAGAATTGTCGCCGCCCTCATCAGTGTTGTGGCACCTTCCTCCAGAAACACTGTCGCCTGGCAGAGGCGAGGAGTCTTCCATCTGTTCATCAGATCCATGAACCGTCTGCTCCATCCGTTCATCGTGTTCCTGGATCAGCTGCTCCATGTGTCGGATGTAATCCATGGCCGCTTTCAGGGTGTCCACTTTGCTGATCTTCCGGTTCCGCTTTCCGCCCGGTACCCGCTGACGTAACGTGTCAAACCCCTGGTTCACCAGCTTCACGCGCTTCCGCTCTCGCGCGTTCCTGCGAGACATGGACACCTTCGCTTCCGGTGAGCTCTTCCGCCCGGCTCCGTCTTTTCTCTTCTGGCATCGCAGAGGTTCTGGGGCGGGCGCAGGTTCCTGGCAGAGGCTGACGGTGGGGGGCGGTGACCTTACGCACCTGTCGGAGAACCTGCACCTGCTCCGCTACCGTGGCCGTCCGAAGGAGGAGGCAGGGCCCCGCCAGGATGACCTTGTTGCTGTTGGGGATGGCGATGGCGCGCACAGGGATGCTGCTCACCGTGCTGCTCGCCAGACTCTTGGCAGACACTGCTGGCAGCACCGCCATCGTCATCGTCGTCGCTGTTGTCGTCGTCGTTGTCGTCATCGTTCAGGGACAGCCGGCAGGTGGAGG
>CM031610.1:3065750-3082472 GCA_018398815.1 Conus ventricosus
AGACCGTTAGTTGGTAAAATGTTGACGACGACATTATTGTGCATTCAACGTCCATCTGGCGCCCAGTTTGAGAAGATAAATGATGGCTCGTTCTTCGTCTTCACTGTTTTGAACGCTGTTTACCTTGCCTGAAGAAGAACTCAGAGGTCGAAACGCGTCGTGTTTTGTCTTGTAATTTGTTTGTCCATGTTAACTGGCGGATTTACTTAAAACATCTCTTTGAAAAAAAACAACAAAAAAACAACAACATTATTTTGATCAATAATGAGTAAGCATACAACGTTAACAGTATAAAAGCATACAACGTTAACAGTATACCCAATAATGTGAACACTTGTACCTTTATCATCCACGCTGGAGATTTCACACATATTTTTCCCATGGGCAGTCAGGGACCCCCACAGCCCTCGGCCCCACGTCATGTGCGACAGGGTAGAGGTCGGTGGTGTAAGCAGTGCAGCCGTTGAAGTTGTCCACCCAGGACCTCTCCTATCTGGCTCTGGGCCTCCCTCCTCCCCACTGCAGCCTGTAGAACGATCAGGGAAGCGAGTCATGGCGAGACATTCATTGGCCTGACACAGCACTAACTGCATAGTTATTACAGACATTTACTGGCCTGACACAGTACTAACTGCATAGTTATTACAGACATTCATTGGCCTGACACAGTACTAACTGCATAGTTATTACAGACATTCATTGGCCTGATACAGCACTAACTGCATAGTTATTACAGACATTCACTGGCCTGATACAGTACTAACTGCATAGTTATTACAGACATTCCTTGGCCTGATACAGTACTAACTGCATAGTTATTACAGACATTCACTGGCCTGGTACAGTACTAACTGCATAGTTATTACAGACATTCACTGGCCTGATACAGTACTAACTGCATAGTTATTACAGACATTCACTGGCCTGATACAGTACTAACTGCATAGTTATTACAGACATTCATTGGCCTGATACAGTACTAACTGCATAGTTATTACAGACATTCACTGGCCTGATACAGTACTAACTGCATAGTTATTACAGACATTCATTGGCCTGATACAGTACTAACTGCATAGTTATTACAGACATTCCTTGGCCTGATACAGTACTAACTGCATAGTTATTACAGACATTCCTTGGCCTGATACAGTACTAACTGCATAGTTATTACAGACATTCCTTGGCCTGATACAGTATTAACTGCATAGTTATTACAGACATTCATTGGCCTGATACAGCACTAACTGCATAGTTATTACAGACATTCACTGGCCTGATACAGTACTAACTGCATAGTTATTACAGACATTCACTGGCCTGACACAGTACTAACTGCATAGTTATTACAGACATTCCGTGGCCTGGTACAGTACTACCTGCATAGTTATTACAGACATTCACTGGCCTGATACAGTACTAACTGCATAGTTATTACAGACATTCATTGCCCTGATACAGTACTAACTGCATAGTTATTACAGACATTCATTGGCCTGATACAGTACTAACTGCATAGTTATTGGAGACATTCCTTGGCCTGATACAGTACTAACTGCATAGTTATTGGAGACATTCCTTCACCTAAAACAGTACTAACTGCATAGTTATTGAGACATTCATTGGCCTGATACAGCACTAACTGCATAGTTATTACAGACATTCACTGGCCTGATACAGTACTAACTGCATAGTTATTACAGACATTCCTTGGCCTGATACAGTACTAACTGCATAGTTATTACAGACATTCATTGGCCTGATACAGTACTAACTGCATAGTTATTACAGACATTCACTGGCCTGATACAGTACTAACTGCATAGTTATTACAGACATTCATTGGCCTGATACAGTACTAACTGCATAGTTATTACAGACATTCATTGGCCTGATACAGTACTAACTGCATAGTTATTACAGACATTCACTGGCCTGATACAGTACTAACTGCATAGTTATTACAGACATTCCTTGGCCTGATACAGTACAATGATAGTTATACAGACTTCCTGGGAACAGTACTAATTGCATAGTTATTACAGACATTCATTGGCCTGATACAGCACTAACTGCATAGTTATTACAGACATTCACTGGCCTGATACAGTACTAACTGCATAGTTATTACAGACATTCACTGGCCTGACACAGTACTAACTGCATAGTTATTACAGACATTCCTTGGCCTGTACAGTACTCCCTGCATAGTTATTACAGACATTCACTGGCCTGATACAGTACTAACTGCATAGTTATTACAGACATTCATTGCCCTGATACAGTACTAACTGCATAGTTATTACAGACATTCATTGGCCTGATACAGTACTAACTGCAAAGTTATTGGAGACATTCCTTGGCCTGATACAGTACTAACTGCATAGTTATTGGAGACATTCCTTCACCTAAAACAGTACTAACTGCATAGTTATTGGAGACATTCATTGGCCTGATACAGTAACTAACTGCATAGTTATTACAGACATTCACTGGCCTGATACAGTACTAACTGCATAGTTATTGGAGACATTCCTTGGCCTCATACAGTACTAACTGCATAGTTATTACAGACATTCATTGGCCTGATACAGTACTAACTGCATAGTTATTACAGACATTCATTGGCCTGATACAGTACTACCTGCATAGTTATTACAGACATTCATTGGCCTGATACAGTACTAACTGCATAGTTATTACAGACATTCATCTGGCCTGATACAGTACTAACTGCATAGTTATTACAGACATTCACTGGCCTGATACAGTACTACCTGCATAGTTATTACAGACATTCACTTGGCCTGATACAGTACTACCTGCATAGTTATTACAGACATTCACTGGCCTGATACATACTAACTGCATAGTTATTACAGACATTCATGGCCTGATACAGACTAACTGCATAGTTATTACAGACATTCATTGGCCTGAACAGTACTAACTGCATAGTTATTACAGACATTCACTGGCCTGACAGTACTAACTGCTTAGTTATTACAGACATTCACTGGCCTGATAGCAGTACTAACTGCATAGTTATTACAGACATTCACTGGCCTGATACAGTACTACCTGCTAGTTATTACAGACATTCACTTGCTGATCAGTACTAACTGCATAGTTATACAGACATTCATGGCCTGATACAGTACTAACTGCATAAGTTATTACAGACATTCCTGGCCTGATACAGTACTAACTGCATAGTTATTGAGACATTCCTGGCCCTGATAAACAGTACTAACCTGCATAGTTATTACGACATTCATGGCCTGATACAGTACTAACTGCATAGTTATTACAGACATTCACTGGCCTGATACAGTACTAACTGCATAGTTATTAGACATTCATTGGCCTGATACAGTACTAACTGCATAGTTATTACATACATTCCTTGGCCTGATACAGTACTAACTGCATAGTTATTACAGACATTCACTGGCCTGACACAGTACAAACTGCATAGTTATTACAGACATTCATTGGCCTGACACAGTACTAACTGCATAGTTATTACAGACATTCACTGGCCTGATACAGTACTAACTGCATAGTTATTACAGACATTCACTGGCTGATGCAGTACTAACTGCATAGTTATTACAGACATCACTGGCCTGATAAGTACTACCTGCATAGTTATTACAGACATTCACTGGCCTGATACATACTAACTGCATAGTTATTACAGACATTCCTTAGCTGAAAGCCAATGCATATTATACAGTATCATGCTGAACAGCACTACTCCTATTATTACAGACATTGATTGGCCTGATACAGCACTAACTGCATAGTTATTACAGACATTCACTGGCCTGATACAGTACTACCTGCATTAGTTATTACAGACATTCACTGGGCTGATGCAGTACTAACTGCATAGTTATTACAGACATTCACTGGCCTGATACAGTACTAACTGCATAGTTATTGGAGACATTCCTTGGCCTGATACAGTACAACTGCATAGTTATTACAGACATTCACTGGCCTGATACAGTACTAACTGCATAGTTATTACAGACATTCACTTGGCCTGATACAGTACTAACTGCATAGTTATTACAGACATTCACTGGCCTGATACAGTACTACTGCATAGTTATTACAGACATTCACTGGCCTGATACAGTACTAACTGCATAGTTATTAGAGACATTCCTTGGCCTGATACAGTCACAACTGCATAGTTATTACAGACATTCACTGGCCTGATACGACTAACTGCATAGTTATTACAACATTCCTTGGCCTGATACAGACAACTGCATAGTTATTACAGACATTCACTGGCCTGATACAGTACTAACTGCATAGTTATTACAGACATTCACTGGCCTGATACAGTACTAACTGCATAGTTATTACAGACATTCACTGGCCTGATACAGTACTACCTGCATAGTTATTACAGACATTCACTGGCTGATCAGTACTAACTGCATAGTTATTACAGACATTCCTGGCCTGATAAGTACTAACTGCATAGTTATTACAGAATTCACTGGCCTGATACAGCACTAACTGCATAGTTATTACAGACAGTCCATTGGCCTGATACAGCACTAACTGCATAGTTATTACAGAATTCACTGGCCTGATACAGACTAACTGCATAGTTATTACAGACATTCATGGCCTGATACAGTCACTAACTGCATAGTTATTACAGACATTCACTGGCCTGATACAGTACTAACTGCATAGTTTATTGGAGACATTCACTGGGCTGATGCAGTACAAACTGCATAGTTATTACAGACATTCACTGGCCTGATACAGTACTAACTGCATAGTTATTAAGACATTCCTTGGCCTGATACAGTACTAACTGCATAGTTATTACAGACATTCACTGGCCTGATACAGTACTAACTGCATAGTTATTGAGACATTCCTTGGCCTGATAAAGTACTAAACTGCATAGTTATTACAGACATTCACTAGGCCTGATACAGTACTAACTGCATAGTTATTACAGACATTCACTGGCCTGATACAGTACTAACTGCATAGTTATTAAGACATTCATTGGCCTGATACAGTACTAACTGCATAGTTATTACAGACATTCACTGGCCTGATAAGTACTAACTGCATAGTTATTACAGACATTCACTGCCCATAACAGCACTAACTGCATAGTTATTACAGACATTCACTGGCCTGATACAGTACTAACTGCATAGTTATTACAGACATTCACTGGCCTGATACAGTACTAACTGCATAGTTATTACAGACATTCATGGCCTGATACAGTACTAACTGCATAGTTATTACAGACATTCACTGGCCTGATACAGTACTAACTGCATAGTTATTACAGACATTCACTTGGCCTGAACAGTACAAACTGCATAGTTATTACAGACTATTCACTGGCCTGATACAGACTAACTGCATAGTTAATTACGACATTCATGGCCTGATACAGCACTAACTGCATAGTTATTACAGACATTCACTGGCCTGATACAGTACTAACTGCATAGTTATTACAGACATCACTGGCCTGATAGCAGTACTAACTGCATAGTTATTACAGACATTCACTGGCCTGATACAGACTAACTGCATAGTTATTACAGACATTCCTTGGCCTGATACAGCTACTAAACTGCATAGTTATTACAGACATTCACTGCCTGATACAGACTAACTGCATAGTTATTACAGACATTGTGGCCTGATACAGTACTAACTGCATAGTTATTACAGACATTCACTGGCCTGATACAGTACTAACTGCATAGTTATTCAGACATTCCTTGGCTGATACAGTACAAACTGGCTAGGTATGGAAGGGAATCATAGGGATAGAGGAAACTGCATAGTTAAGACATTAGGCCGAGACAGTGACTAAGGATAGGATAGTAAGACATTCTGGCTATACAGTACTAACCTGCCATCATTACTGTCACGACTTCATCCTGGACCTGCTACGTCACTTCACCTGCCCCACCCCCACCACTTAGTTATCTCAGACATCTCCTGCATGATACAGTACATACTGGGATAGTTCATTCAACATCTCCTGCCGACCCCTACCCAGTACTCCACTGCCATACTTTTTACCAGCATTCATGGCCTGATAGACACTGGGCATAGTTAGTACGACTTTCATGGCCTGTCAGTCCACTGCATGTCTTTACTCTTCCTTGGCCTGCTACGTACTAACTGCATGTTTTACGATTCCTGGCCTGACCAGAGACAAATGCTAGGTTATACAGCATTCATTGGCCCCTGACCCCCCACGTCACTTACTGTCTGTTTCCATTGGAGACATTCCTGGCTATACGTACTCTACCTGCTAGTATTCCACGCCCCCTTCACTGGCTTTGCATCTACTGCATAGTTATTAGAAACACTGGCTGATAGAGTATATGCATAGTTATTTACAGTACCTTCCTCTGCCTGATACCAGACACCTAACTCTGCTGTTTTCAGACTCCTTAGCCTGATACAGACTAATGCAAGTTAGAAGATATATGGCGATAAGCACAACAAGTATACAGACATTGTTGGCCGATACAGCACTAAACTGCATAGTTAACGACATTCATGGCCGATACAGTCTAACTGCATAGTTATTACGATCACTGCTGATGCAGTACTACTAGGGTGGGGAGGGGGGGGGGGGGGGGGGGGGGAAAGAAGTGGGAGGGAGGGGAGGGGGGGAGAAGGGAAGAGCTGTACGTCACTTCCTCCGCCCCCCCCCCCCCCACCTTTTGTCGCTCTTCCATTGGAACCTGGGCTATTCCTTCCTGCCCCCCCCCCCCCCTTTCGTTCCTCTCATGGAGCATTGGTATCGTCATTCCCCCCCCCCCCCCCCCCCCCCACCTTTCTGTCTCGCTCTCTCCATTGGAGACATCTGGGCTATCGTCACTTCCTCCTGCCCCCCCCCCCCCTCCACCTTTCTGTCTCGCTCTCTCCATTGGAGACATCTGGGCTATCGTCACTTCCTCCTGCCCCCCCCCCCCCCCCCTCCACCTTTCTGTCTCGCTCTCTCCATTGGAGACATTTGGGCTATCGTCACTTCCTCCTGCCCCCACCCCCCCCCCCTCCACCTTTCTGTCTCGCTCTCTCCATTGGAGACATCTGGGCTATCGTCACTTTCCCCTGCCCTCCCCTCCCTCCCCCCCCCCCCCCCCCCCTTCCACCTTTCTGTCTCGCTCTCTCCATTGGAAACATCTGGGCTATCGTCAGTATTTGATGAGGATCTGTGCAAGTACCCTCCTCTCCCCTTCCCTCGCCTCGCGTTACCAATTCCCATGACCACCACCACCACCTCTGTCTGTCTGTCTGTCTGTCTCTCTGTCACTCTTCGAAGAAGAAGAAGAAGAAGAAGAAGAAGAAGAAGAAGAAGAAGAAGAAGAAGAAGAAAAGTCTGTCTTCCAGTGAGAATCATAGAGAGAAAGCACAGACAGCCTTAGTTTGATCACCTGTTCGGAGTGTTTCTCTGGAACATTGCTGAAATGTCCCCTGGAGATGTTCCGGAGAGCCCCAGGAGGATTCAGTGGCACTTGGAGGAAGAGAATGTGAGATGGATCTCCAGGAAAGATATCATAACACTGACTTGTGTGACATTGTTTTGAAAAGTTCCAAGTTCCGCACGTCGCAGGTTTGACATCTCCCCGTTTCATTATGTCCCAGGTTTAACATCTCCCGTGTCATTATGTCCCAGGTTTAACATTCTCCCCGTTTCATTATGTCCCAGGTTTAACATCTCCCCGTCTCATTATGTCCCAGGATTAACATCTCTTCCTTTAATTATGTCCCAGGTTAACATCTCCCCGTTTCATTATGTCCCAGGTTAACATCTCCCCGTGTCATTATGTCCCAGGTTAACATCTCCCCGTGTCATTATGTCCCAGGTTAACATCTCCCCGTGTCATTATGTCCCAGGTTAACATCTCCCTGTTACATTATGTCCCAGGTTTAACATCTCCCCCTTTAATTATGTCACAGGTTAACATCTCCCCCTTTGATTATATCCCAGGTTTAACATCTCCCCGTGTCATTATGTTCCAGGTTTAACATCTCCCCGTGTCATTATGTCCCAGGTTTAACATCTCCCCGTGTCATTATGTCCCAGGTTTAACATCTCCCCGTGTCATTATGTCCCAGGTTTGACATCTCCCCGTGTCATTATGTCCCAGGTTTGACACGTCTCAGGTTCAATGCGTTCGCGTTTCCTATCGCTATTCCTATTTCTACTCCTAACCCTTCTTCTCCCCTCAACCATAACCCTCGTCTTACTTTTAGGTCCTGATACCTGCTGAGTTCCTAATTTTGACCTGTTCCTAACCCTAACACTGCACCTTATCCTAACCCTAATCCCAACTCTCCTTCTAGTATGACTTAGATCCTGGGACATTTTAAATCTATGGTGGATTGAACTCGGGACGTATCCAACCTGGGCAATATTGAGCAATGTACTAAAAGAAACTGTGACTTTTTCTCTATCGACCTTGGGACATATTGAACCTGGGAGATATTACTTCTGGGACGCACTGGCTTTGGGATATTATGTATCTCGGACATGACAAATCTGGGACAATTTGGACCTAGAAGTCGGATTAGGTTAGAAGCAGATCATCATTAAAATTTGGGTGAAGAACCTGGGACATATTAGATACAGGACGTATGAAATCCGGGGTGTACCAGACCTAGGACATTTCAAACCTTTGGCATAGTGTGATGTACCTGGGTCCGTCTAACAGACAATTTCCTTGATGGCATGACTGACTGACCCTTTGGTTGACAGATCCCATGGTAACAGATCTCCTGATCAACACATTGATAGGTTCGTGCTTCATACGTTCCAGTCTTGGACAAGTCCTCTCTTATCAATTAAGGGTAATGACGACAAAAACATTTCCGGCTCAAAGAAAAAAAAATCAACATTTGTCATCTGATATAAGATTTGGAAGAAAGATTTTAGTGAAATTGTGGTGTTTTAATGAGTTGTGTGTTTATTGTTTTTTTTTCCCTAATCCATTTTGAAAGTTGACTTCAACGAGGAGACAGTTCTGATATGGCCCTTTGCGGTCGGCTGGACTATAAGCAACGTTGTATGTCTCTTTCCACTTCAAAGACTGAGGCGGTGTAACGGAGTCACTGTGAAGTATTTGACCGTGGTGATACATTTTATACTGACAGACCAAGGCAGCCCCTAACAGGGTCATAGTGACACATGTTATACTGACGGCAAAGGCAGACCCTAACAGGGTCATAGTGACACATGTTATACTGACAGTCCAAGGCAGCCCCTAACAGGGTCATAGTGACACATGTTATACTGACAGGCCAAGGCAGCCCCTAACAGGGTCATAGTGACACATGTTATACTGACAGGCCAAGGCAGCCCTAACAGGGTCATAGTGACACATGTTATACTAACAGGTCAAGGCAGCCCCTAACAGGGTCATAGTGACACATGTTATACTGACAGGTCAAGGCAGCCCTAACAGGGTCATAGTGACACATGTTATACTGACGGCCAAGGCAGCCCCTAACAGGGTCATAGTGACACATGTTATACTGACAGCTCAAGGCAGCCCCTAACAGGGTCATAGTGACACATGTTATACTGACGGCCAAGGCAGCCCCTAACAGGGTCATAGTGACACATGTTATACTGACAGGTCAAGGCAGCGCCTAACACGGTCATAGTGACACATGTTATACTGACAGGTCAAGGCAGCCCCTAACAGGGTCATAGTGACACATGTTATACTGACGGCCAAGGCAGACCCTATCAGGGTCATAGTGACACATGTTATACTGACGGCCAAGGCATGCCCCTAACAGGGTCATAGTGACACATGTTATACTGATGGCCAAGGCAGACCCTAACAGGGTCATAGTGACACAGGTTATACTGACGGCCAAGGAAGACCCTAACAGGGTCATAGTGACACATGTTATACTGACAGGTCAAGGCAGCCCCTAACAGGGTCATAGTGACACATGTTATACTGACAGCTCAAGGCAGCCCCTAACAGGGTCATAGTGACACATGTTATACTGACGGCCAAGGCAGACCCTAACAGGGTCATAGTGACACATGTTATACTGACGGCCAAAGCAGCCCCTAACAGGGTCATAGTGACACATGTTACACTGACAGGTCAAGGCAGACCCGAACAGGGTCATAGTGACACATGTTATACTGACGGCCAAGGCAGACCCTAACAGGGTCATAGTGACACATGTTATACTGACGGCCAAGGCAGCCCCTGACAGGGTCATAGTGACACATGTTATACTGACGGCCAAGGCAGCCCTAACAGGGTCATAGTGACACATGTTATACTGACGGCCAAGGCAGACCCTAACAGGGTCATAGTGACACATGTTATACTGACGGCCAAGGCAGACCCTAACAGGGTCATAGTGACACATGTTATACTGACGGCCAAGGCAGACCCTAACAGGGTCATAGTGACACATGTTATACTGACAGGTCAAGTCAGCCCCAAACAGGGTCATAGTGACACATGTTATACTGACAGGTCAAGGCAGCCCCAAACAGGGTCATAGTGACACATGTTATACTGACAGGTCAAGTCAGCCCCAAACAGGGTCATAGTGACACATGTTATACTGACAGGTCAAGGCAGCCCCTAACAGGGTCATAGTGACACATGTTAAACTGACAGGTCAAGGCAGCCCCTAACAGGGTCATAGTGACACATTTTATACTGACAGGCCAAGGCAGCCCCTAACAGGGTCATAGTGACACATGTTATACTGACAGGCCAAGGCAGCCCCTAACAGGGTCATAGTGACACATGTTATACTGACAGGCCAAGGCAGCCCCTGACAGGGTCATAGTGACACATGTTATACTGACAGGCCAAGGGAGCCCCTAACAGGGTCATAGTGACACGTGTTATACTGACAGGTCAAGGCAGCCCCTAACAGGGTCATAGTGACACATGTTATACTGACAGGTCAAGGCAGCCCCTGACAGGGTCATAGTGACACATGTTATACTGACAGGCCAAGGCAGCCCCTAACAGGGTCATAGTGACACATGTTATACTGACAGCTCAAGACAGCCCCTAACAGGGTCATAGTGACACATGTTATACTGACAGGTCAAGGCAGCCCCTAACAGGGTCACAGTGACACATGTTATACTGACAGGCCAAGGCAGCCCTGACAGGGTCATAGTGACACATGTTATACTGACAGGCCAAGGCAGCCCCTAACAGGGTCATAGTGACACATGTTATACTGACAGGCCAAGGCAGCCCCTAACAGGGTCATAGTGACACATGTTATACTGACGGCCAAGGCAGCCCCTAACAGGGTCATTGTGACACATGTTATACTGACAGGTCAAGGCAGCCCCTAACAGGGTCATAGTGACACATGTTATACTGACAGGCCAAGGCAGCCCCTAACAGGGTCATAGTGACACATGTTTATACTGACAGGCCAAGGCAGCCCCTAACAGGGTCATAGTGACACATGTTATACTGACAGACCAAGGCAGCCCCTGACAGGGTCATAGTGACACATGTTATACTGACAGGCCAAGGCAGCCCCTGACAGGGTCAAAGTGATAGGTTACCTGGCCCAAGTCGATCTTGACCGTTCGTTGAACGAGGAGACTGGTCCACGTCAATGAAAATGGCAGACATGGGATCTACTGTCCATAGAATCAACAGCTCTCTATCCATTCATGACATTATTGATGGGTGGATCTATAGCTATGGGATCTACTGTCCATAGAATCAACAACTCTCTATCCATTCATGACATCATTAATGGGTGGATCTACAGCTATGGGATCTACTGTCCATAGAATCAACAACTCTCTACCCATTCATGACATTATTAATGGGTGGATTTACAGTTATAGGATCTACTGTCCATAGAATCAACAACTCTCTACCCATTCATGACATTATTAATGGGTGGATCTATAGCTATGGATCTACTGTCAATAGAATCCACAACTCTATCCATGCATGACATTATTGATCAGTGGATCTATAGCTATGGAATCTACCATCCATAGAATCAACAACTCTCTATCCATACATGACATTATTGATCAGTGGATCTATAGCTATGGGATCTACCATCCATAGAATCAACAACTCTCTATCCATACATGACATCATTGATCGGTGGATCTACAGCTATGGGATCTACCATCCATAGAATCAACAACTCTCTATCCATACATGACATTATTGATCAGTGGATCTATAGCTATGGGATCTACCATCCATAGAATCAACAACTCTCTA
The DNA here is from genome assembly GCA_018398815.1 of Conus ventricosus. NCBI lineage: Eukaryota > Metazoa > Mollusca > Gastropoda > Neogastropoda > Conidae > Conus > Conus ventricosus. The sequence continues at coordinate 3,078,038 of CM031610.1, forward strand.
TCCATACATGACATTATTGATCAGTGGATCTGCCAGCATGTAGCACTACTCAGTCAACATCACAAGAATGCTTGGGGGGGGGGGGGGGGGGGACACACCAGCCTGGGTCCAGGGATTTTCCCCAGCGTCTGGAAACTAAACCAATCTCTGCTCCAGGAGAGAGAAAGACCCCAAGAGAGACATTTCCCAGGGATCTAGAGAGACATTTCTCCTTTGGGGTTATAGAGGAAACCCCCCCTCCCCCATCCCCCGACACACACACACACACCTCCTCTCGATCTACGAAGACATTTAGCCATTGGGTTTAGAGTGAAAACTTTCCCCAGGGAACTAAATGGGACATCTGAAGAGAAATGTTTCACCATTGGATCTAAACACTTCTTCGATGGGTCCAGACAGACACATCCCATATGGATCTAGGGAGGCAATTCTCTGATGGATCTAAACAGACAAATTCCATATGGATCTAGGGAAGCCATCATCTGATGGATCCAGACAGACGCATTCCATATAATCTAAGGAGGCAATTGTCTGATGGATCCAGACAGACGCATCTAATATGGATCTAGGTTGGCAATTCTCTGATGGATCTATACAGACATTTTCCCACTGGATCTCAGGAGCCTTTTCCCATTGGCTCAAGTAAACCACATGCCAACTGGATACAGAATCATAAGCCCATTGGATATTGGAAAGCATATTCCCCCCAGGCATTTCTCCTCTGGGCTAAGACATGCATTTCCCCCAGTGGATCTAGGCTGCTATTTTCCCACACACAGACACTGGACCTATAGAGGAAACGTCATCTGGATCGGGAAGTCGTTAATCTACTCCGATCTCCCCCCCCCCCCCCCCCACCCCCCCCCCCTCAATGACATGTTCCAGACCCTCCTTAGGACAAATTTGACAGGCGGGCCACCGGCATCCGGTTCACCGGCTCCCGACGTGACCCTGGCACTGACCTTGAACCCGGACAGGTAGTGCTGGCGTCATAGATTATGCAGGCAGGGGAGAGCAGCGAGTGCACGCGGCGCCACCAGCAGACGACTGTGTACCAGTCTCTGTCAACCTGCCTGATTGTGGCTTGAGTTACCGGGACAAGTCTCGCCGTTGTCTCCAAAACCGTTTTACCTCCGCGAACGTGAGCGATGGGGTCCGGCCAGATTGAAAAAAAGGAGGGGGAAAAAGAAAGAAAGAAAGAAAGAAATATCAATTGATTTCATTCACTTCCTTTTATTTCTTTTCCAGTTTCCTGGAGTCGAATCTCTCCTTTGTTTTCCAGTTGAGAGGAAATGTAAGAAAGCATTGTGCATAGAGTGTTAAACGATCAGAAGATGTTTGTTTTACACTTTATTAGCATTGGGGGGGGGGGGGGGGGGGGACTAGCAGGGCTGTGTGTGACAGAGGGAGGGGATGGATGAATGGATGGGTGATTTTACGTCTGTCAGTATCAGCGTGCCACTCATAATTAATGTCCACTGTCATTGCCGACCTAACAATTATGGTGTCGGCCATCGCCTGAGTCAGTCACTCGTAACAATGTATGGTGATTAGGTGCTCTTTGTTTATTTGTTTGTTTAAGGTGTAGACTTAACGAGAGAATAAATTATAACAGATGAGTTTATTACCAAATACCAACTACGAGCAGCTTTCACGAGTAGGACCCATGACAGTAAAATAGTTTGCTCTTGATATCTTCAACAGTGGAAATGTTGCCATAGTTAAGAATCACCCCCCCCCCCCTCCCCTTTTTCCAAATGTCGCCCCCTCTCTCCTCCACCCCACTTCAAACAACAAAGAAGTGGCCAGGGCGAGCTGAGTGACAATGGGTGGTTTAGCACGTGCAACACGGACTGTACTGCCCTTCGGCCGTCTGTGACGATCCAACCTGCGTGTGCGAAGCTGAGCCAACTCCCACCACAGTCTCACGAGACTCCGCGAGAGGTTCGGTTTGACAGACAAGTTGGACAGTCTTACGTCAGAGGAGGGACAAACACGCTGCCGCAAAGTGCTGCACGACTTACACGATCCACTGAACACTGCTCGCTGCTTTGGGGGGTGTCTTCAACGCCTTGTCGGGGTTGCCAAGCCTTAACGTGAGTGTGACAGTAACGAGGAGAGTGTTAACATGCATGGACCACTGTGCTATTTTTTGGTTGAATGACGTCATCTCACTCGGGCTACCCCATTCAAAACGGGTTCTCTTTGTTTAGGCAGACGTCTCGATAAGGCCCTAAACATCGTGTCGGCCACATTGCAGGAAAAAAAAACCCAGGTGCTTGAACGACATTGTCTGTACAGAACAGAGACAGCAGCTTGTATGTCCATTCAGAAGATTTTCCGGAACAAGTCCAGTGACAAGCCCAGGAAGGGGTGACTTTTTGTGTGTGTGAGAATTCAGTTCGTTACCCCCAGCTGTGAAACAAGTCTGTTAGCGTTGTTCATTCCTTCGGGACAAGAAGAAGAGGGACCGCTAGTGTGTGTGGACAAGGCCAACAGAGACCTTGGGGCGTCAGTGTCAGTGTGGTCATCAGGTCATTGTCATTGTCCCTGGACGACTGTGCCGTGGTGGGATCATGGGATTGGTGACCTTCTCTCGCTTCACCGTGCTGGGGAGGTGAGTGTTTGGAAGAGTGTTGTGTTTTTATTATGCGCCGCCATTTTCATTTCTTTCGTTTGCTTACAAACCCGATGTATACAAACCCAATGATTTCAAACACATGCTGCGTTATCTGGATATGATTTCTCGCTAAAATAGCTGGTTGTGGATGTCAGCGGGCAGCTACACTGAACTCAAGGATATCACTATAACCTCCGACGGAGTCAAGAAGCTCCTGCAAAATCAGAACCCGTATAAGGCAAGCGAACCGGATGGCATCGGCCCCCGCGTCCTGAGGGAGTTGGCAGAGGAAGTGGCCCCGATACTGACGACCATCTATCAATCATCCATCTCAACAGGCGAAGTACCATCAGATTGGAAAGATGCTCTCGTGACACCGATTTTCAAGAAAGGAGAGCACTACGACCCAGCCAACTATAGACCAGTGTCGTTAACAAGTGTGCCCTGTAAGATCTTAGAGCACATTGTTGTCAGCACTCTCATGGACCATCTCGAGCAGAATGGCATATTGTGTCCACAACAGCACGGCTTTCGTAAGAAAAGACCCTGCGAGACAACTGCTTGAGCTGACCGAGGAACTGTCCGACAACATCGAGAGAGGGAAGCAGACAGACATTATAGTGCTGGACTTCGCGAAGGCTTTTGACAAGGTGAACCACAGCCTTCTGATCCATAAACTCCATCATTATGGAGTGCCGCAAACAGGCAACATCAATAGATGGGTAAAAAACTTCCTCTCCGGCCGACGTCAAGCAGTGGTAGTCGAGGGCAGCACATCAGAGTTCTGCAGCGTATGTTCAGGAGTTCCACAGGGCTCGGTCCTCGGACCGTCGTTGTTTTTAGTATACATCAACGACCTCCCAGAGCAACTCACTGCGCGGACCAGACTCTTTGCCGACGACACCGCTGTGTACAGGGTCAGGACATCAGCCCACGACACCAATCGACTGCAAGAAGATCTGCATCGGCTAGAGCTTTGGGAGAGAAGCTGGGAGATGTCAGTCCATCCAGACAAGTGTACCACCCTCCCAGTGACCCAAAAGAGACAGCCCTTCACCAGCACGTACCAACTGCATGGACAGACACTCCGACAGTGACGTCGGCCAAATATCTCGGGGTGACCATTCAGAACAATCTGTCATGGGACAAGCACATTGACGTCATCTGTGCGGCGCAACGTGAAGATCAGTGCGGCGCAACGTGAAGATCTGTGCGGCGCAACGTGAAGATCAGTGCCATCCACCTGAAAGAGACAGCATACAAAAGCTATGTCCGCCCCATTTTAGAGTACGCCTGCACAATTTGGGACCCCTCCTCTGACACTCATGTAAAACAGCTGGAAGCGGTTCAGCGACGAGCAGCCCGCTTTGTGGTCAATAGATACCACAACAGATCAAGTGTCACCGCCATGCTTGACCGACTCCAGTGGCCCTCACTCCAGCAGCGTCGAAGATCCAGCAGACTGGCCATGCTGTATAAAATACTCAATGACCAAGTCGACTTCGACAAAGCCAAGATCCAACCTGCCCCTGTCAGACAGCGTAGGGGAAATCAACACAAGCTCCGCCAGCTGCAGTGCCGCACCGACTATCGTCAGGCCGCCTTCCTCCCCAACACCATCAGGGACTGGAACAATCTGCCGGACGAGGTGGCTGGAGCCACCACTCTTGACACTTTCGTGTCAAGAGTTCACTGATCCCCTCTTCACCCTCCCTCTCCCCTCCCCATTGGACCCCCCCCTCTCCCCTACCCACCCCCCGATTCTCCCTCCCGCTGCGCAGACCCAGTTGTTGTTAATATGCCAAAATAATCAAC
>CM031610.1:3082572-3099225 GCA_018398815.1 Conus ventricosus
TTGTGTGTGTGTTGTGTGTTGGTGTTGGTTGTGTGTGTGTGTGTTTTGGTGTGTGTTGTTGTGTGGTTTTCTAGTTGTTGTTGTTGGCGCTGTTGTTTATTGAGATGACGTGTTTTTTTTTCCTTTTTCTGAATAAATAATCCAGAAACAATTTTAAGAGAGACTGTACAGTCACATCTGAAACTGGATTACAAGTCTGCCACGCCACTGTCACACTGTCACTTTTGCACACGCGCATTCATGACAGCATTTACTCCATACGCACACGCAATCTTTCCCAATCAACCAAAAGGCGCACTACCGAATGTTTTTTCTTCTCCCCCTCTCCTTCAGGGAAAAACACTTTACTAATCACATCAAACAATTTATAAACAGTTTTTATACATGTAGTTCTCTTTCCACTGAGAGGCAAACTAACTCACTCAAGACTTCATAAAGTCACGGCCTTCACGCAACATTGGCCCACAAAATCCAGACCAGGAAATAAATGATTCTTTCACTCCTTGATGCTATGCCTGCATCCAAATTAAGACTCGCTCCATCCTTTCATGATTTCCTGTCTCTCTCAGACATCGTATCGCCCCCTTGATTTCCCCCGTCCTGGAGATATGACTTCCGACTCCTCTCCCTCGACTTCTCCTGTCACTGGAGAGATGAGTTCAACTCCTCTCCCTCGACTTCTCCTGTCCCTGGAGAGATGACGAGTTTCCCGACTCCTCTCCCCCTGGGGAAAAAAAAAGATTTCTATTTGTACCCTCAAGGGTTTGAGGGAAGGAAAAAAGAGGAAAGATTTGGGTGTTTATACCCTCGGGGCCTGAAAAAAAAGATTTCTATTTGTACCCTCAAGGGTTTGAGGGAAGGAAAAAAAAAAGAACAAAGATTTTGATTTGTACCCTCAAGGGTTTGAGGGAAAGGGAAAAAAAAAGAAAGTTTAATTATTTATTGTGTATAATATTTGCATTTTTTTTTTGTTCTATTTTATGTGTGTTTCAGGTGGTTGAGATTTCTTTTGGTTGCTCTACTCCGTTAAGGTTTTTTTTTGGTAGGATTTCTTTTTGACCCTTCCCCCCCTCAGGACCGATAGCCTCAACCTCCTCTTGCTCGTACCTGGCAGCAAGGGGGCAGGGCGTTGAGGAGTCGCTGTCCTTCCCTAGAGTATTAGATTTTGTTTTGTCCCCTTCGCCAGGACTGATAGCCCCAACCTCTTCCTGCGTTTAGCAGGGGGGCATGGCGTTGGGGAGTCGGTAGTCCTTCCCTTCTTGTAAATATCTATTTCTTTCCCTTTCCTATTGTTTCATTTTGATTTTTCCCCTTGCCCCTCAGTGTGGGATCGACTTCACCTCCGTCACGCAAATAGTGTAGGTGGTGGAGTTGATTACCGCTCAACCCCAATAAACATCTTTATCTTTTGATTATTTTTTTTTCTGTGTGTGGTGCGAGATTTTCTTTGAGTTTGGGGAATGTGCATTTATTAATGATTGTTTATCATTTTGCATTATTGCTGTAGTGTTGTGTATATTGTGAGTGATTTGTTTTTTCCGTCTCCAGTTTCACGGGAGACAGTAACCAATAGGGTGCTGTCTGAGGGCTTCTTTTGCTTTTCTTGATTCTTTCTTACTATTCCGATCCTGTGTATCCTTACATTTCCTTTTCACCCCTTTTTCAAAACCTCTTAAACCTTCTCCTCAATAAGCTCCTATCTGTTTTATTTCTACATTTTCATCTTTTAGGTAGGATTTCCGCTAGTTTGTGTTTCTTCCCCTCTTTTTAATTGTTTGTGCTTCCATTTGTTTTGTAAATTTATATTCATTTTTTGTATAAGGCGATACATTTGTTTTGTAAATCATTTGGGAAATTAAGTAAGAAAGAAAGACTGACAACAAGAACATTTAAGAACTAAAACTTTATAAAGAATTTATTTCAGAAAACTTTAGTATTGTGTTTTTTCCTTTCCTAGGAAAAACAGATTAGCATTGAACTTCATTTTTTTTAAAATTACAAATTGATACCTGTTTTTGAAAACAAAATACTTCTGGAGAATACATTCCTTGTGTTTCATATCTACCTGGTTTTAGTAAGCCGTTTTCTGTTTATACCGGAAATTGAATTCTTTATTTGTATATATTATAATTACATTTTGTGAAACATATAACATCATCATATATCGCCTTTATTTTATTCATACTTAGAAATTGTGTTGTGTTTATATATGTTGACGGTTCATTATGGATGATTTTGATAAATATGTTCAACAAGCGGAACGCTTGGGTTTTGAGGGAGAAAAACTTACTAACCATGTGCAACAATGCATAGATAGGGCAGACAGGCTAAGAGAGAGAGAAGAAAATCAAACGAAACTAGAGAGAGAAGAAAATCAAAGGAAACTAGAGAGAGAAGAAAATCAAAGGAAACTTGAAAGAGAAAAATCAAAGGAAACTAGAAAGTGAAGAAAGAAGATTACAGAGGGAAGCTGAAGTTGAAGAAAGAAGACTACAGAGTGAAGCTGAAGAAAGAAGATTACAAAGGGAAGCTGAAGATAAAGAACGTCAATTTAAGTTGAGGCAGTTAGAATTAGAGACTGATGCTGAAATTAGAAAAATACAGGCATCGAGAGAACCTCCACCAGTCGGTTCCGCAAGCGCGCCCTCAACCGAAAACAGCATATATTCCAAATTTTACCGCCCTTCGAGGAAAAAACAGATGACATCGATAGTTTTCTTTTCCGATTTGAAAGTCACGCAACGTCTTGCGGTTGGCCAAAGGAAAAGTGGACATTGTATATTGCGTCGTTGTTTAAGGGTAGCGCTTTGACACTGTACCACACACTCGCGGCGAAGCAAAATTTACTTGGGATCAGTTGAAAGAAGAACTCCTCAAGAAATTTCAATGTTCTGCTGTTCGTTTTCGCGAACGTTTCCGTTCTGTGCGCCCTGACAAAGGAGAGAATCGTTTCCGTCGTTTCTAATCCGTATGAGTCATTGTTTGGATCGATGGATCGATTTATCAAAAACGAACAAAACTTTCAATCACTGCGAGATCTCCTTCTTAGAGAACAACTTTTCCAGAGCGTGAGCAAAGATCTGGCCACTTTCCTTAAAGAAAGGCAATTTGAAAGCGTTGAGGAAATGTGTCAGATGGCTGATCAGTATTGTATCGCTCACCCAGATAAGGGCGTGGCTAGGAAAGGAGAATTTTCCATCTTTGAGTCTCATGCGTCATGTACTATCCCATCGGGACAGGGAAGTTACAGGAAAGGAAATCGTGGGTCAATTCTGAGTCCTCAAGGATATACTTATCCTAGGAACGGACAGGGATCTTTCCGCGGTTCGAGTGACTTTCGTCAGTACCAGTACTCACCGCCGGAAAAACCCGTTGCTTCTCAGCAAACGTTCCGAGGTCGTGGACAACGCCACCACCGTAGACCTTTTGGGCCAGTTCGTGGACAGAACCGAAGTTCACAAAATCAGTCAGCTGCCGATCAGACAATGCGATGTTTCTATTGCGATTGCAAGTTCCATTTGAAAAGGAATTGCCCTTTCAAACCAAATGATTCAAAATCCGCATTAGTCTCCACTGATTGTGAAGAAGGCCTTGTTTTGGCACCAGATCAATCGGTTGATGGACTGGTGTTAGAAAACGGAGCCATCAATGGATTGCAGGCTTCGGTTTTGCGAGACACTGGGTGCACCACTGCTGGTGTACGGAAATCTTTCGTGCTTCAAAACCAGTATCTCAACACATGTCCAAAAGTGTAGGTCGTTTGGAGGCAGATTGAAACTTTTTCCGCTGGCGAAAATTTCAGTCGATACACCGTACTACTCCGGATTCTTCCCGCCTGTGTTATTGATAACCCAGTCTGCGACTTGATTTTGGGGCCCAATTTGCCAGGTGTCGCTACAGTACATGGTGGGGCTGGAGGATCGTTCATTCCTTGTCTTGTGAGTACCAGATCAGACATCGTAGAGCAGGGAAAGGCTACAAAGCCGCTAAAAGTCTCAAAACTGGATGAACTCCAGATTACCCCAGATGATCTAAAAGAAATGCAGGAAAAAGACGAGACGCTGACGACGGTACTTTCTGCTGCTAAACAGACTGTAACGGACAAACTAACGGACAAACCAACGTACATACTGGAATCTGACATTCTCTACAGGTGTGTACCTGGACAGGAAAACAAACAAGTTGTCGTTCCAAAGCCACTTAGAGAGACAGTGCTACACACGGCTCATGATGCATTGTTCGCTGGTCACTGTGGAATCAAAAGAACATTAAAGAGAGTTCTTGATTCTTTTTATTGGCCAGGTGTCACAAAGGAAGTTACAGAATACTGCCGTTCATGTGACATCTGCCAAAAGACATCTCAGAAAGGTCGCGTCCCATGTGCACCTTTGCACAAAATGCCTCTCATTTCCGTTCCATTTCGGAAGGTGGCTATTGATCTTGTTGGGCCTTTACCACTGTCTTCTTCGGGATATCGCTATATCTTAACTTTGGTGGATACAGCGACAAGGTATCCAGAAGCGATTCCACTGAAGAAAATTGATACAGTGTCTGTCGCTGAAGCCTTACTTGCGATTTTTTCCAGAGTGGGGCTTCCAGACGAAATTCTCTCGGATTGTGGAACGCAATTCATTTCCGATCTCATGAGAGAAATTTACAGACTGTTGTCAAACTCTTCCATTTCAACCACGCCATATCATCCCCAATCGAATGACATGGTTGAACGTTTCAATGGAACGTTAAAGTCCATGTTGAGAAAGGTTGCAAGGCAGGAACCCCATGAATGGATCGTTTCATACCGGCTTTGCTTTTCGCATATAGGGAAATGCCGAACGAAACGCTGGGATTCTCACCATTCGAGCTTCTTTTCGGACACTCACCAGGGGTCCTTTGGATCTACTGATGACACAATGGACGAAAAGACGGACATCCCTGACAGTAAAACTGTTTACCAATTTCGTTTATGAACTGCATAATCGTTTGAAGGATGCATGTGAGCTTGCTCAACAGTCAGCTGATAGGAAAACAGATGTGTACAAGGTCTTTGCAGACAGAAAAGCAAAGGCACGTTCCTTCAGTGTAGGGGATAAAGTCCTTGTGCTACTCACTGATGAACATAACAAGCTTCGTGTTATGTGGAAGGGTCCTTTTCAGGTGGTCGAAAACTTTCTGCAGTTAATTATAAGATCAAAATGGCAAACACTGAGAAGGTATTCCATGTGAACATGTTGAAGAGGTATGTTGAACGTACAAATGTTGCCATCAACCAGTCAGTTGAATGGATATGTCCTATGTCAGAAACTGATGTCAACATGACAGATATTATCAGTGATGATTTTGTACCCAATGTAAGTACAGGGACAGATCAAAGGTTGTGAAAACAGCAAATGTAGGAGTGTTAACATCTACCAGTGCAGATGATGTTGTACCCTTCCTACTCTGTCTGTCAAAGGTGAAACCTATGATGATGTGATTTTGTCGAATGATTTGTCTTCAAGTCAAACAGAACAGCTCAAAGAAATTTGAAAGACTTTCAGGATGTGTTGACAGATACCCCAGGTACAGTTACTGGTATTGAACCCCATAGTATTCAGTTAACTACTGAAATACCAGTGCGAACCAGACCATACCCCCTCCCGTTTGCAAAAAAAGAGGTTGTCGAGAGAGAAATCAAAGTAATGCTGGATTTAAAGGTCATAGAACCTTCTACATCTCCGTACAGCTCACCAGTTGTATTGGTGGACAAACCTGATGGCTCGGTGCGTTTCTGCATCGATTACAGGAAATTAAATAAGATCACTGTGTTCGATGCCGGAGCCCATCCCAGACATTGAAGAACTTCTGTGTCAGCTCTCAGAGGAAATTATTTTGTGAAAGTAGACTTGACTAAAGGATACTGGCAGATTCCAATGGCTGAAGTGACAAGGAAAAGACAGCATTTCAAACACCTTTTGGTCTTTTCCAATGGACGAAAATGCCATTTGGTTTGCAAAATGCCCAGCTTCTTTTGCTAGAATGATGCGAGCCCTGAACTCCATGAATGTGGTGCAGTCAGTTTTTTTGACGACATTTTGTTGGCTGCAAAGTCATGGAGTGACCTCCTTTCTAACTTGCGAGCTGTTTTTTCCAGACTCAGATGTTTTGGGTTGACTGCGAGACCATCCAAACTTCGTGCCGGTTTTCAAACTCTCGAGTTTTTGGGTCACACTATTTCAGTGGGAAAATGATGCCAGAAGGAAAGAAAGTGGAAAGATTTTATCTTTACTTAAACCCACTACAAAGAAACAGATCAGGTCACTCATCGGATTGTTGTCTTACTACAGACGATATGTACCCCACTTTGCGTCCCTGACGGCCCCTTTGACTGAACTGACGAAAGGGACGAAGAACAAAAGTATTGTGTGGTCTGATGAGTGCCAGAAGGCTTTGGAGTGTGTTCAGAAAAACCCTCAACTCATTTCCTGTTTGTTGTTACCCTCCCTCTCAGAAGACTTTATTTTGAGAACCGATGCCAGTTCCAAAGGAATGGGAGCGGTACTGTTGCAGGAAAAAGTGCTTTGTTACATCCAGTGCAATACGCCAGTAAGAAGTTCTCAAAGACACAGGAGAAATACTCCACTATTGAGAGAGAGTGCTTGGCTATTGTATGGGCATGTGAGAAGTTCGCCAGGTTCTTGACTGGAAGAAAGTTTCGGTTACAGACTGACCACCCGGCCACTGACGTTCTTGCAATCGTCAAAAACTAAGAACAGCAGATTATTAAGGTGGTCTTTGGCATTGCGGAATTCCAATTTACCATTGAACCAGTGCCTGGAAATCAAAATGTCATGGCAGATTTATTGTCACGTGTATGAATATTCATGGACAAATGTAACTGCCTTCAAGGGGAAGACTATTCCTGTTTTTGTCTTTCTTAATGATTACGGTGTTGATGACATTTGACAGTGCATTGTATGCTACTGACTATTTAAATCAAGTGGTATTTATGCTTAATTTGCTTGTTGAAGTGACTAAAATGTCTACAAGCAAAAACTACTTGATGTTGATGAATTACATATCTATTCTTTGCTTTATTCTTTCGTAAACAATGAAACAATCATCATGTACTATTTATGTCTAACTTGCTTGTGAGGATGAATATTTTATGTATGTGTGATGAGCAAATAACTCTTTAGAAATGTATATACACATGTTTTGATTGTGCAATGAGACAACCATTGTTTTCATTTGTCATTGTCAACAATGGAAAACATGTGTACTTTTCAATGGACTATAACATTACATGTGGGGAAAGAAACTATGTTTAAACTATGTTTAAATTTGTTTACATGTCTTTTGAGAAACATTTTACACTTAGAAATATTCTCATTTTCATGAGGGTTTGAAACATATGATGTGAGACAAAGATCAAGGGAAAAAATGTGCTTCATATCGTAATATATGAACACAATTTGTACTTTGAATTGTTAATATCCTAATTGTTTTATCCATGTAATTGTGAAATGTATTTTGTGAGATGTGTGTGATCAATTATGAATTTCGTTTTTTTTTAGAAAGACTGAAAGTTTGGTATATGCTATTTATGGTGGATCATGATGATTGATTCTATACGTTGATTATTAATTTGGTGAATCATGTGTGATGGATACACATTTTGAGATTCATGAATGAAGATGTGTTTTTAAGTGAAGTTGTATATCCGTTAAAAAAAATTTTCTGGAGACAATTTTTTTTCACCCCAGGATGGGGGGTTTTGTTGGACGTAGCCTCACATCAAGGCATGTGACGCTCCATCACATGTAGTTTAGTGATATGAATCATTTCCCCCTGCCACAACTAAAAAGAAAGAATATTTATGTGGCTTGACTAGTGTAGCGGGGCGTCCCCAAATAATTGTGAGTATGACTCATTCAAAAAAGAAACGTGGTCATTGGGTGAAAGTGACCACTGAGTGATAGTTTAACAAGGGCTGGTAAGGTGCTGGTCATGTGTTTTGAACACTGAGTATGCACTCACTAGGAGAAGGGAGGAAAGAATCAGTTTTAACCCCGCAGATGGCCTAGAGACTCGAACCTGTCAGGACGTTGGTCCTCTCTGCTGACCAGTCATTACCAGGTGAGCGATAGATAGTTGGGGAAGCTACAGGGGAAAACCTAAAGAAAAGAGGAAGAAAGAATTCATGTTAAATTGGGAAGCAGGTTACTTACACGAACCTTTTTCGTGTTTCAGCCCTTCACCTTTTACCCTTCGCCCTTCACCCCTTCACCGTTCCCCGTGAGGTGGTTGAAGATGGCCATGGTGTGGGGAACACACCGGTAGGCAGCCCCAGGAATTAAGGACTCCAGGGAGAGGAGTCGGGAACTCGTCATCTCTCCAGGGACAGGAGAAGACGAGGGAGAGGAGTGGGAACTCATCTCTCCAGTGACCGAAGGAGGAGGGAGAGAAGCCGGAGCTTATATCTCCAGTGACGGGGAGAATTCAAGGGGGCGATACGATGTCTGAGAGAGACAGGGAATCGTGATAGTGTTGAGTCTTATATCTGATGCAGGTATGACATCGATGATTTCAGGAGTTATTTATTCTCCTGGACTGGGTTTTGGGCTAATGTAATGTGAAGGCCATGATTTGAATGAATGAGTTTATCTCTCAGTGTAAAGAGAGATACATGCATAAATCTGTTTATAAAATTGCTTGACGAGATTTAGTAAAGTGTTTTCCCGAAGGAGAGGGGGAGAAGAAAAAAACATTCGGTAGTGCGCCTTTTGGTTGATTGGAAAGATTGCGTGTGCGTATGGAGTAAATGCTGCCATGGATGGCGCGTGTGCAAAGGTTGTGACAGTCACCATAATGCAAAAAAAGTCCAAGGTCACCATGAATACATAAATAAATAAATAAATAAACAAATAGATGAATAAATAAACATATGATGCCAACGCAGCACAGCGCAGACACAATCAGCCATGCCTCCCTGATGACTCCAATCCAGCAGACGAAAGGCCTCGGAGCGTGTGGTATGAATGGATCTGTCTTCGGGAAGGATTTCAGTGGTTCCCGTAAGTTGCTAGTGAACGGTTTAATACTGCAAATATATTTCCCTATTTTTTTCTCATCTTCTGTCTATATTTTCTTACACCTTTGCCACGTCATTAATATAACGACGGAAGAATAATTGTTAGCGTGTACGTTGTTCACACACACACACACACACACCACACACACACACACACACACACACACACACACACACACACACACACACACACACTCACTAACACACGAAGAGGGCGAAGAAGTATGACTTAGACAGAAAGAGCTGAACTCTCAACTATTTGTAGGCTCATATATCATTGATCTTAGGGTGAGTAAGGGATGTGTGAACATATTTGATCATTTTCAATACAAGCTTTTTTTAGCGCGATCTCGAATTTCCATCGTTTATTCTGGTTTTGATGGTGATCGGAATTATTTCCAAATTCTACCCCGTTCACACATCCAATAGGTAAGATGTGGATCCTGTGGTCGATCGTCCCGGGTATATTCCAAGTAAGTCATTAATTTAGATTATATAGAGCGCCGTGTCTTTCAAGGGCGAGCACTCTACACGTTGGAGGTATTACTTTGAACGAGCCCGTCGCTTTCCTTGAAAGCTTAGGGGGAGGCTTTGGATTGTCAGTACAGAAAAGAGTCCCGTCATAAGGAACTCCCTCCTGGAAAGAGTTTTCTGCCGAGGAGATTTTGATTTGGCTAAGGGAACTTCATGAGATGTTGTCCTCGGGAAAGAATTATATATATTTTTTAAATATATATAATATATATATTATATTATACATTATATTTATATTTTATATATATATTTGTTAAAATAAGGTACAAAAAAGGGAAAAATCGACAAATTTGTTTTTTTGCGGCGTTGCGCTGTCATAGGATGGTTTTTGTTTCCCCACCCCCGTGTTTATACAAATTTTATCCAATGGTTAAAAAAAAAAATAATAAACAAAAAAAATACAGTATTCATCAATTTGACAAGTTGTTTTTCCCCCATTTAGATGGGAAACTACTCACCAAACCCTGAAGTTTGCCAGAAACCACAAGAAAAGCGGGTCGAAATGGAAATCTTCTCCACCCCAAGAAAACATTACTCACAGCAAAATAAAACCCGGTCAAAAAAACCCCCAGAAATTAAAATTCGCGTAACCATGGGATCATTGAGGGTGCGAAACTGTAAACTGGTCGGATTTTCATGCTGTCCAAATCAAAAAAAAACTCGGAACAAAGTGGGATATACGAGCGATGGCCTTCCCTCCCTGACCAAAACCCCAAAGAACCTCAAAAAACAAGAAGAAAAACTATGCAAAATTTTCCCAAAACACAACTTAAAGTTACATTGAGCAAACAAAAAGGTAGTAAAATTTCTTGACATAACTTTGGATCTAAACAATCACTATATAAACCTACAAGAAAACCCAACGACAACCTCTTTTGTAAACCCAAAAGTAACACCCCCATCTGTATTAAAGCCATCCCCCAGGCATAAAAAAAAGGGGCTATCAAAACTTGTCAGAATGAGAGAGTGTTCACAATGCAGCGCAGAATACCAGGAGGATACAAACAAGTGGATCAATTACAAATTAAAATTTAACCCGGACAACAACAAAAAACAAAAGCAAGAAAAAATGGGAAAAAGAAAAATTTTTGGTAAACCCCCATAGATGGAAACTCAAAACAAACATAGGAAAAAAATTTCTTAAAAAATTTTAACAACTTCCCAAAAAAACAAACTGTCCAAAATATTTAACAAAAAAACACTGTCAAACTATGATCATGTATCCCCAAACCCTTAAAAAACCTAATGAGCATCCAAACAAATAAAAATCAACACAGAAAAGAAGGGTGAGAAAGGAAATTTTGCAATTGCACCAAAAAGAGCGTCCCCCACTAGACAAAAAAATGTCTCCAAAAACAAATTGTATCCAGGCTACTGTGACATCAGAAAATGAAAAAAAACATCCCTAGGGACCCTGAAAACCACTTCAAAACCGATATGCAAACCAAACAGTCATTTAATAAAGAAAAATATAAAAACCAAACAGAATTGGCAAATATATCTGGAATTTAAAAGACGCAAAACAAGTAAAAATTTATATCTGAAATCAAAAAAAAGAGCACCCCTACAGAAATGTTTAAAAAAGGTGCAACCATGTTTAACTGAAAAATTTTTTAAATATATGCAAACCACATTAGCAACTTTAAACACCAAAAACAGTTATAAAACAACTGCGGGCATTAAAGGGAAATGGTTAGTGAAACATCCAAACAAAAACCTAAAACCCCCAAAAAACACGTGCAGCCCCCAAAGTGCAAAAACCCCCAAAGTGAGCCCCCCGTTAACATCGGCGGTGGGCAAAAAAAAAACATCGTGCGCGCAACGCCTAAAAAAATTTGTCGTTTTCTCTTTTTTAGTACCTTTTTTTAACAAATTTTGTCCCAAGGGTCGGGCCTAAAAAATCATTTTGGGTTTTTAATCACTTTTTTTTAATCGTCCTCACGTTGAGCATGTGCCCTAAAAGTTTTTTAAAAATGGAAGAGTCAATTTTAGCAGTCAACAAAAAACATACCTTTTCCAACCCGAATCCTCCCAAAAAAAATTAATAGAAAAAACGAAAAATTCATACCAATTTTTGGGAGAGGGAAAGAAATTTTTTTTCTGAACCAAAACGAAAAAAAAAGAGGAAAAAAGCCTTACGATTTCAAACAGGGCGTCCCACCACCCATAGCCCCGAAATGAACCCCTTTAAAGATCAAATAAAAAGAATGATAACAATATTAAAATTAAAAAAATTAAAAACGGTTTCCAAACAACACTAAAAAAACAAAAAAAAATAAAAAAAATGACAAAAAAATTTTTGTGAAGGTGATAAAACTAGAAACTACTACAAAATGGAACCAAAAGAATTCCCCTCCTTGAAAAAAAAAATCCAAAAAAAACTAAAAAAAAGCGAAAAAAATATACATGACAGTATCCGCACTAAAAAAAAAGAACTTGCAGAGCGCATAGCCCAAAGTGACGGATGAAGCGACAGCAAACAAAAGAAGCTTTCATAACACTCAAAGACCCCAAGCCTAAATTTTTTAACAAACCAAAAGTAGATAAAATTTAAAAAACCATCCCAAACTGAATTGGGAAAATACAGAAAATTCTGGAAAAAAAAAAAAAAAGAACGTAAAAAACAAACTCTGATACAACCTCTGGAAAAAAAACATACGAAGTTTCCAAAAAGGGTTTAAAAAACTCAAAAACAAAGTAATACAGTATTCATCCTTTGACATAGTTGACTTTTACCCATTTAGATGAGGAATATCCAAAAACCCCGAAAAATTTGCCAGTAAACCCCACAGACTAGCAGGGTCAGAAAAGGAAAAATTTTCCACACCAAAACCCTTTCTACACAGCAAAAATGAAACTGGTCAGGAAAACCAACAGAATTCAACTTCGACGTAAACCCTGGGATCATAGATGGGGCAGAAAAATTTTGAACTGGTCGGATATTCATGTGTCAACATCAGAAAAAAATCGGAAAAACAAGTCGGACTATAAGGACGATGGCCTTGCGCACTGACAACAACCAAAAAACTCGAAAAAAGAAGAAAGAATATGCAAAATCTTTCCAAAACACAAATTTAAGTTTCCCTTGAACAAAAAAAAAAGGTAGTGAACTACTTAGAATCATTGGATTACAATACATATTTAAACCATACAGAAACCCAACGCACACCCCTTTTGTAAACACAAAGAACCACCCACCATCTGTTTTAAAAACCATACCCCCTGGAAAAACAAGAGGTATAAATTTCTGCTGAGAGGTGTTCAAAAAATGCAGCGCGAATACCCGGAGGCATACAACAAGTGGATACTTTTCAAATTTACAATCAACCCGACAAAACACAAACAAAAGCAAGAAAAATAGGAAAAAAAATATATGGTATAAAACCCCCCTCGACGGGGGAAAATCAAAAAAAAAATAGGAAAAAAATTCTTAAAATTTTAAAACTTCATTTCCAAAAGAACACAAACTGTCCAAAATTTTTTAACAAAAACCTGTCAAAAAATCGTACTTTATGATGCCCACCTTAAAAATAATTGCGCATCCAAAAAAATGAAAATAACACAGCAAGAAGGGTGAAAAAAGGAAATCTTGCAATTTCACCCCGAAAAGGCAGTGCCCACTGAAAATAAAGTTCCACAACAATTGTTCCGGCTACTGTGACTCAGAAAATGAAAAAAAAAAAACATACATAGGGGTCCTAAAACCCTTCAAAACCGTTCAAAAACCCAAAAAAATATTTTAAAAAAGAAAAAATAAAAACCCAAAAAGAAAATTTAGCAATTTTAAACTGGAAAATTAAAGACGCAAACAAGCTACAATATTCCCGGGAAAATATAAAAAGAGCATACCCTAAGCAAGTTTCAAAAAGGTGCAACTTGTTTACGAAAAAAAGGTTAATAATGCAAACCACATTAGCAACTTTAAACACCAAAAAGAAATAGTAAAAACTGCGGGATAAAAGGAAATCTGTTAGTGAACCACCCAAAAAAAAAACCTGAAAGCCCCAAAAAAAAGTGCAGCCCCCCCGCCCTGCAAACAAACCCCAAACGGAGCCCACACGTATATAACATCGGCGGTGGGAAAAAAAAACCATCTGTGACGCGCAACGCCTAGAAACAAATTTTTCGATTTTCTTTTTGTTCCTTTTTTTAACAAATGTTTTCCCCCAAAGGGGGCGGGCACTCAAAAAACATTTTGGGTATTTTAATCACTTTGATTTAATGCTCCTCCCTTGAGCACTGGCCTAAAAGATTTTAAAATGAAAGAATCAAATTTTAGACAGTCAAAAAAAACTACCATTTTCCAATCCGCAATCCCACCCAAAAAAAAAATTAAAAGAACAAATGAAAAATTCAACACAAAATTTAGATGGGAAAACATTTTTTTTCTGAAACCCCAAAAGCAAAAAAAAAAGGTAAAAACACTTACGATTTCAATCATGGCGTCACCACAGCATAGACGAAATGAAACCCTTTAAATCTAAAAAATAACCAATTTGAATTCAAAAATTAACAACGGTTCCAAACAAAAACTAAAAAAAACAATAAAAAAATACAAAAGCAAAAAAAAATTTTTTTGAAAGGTGATAAAACTAGCAACTACTACAAATGGAACCAAAGTTACTCTCAACTCCTTTACAAAAAAAAATCCCGAAAAACTACAAAAAACCGACAAAAATTACATGACGTATCCGCACTAAAGAAAAGAACTTTCAGAGCCCTTTGACCTAAATGACGGATTTGAAGCGACAGCAACAAAAGAAACTTTTTAAACACTCAAAGACCCAAGCCCCCTTTTCATAACAAATCCAACATTAGACTAATAAACCATCCCAAATTGAATTGGCAAAATAAGCAAGAAAATTCTGGGAAAAAAAAAAAAAAGAACGTAAAAAACAAAAAATCTGAAAACAAACCCCTGGGAAAAAACCCTACGAAGTTATCCAAGGGTTCAAAAAAAAATCAAAAAACAAAGTTATACAGTATTATCACATTTGACATAGTTATTTTCCCCCTCATGATGGGAAAATACTCCCCAAAACCCCGAAGTTTGCCCGTAACCCCACAGCATGCAGGGTCGAAATGGAAATCATTCTCCCACCAAAAAAAACATTTTCTACACAGCAAAAATGAAACCTGGATCGGAAAAACCCAAAAGAAATTCAACATTCGAGAACCTGGGTCATAGTGGTGCAGAAAATGTGAATGGGGCGGCTTTCATGCGTCCAAAAATCAAGAAAAAAATCGGAAAACAAGTCGGACTATACGGCGTGGCCTTGCGCACTAACCCAAAAATCCCAAAAACCATCGAAAAAAAGAAGAAAAGAATATGCAAAATTTCCAAAAAACCCCAACTTAAAGTTACCTTTAAGCAAACAAAAAGGTAGTGAATACTTAGACATAAATTGGGCTCAAAAATACATATATAAACCTAAAGAAACCCCAAAGACCCCCTTTTGTAAACACCAAAAAGTAAACCCCCACCTCTGTATTAAAGACCCTACCCCATGGATAAACAAAAAGGCTATCAAAATTGTCATGCAAGAGGAGTGTTAACAATGCAGCAGCAGAAAACCGGGGGCATACAAAAAAGTGGAAAAATTACAAATTCAATACAACCCCGAAACAACACAAAAAAAAAGCAGAAAATGGAAAAGAAAAACTTTGGTTTTAACCCCCCCTCGACGGGGAAATCAAAACAAATAGGGGAAAAAATTCTTCAAAATTTTTTTTTAAAAACTTCATTTCAAAAAAACCAAACTGTCCAAAAATTCAAAAACACTGTCAAAATATCGTACCATGTATGCCCAACCTTAAAAACCTAATTGACGATCCCAAAAAATGAAAATCAACAAACAAAAAAAGGTGAAAAAAAGGAAATCTTTTCAATTGCACCAGAAAAAGAGCAGGCCCATAGCAATAAATGTCTCCACAAAAACATTTTATCCGGCATGTGACATCGGAAAAAAGAAAAAGAAAAAACTAGGGGTCACGAAAACCCCCCTTTAAAAACCCGATATGCAAACCCAAACAGTCATTTAATAAAGAAAAAAAAAAAACCAAAAAGAATGAGCAATATATCTGGAAACTTAAAGACGCAAAAAAAGCTACAATATATCCCGGAAAATCATAAAAAAAGCATCCCTAAGCATTTTCCCAAAAAGGTGCAACCTATGTTTAACTGAAAAAAGGTTTAAAACTATGCAAACCCCACTTGAACTTTAAACACCAAAAGAAAATTTTTAAACAATCAGGCATAAATGGAAAAACGTTGTTTGTGAAAAACATCCAAAAAAAAAACCTGAAAACCCCAAAAAAAACCCTGCACCAACCCCCCGTGCAAAAACCGCAAAAGGAGCCCACCGCTATTAACACGGCGGGGGAAACAAAAACCCCTCCTGATGACAGCGCAAAAGCCCCTAGAAACAAAAATTTTTCGATTTCTCTTTTTAGTACCTTTTTTTAACAAATGTTGCTCCCCCAAAGGGGTCGAGCCTCAAAAAAAATTTTGGGGATTTTTTAAACACTTTGTCTATTATATATATATTTATTTTATATTATATATATATATTAAAAAAAACAAAAATAATAAATTCCAAGGATAAGTACCCGGCACCGTTCAAACTTACAGAGCGCTTGGTGTTTGCAATGACTGCAAGAAATTTTTGAAATTTTAAACAAAGCTTGTCTTAGTCTTGATTTAAGAAAAAGGGGGAGATAAAGTTCTATTGCCGGTAGATGATTTGCCTAACTAACAGTATGTGCTTGGTGGGAATGGGGGGGGAAAAAAAAAAGTTCTCACAATGAAACCCTTTAGCAAGCTTATAGTCTCCCAAGGGGGGGACACCCTCCAATAGGGAGGAAACTCACTAACTAAATCTGGTCATATAGTTTTTTCGAAACTTGGTGGTTTTCCTCAGTGACCCCGGAAAGTGGTAATTTGACTCTCTGCCTTTTTTAGTTTTTTGGAATGCAATCCCCGAAAGGTGGTGTGCAATACCCTAGTAGTTTTTTGAGTGTTCAAAAAAAAATACCAAACAAAAAAAAAA
>CM031610.1:3100225-3120313 GCA_018398815.1 Conus ventricosus
GGAAGGCCATACGTCTCCAAGACGCCTATGTCGACCCCGATGGAGGGACATCGAAACTAAGGTCCCATGAGAGCAGGGCATGAAGGGCACAAAATCGAAACTTTTTTTTTTTAATGTTGATCGATGAGAATGAGGATGATGAAGATGATGCTACGGATTTCCATTCCGGTCCCAGACTGCATGACAGGGCTGTATCTACGCTTCCTTTCATAATATATTCCGGCGGCAACCAGGCCTGGAAATACAGACACCTGCAGTGTTGGTCAGGAAACTTGAGCAACACTCTCAAAGACGCATCCATTAAGTGGATGAAACTCGACTGTATGGTCCCAGTATTCCTAACAGAGCCCGTAGCAAAGTCAACTCTGCGTAGAAGCCGGTACATTACTATGATGGGAATCGAATCCACGACCTTCCAGCCGGGAGTCCGCGACGCTAACCACGCTAGCCACTTCGCCACGGCGGCTGGTACGCGTTAAGAATTCTTACAACAAGCGCTAGCCGATTTGCCATAAAACAACATTCCCATGAAGGTGTTATCTATCCCACAACATTCCATGAAGGTGTTATCTATCCCACTACATTCCCATTAAGGTGTTATCTATCCCAATCATACTGTAGGCCAGCCTCACTTGTTTGTTCAAGGAGTGAACAAATATTGCAAACAATCTTGTTTATATCTGTACACGTTTTTCAAAAGAGAAGGCAAACATGGTTGACCTGTTTTGGGTATTCTGATTACATTTCTTTTGTTTCATTTATTTTTGTAATTCATGTACTCCAACTGAAACTGTGGCCTTAACTTGCTTACGTCAGTGTATTATTATGGAATATTATCGATGAGTTGTGTTTTACAGTTTCACTACGGTTTTCATTGCCTTTACGTAAGACTGGGTATTGTTTTCGGATTTTTCTCATCGTTTTCTGAGTTTTTGTTTAGTCATTTAAAACCACCGCTATAATATATGACCTTTTTTGTCATTATCTCAACCATTGAGTTGAAATATTGTCGCACCTTGAGAGAGCTCAGAAGCTTTGGCTCTAACAACTATTTCGCGTGGAAACGTGCCAGTGCATGTAGGTGTTTTTGATGTGTGCGCGAAGTGTAAGGTGCTTTTTCCATATAGCGGTGGTTTTAGTGCAGACAGCTTATATTTTGTTTCTTAAGCATCATAACAAATTTTCTTCTGTTGCCGAATCACCTTTTTCTGTGTGGTGACAGGATTTTGTGGATGTGATGATGTTTTGTTGTCCAACTGACTTTCATTCACAAGTCAAGTTTAAAAATATTAAGATAACTATATCGGTTGTAAAATTAGCTGGAAAATTTCTCTGCCTCTAGAAATTTCTTCTGCTTGGACATTGAAGACTGACAGTTTAGGGATGATGCTACGACAACGTGCATAGAACATTGTTTACTTATTTCAAAGTAGGTACAAATTGGTTTCCACGTGAATTGATATCTTTGTACTGTTTTAAGACAGCCAGGAACTTGTAGTGCATAGAAAATGCTCTGCAAGTTTGTTTAAAAGACTGGTAACACAGCAACAAGAGGTAGCATGGAAACCGTCGCGGGGAAACCATATGATGGACAGCACATACCACCGGCGATTCGAAACACGTCCCCTTGCACAGAATAGGAACTGTTTTAGTCAGTTCACTTATCTGGCTTCATCATCAGGCGCGAGGGGATCTAAACCAACACCCCTCAGGCAGCAAAGACAATAACAACACTGCCTAACTCAAACCTTATGGGAGTGACAGCATCTCTATTGAACACAAGTACCAAGCTCCCGTGTGCACAGATTTATGTCCATTTTCCCGTTGCATTGAAACATAAACCATCACTGAACTGACTGACGATCTGAAAAGACGAATCCAAGCCACAGAAATGACATGATCCGCAATGATGTTGCTTGCAAGCAACCAAACATCAGACAGAGCACCAGTGACATTACTGCAAGCCACCAACCTCAGACATATCAACCAGTGACATGTGCTGCAATCTAACCAAACATCAGACATATCAACCAGTGACATGTTCGGCAAGCTACCAAACATCAGACATATCACCGTGACATGTTGCTGCAAGCTTACCATACATCCAGACATATCACCATGCAAGTTGCTATCAAGCTACCATACATCAGACATTAATCACCATGACATTTGCTGCAAGCTTACCAACATCAGACATAGCAACCAGTGACATGTTGGCTGCCAAGCTACCATACAGTCCAGACAGATCACCAGTGACATGTTGCCTGCAAGCTACAAACATCCAGACATATCAACCAGTGACATGTTGTCTGCAAGCTACCAACATCAGACCATATCCCAGATGACATGTTCGGCAAGCCTCCAAACATCTGACAGATCAACCAGTGACAGGTTGGCGGCAAGCTACAAACAATCAACATACACCAGTGACATGTTGCTTGTCAAGCTACCAAACTGCAGAATGCACCAGTACCATGTTCGCAAGCTACCAAACATCAGCATATCCCATGACATGTTCGCAGCTTGCCAAACATCGACAAGCAACCAGCTGACATTTGCAGCAAGCTACCAAACATCAGACATACACCAGTGACTGTTTGCGCTAGCCGACCATACACAGACATATCACCCGTGACATGTTGCTGCAAGCTACCAAACTTCAGACATATCACCAGTGCATTTGCGCAAGCTACCAACATCAGTCTATCACAGTGACAGGTTTGCTGCAAGCGACCAAACATCAGACATTTCACCAGTGACATGTTTGCTGCAAGCTACCAAACATCAGACAAATCACCAGTGATCATTTGCTGGCAAGCTACCAAACATCAGACATATCACCAGTGGACATGTTGCTGCAAGCTACCAAGACATCAGACATATCACCAGTGACATGGTGCTGCAACTACCAAAACATCAGACATTATCTCCAGTGAAATTTGCTGCAAGCTACCAACATCAGTTAGCACCAGTGACATGTTTGCTGCAAGCGACCAAACATCAGACCATATCACCAGTGACATGTTGCTGCAAGCAAACTACCAAACCTCAGACATATCACCAGTGACAGTTGCTTGCAAGCTACCAAACACCAACATATCACCATGACATTTGCTGCAAGCTACAAACATCCAGACATATCACAGTGACATGTTCTGCAAGCTACTAAACGTCAGACATATCACCAGTGACATGTTCTGCAAGCGACAAACACCAGACAAATCACCAGTGACATGTTGCTGCAGCTACCATACACCAGAACATATCACCGGACATGTTTGCGGCAAGGGCTACCAAACATCAGACATATCACCAGTGACATGTAGCGCAAGCTACCAAACATCAGACATATCACCAGTACTTTTGCTGCATGCTAACCCAAACATCAGACATATCACCATTGACATGTTGCGGCAAGCTACCAAACATCAGGACCTATCAATGACATGTGGCGGCAAGCAACCATACCATCAGACATATCACCAGTGACATTTGCTGCAAGCTACGCAAACATCAACAATCACCTTGACATGTTGCTGCAACGACCAAACATCAACTTATCACCATGACTTGTTTGCTGCAAGCTACCAAACAACAACATATCACCGTGACATGTTTGGCTGCAAGCTACCAAACATCAACATATCACCATGACATGTTGCTGCATGCTACAAACATCAGACATATCACCAGGACATGTTTGCTGCAAGCTACCAAACATCAACATATCACCAGTGACATGTGCTGCAAGCTACCAAACATCAACATATCACCAGTGAAATGTGCTGCAGCTACCAAACATCAACATAGCACCAGGACAGTTGCTGCAAGCTACCAAACATCAATCATATCACCAGTGACAGTTGCTGCAATCTACCAAAACATCAGACATATCATCAGTTCATGTTGCTGCAAAGCTAACGCATAACATCAGCCCATATCACACAGTGTCATGTTTGCGCAAGCTACCAAACATGCAGACTTTATGCTGCCAGTGACATGTTGCTGCAAGCTACCAACACAGACATATCACCAGTGACCATTTGCTGCAAGCTACCAAACAATCAGAACATTATCCACCAGACATGTGAGTGGCTGCTGCAAGCTACCAACAACAACAGATCACCAGTGACATGTTGCGGCAAGCCGATCCAAACATCAACAGATTCACCAGGACGATTGGCTGAATACCAACCAAGCAGATAGGAAGAGGGCCATAGAGGAATAGTAATGTTCCTGTGGACTTCATGTCAAATACACGACAGGTATGGACCATAAGCAAGGCCTGTAACGGGCTAAAACAAAGTTCGGCAGGAAGTCTGATGAAGATGGGCACAAGGGAGGGCTTAACAAATTGACGGACAGACAACACTGCAGAAAGGTCGGAAAACTTTTGCGAGACTCAATCCGTGACGATAAACACGCGAACTGAGCAGCCTGATTGAAACGCTCTTCAGTGTGGCGCTCCGATGACAACCCCCACAGATTATCACATAAAAACAACGAACTTTGCATCCATGGAGAGTGTGAGACTGTTTTTTTTTTTTATTTTCAAAGACTTGTCAAAACCACTACTACTGCGGAAAGTTTTGCCGGATTATAGCCCCAATGCAATGAAGCATAAACAATTTAGTGTGGAAATTGTGTCCATTGACTAAGCAGCAGTCATCAGTGCGAACATATACTTGTGTGTTTTTTAAATGATGGTGCAGTAGCATTGGGGAGATTCTTGAAGGCATGGGGAATTTCTCCCGGACGCTGCATTCTCGCCTTCTTAATGAAGACACTACATCTTCCTTCTTAATAAAGACAATACATCTTTCCTTCTTAAATGAAGACACTATGATTTTTCCTTCTTTAATGAAGACACTATATTCTCCTCTTAATGAAACACTATATTCTCCTTCTTAATGATGACACTACAAGTCTTCCTTCTAATGAAGACACTAACATGCTCCTTCTTAATGAAGACGGTAACTTTCTTCCTCACTGCTGATCCGCTAGCATTTGTTGTCAGCCTCCATTTTGTTCGAGTAAATTGTGGGGCGTGAGAGGCTCACGCTTGCCAACGGGTGCTCCCCTTTCTTGAGAGTGCTCCCGCTGTGTTTTCTTTCAGCTACTCACACTGAAACGAATTTTTTTTTTCGATTAGAATAGCTTTTCTGTGGGAATCTGGTTTTCTTCCCAGGTGACGCCGTCCGGAGGGAGAGCTCTCTCACGCTGGCTTCGCGATCAGCAATGACAGCCGCCATCGGAGGGCTTTATTGGTGGTGTTCTACGTATGTTGGCTCAGAACTGGCAGCGCTGAACACCACCAAAATGACTCGGCCGAGTGCAGCGTGTTCCCTGATGGGTTGCCTCCTGGCGACTTGACGTTGACCTGTGGATTGCCTGTGCCGGGCTGTGGGGGAAAAAAACAGACTGTGGCTGTGGACAAGGAGCCGAAATGAACGGCGGAAAGGTAATGCCACTCAGATGGCGCGGCAGATGAGAGTTAAAAAAATTTGACTCTTAAGAGAGAGAGAGAGAGAGAGAGAGAGAGAGAGAGAGAGAGAGAGAGAGAGAGAGAGAGAGAGAGAGAGAGAACTGTATATGCATAAACACACTTCAATGAGAAACATGAGCCGAGCAATCCGGTACGGGGCATGTCAAAAGATAAACGGGACCATTTGTGATACGGTGTGGCCACACTGTGTTTCACTGATCATGTACCAGTGGTTTGTCGTGTAGGGCCATCTAGATACTGTGACAACCTTCTTCTGTGTCAGCAGCTCTGTAAACCTAGGCATACTGAAGTCGACTATCATCACCTAGGCATACTGAGGTAAACTATCATCTTGCAGCGCCTGTTCAAACCGGCATTCTCTAATGCTTCAAGAGACTCTATCATCACGAATTTAACATTTTGATATTCTTAAGAGATATAGTTTGACATGTTTCATCGTGAAATGTTTTGAATGTTAATTTGAAGGTCTTCTCTGACGACTTCATTGGGCGCCATAGCTGGGTGCATGGCGAAATATGTAATCAATCTTTCGTGCAGAATCAGGGAAGGAAGAAACTCTAGCCACATCTGGACAGAAGAAGCTTCTGCCCTCTTTTCTGTTCCCCCCCCCCCCCTCACCCGCTTCTCCCCCCCCCTCCTCACACTGTAAACGGACCTTTCTGGATGCAGGTAATGCGTTCTGGATCCCCTTCTGTGTTCACATCTTTCCCTCTCTGGCGATGCCAGGATCTTTCAATCTTTCAATATAATAGACTAGAATACGATTTGAAATTTATCCCCTGGTGAAAAAAAAAAATATTGCTTCTATTCGTGCCTCACTTCTTTTGGTACGAGGGGTTCTCATATTTCCTTTGTTTTCTTTTCACACTGCGTTATTCAATAAGACGTCACAATTTCCTTTTCTCCTTTATGCGAAGTGTTAACACTGTTCTGGCAGAAATATGTCTAGGTCACATACTGACCTCAGTCCATTCGCCCATTTCACAAACTTCTTTTCAGGTCATACAGACGACCACTTTGCCTCCCATAAACAACAATTCATTCTGGATTCACAGACCCCAATTCTCTTAAATTTTCCAATGGGAAATTACTTAGTCACCAGTGAGTACAATCATCTCTTGAAGTTTCCAATTAGTCCAAATCAAAATCTCTCTGAAGTTTCCAATTAGTCCAAATCAAAATCTCTCTGGACACCAGACATTCTTTACCACGGAGAGAGTTCCTTATGACGGCGACTCTTGTCTCTACTGACAATCCAAAGCCTCCTCCTGAAGCATCTCAAGGGCTGCGAGGGGCTCGTTCAAAGTAATACCTCCAACGTGTAGAGTGCTCGCCCTAGACAGACACGGCGCTCTGTTAATACTCTAAAGTAATAATTATTGCTTGAATATACTCGTGACGATCCATTCACAGGATCCCACATTTACCCAAACGGATGGTGTGGACGGGTAAAATTTGAAATAATTTCCGATCAGGAACAAAACGAAATAACGTCGAAATTTGAGATCGCAATGAAAGCTTTCGTATTGATAATTATCAAATAGTTTCACGCATACCATATTCCACCCCAAAACAATTATATATGAAGCCCTACAATTAATGAAAGTTCAAACTCTATCGGAAGTCATACTTCTTCGTCCTCTTCTCCATCTTAGCTATCTCTCTCTCTCTCTCTCTCTCTTCTGAGGCGTCTGACATTCTCTCTCTCTCTCTCTCTCTCTCTTCCTCTCTTTTTTAACTAATAATAATATATATATATATATAGTACTAATAGATATAATATATATATATTATATATAATATATGTATATATATATGTATATTATATATATATAATATAATAAATATATATATAATTATTTTATGTATTAAATATGTATAAATATATATATATATATAAATAATATATATAATATAATAATATATATTATATATATATAATTATATATATATATATCTCCGATTCTCTTCATCCTCCTCCGCTTCCCATTAGATGACACCCACGGTTCCCCTCGATGAAGCCTGCCGTCCACCTCACGCCCCCAGGGTGCCGTAACAACTATGGCTTCCACTCTAGCTTGTTGGCCATACTATCCTTCAGGATGTTGCATGCGTTCATACAGTTCTGAAGGAGTGGTCTGTTTGTTCATTAGCCCCTCACCACAACACTCTCCACTCTGTCCCAATGCTCAAATTATAGCTTTTGTGCATGTGGTACAGCGATTTGTGGTCCAGGTTACCCCCAGGCGAAATCTTACCTGTCCCCGTCCGTCCAGCAAATGGTATTTGTCCCTTCCTGGTCTGGGTTGTGTTTGGGGTGCTGGAGTGCCACATTTATTCCTTGCTTCCTTGAAGATGTCCTTGATTTCTCAAATGACACCAGTTTGTTGCCAGCTCCTTCGTGCATCGTCTTTTTTTGCCCAGACTATCTGGCTTTTTCGTTGCCCATTCTGAAACCACAGTTTGGACCCACAGTGTGCTGAAAAAGTGCTGGACCCATTTATCGAACCGCAGCCACTTTCCTCCACTCTGCACGTCAGGGCAACCGGGGGGGCTTACGGTTAAGATGGTTCTGTTCATTGCAGCAGGTTTTTGAGGCTTGGAAGCAACGGAGAGAGCTCTGAGGAACACCACCACCTGCCCTGTTTTCCTTATGAGTTCTCGAACTGTTTGGCTGCCTCACAGAGAGCCTCCTCGCTCAGCTCGGAAGATGTGGATTTATTTTCCTGTTGGGATTGCCATTTCTCATCTCCGTCTTTGTTCGGAGGAAGATTTCCAGACCACATCCTCAGTTCTTGTACAAGCCCATCAGTACAGACATGGTCAGTCCTTCCTGGGGTACTGGTTGCAGATGTACTCCAATGGCCATGCTTTCCTTGTTTCCTGACTGTGTTCCTCTCCTCTCCCACCTCCACGCCCGGGAATGCTGGGTGACGACTGTTTGGGAACACCTGCCGTCATCCAAGATGGGTGGTGGACATTTGCCGATAGGCTTTTGCATCTGTTTCCATCCATCAAGACTGAGTTTGTCCCTTTTCAAGCTTCCTTGACGGGTGATGAACTGCCTCTATTCAGCCGCACTTGGTGGGGTCTGCTCATTTGGTCGTTCATTGTGATGGTTTTCAAGGCTTTGAATTTTGCTGCCTGATGAGACTTTTTTTTGTGTTCCCTTCTGTCCACCCAATGACTGCGCCCATGGTCTCCTACCATCTCTCAGAATTTGGGGTGGATCCATGGCCCCAGTTATACACGCTGAACTTGTTTTCGAATCTTGTTTGAAATGGTCTAGTTAGAATTTGCAGCTGAGCCCATGCTGAATTGTCCCGTACTCAACTACAGTCGACTCTCCGCCTTTGTAGAGTCTTTTTTCAGGATACGTTCGTCACCCCCCAGTCCGTACCTGCAAGTTTCCGCATGATCGCCCAGTCTCCAAGCTTTGGCCCTGCTACCGCATCTGTGATTTCTCTGTTTCGCAAGTGAGCCTGCGTCAAAGTCCTCTTCCCCAGGTAGGGAGAGTGGGTTCCTTGCAAGTCTTGGTTTTTTCAAGTCAGCTTCCCTCCTTGCTTCTTCTGGATAGGCGAAAGAACTGTGTATGTTGTTTTGGTTTTGAGTTGACAGAGACAAGCCATTCCTTGGTTCAGTCGCAGATCTTATTGATCGCAGTTTGGAGGCCTACCTGTGCTGTATCTGGTACTCTTCCAGATCACCATAGCAACATGTCCATCCTGCGTAGATCTCTCCTCTGACCCCTCTTGTCAGATCATCAGACGATTTCATCTATAACGATAGGAACAGCGTTTGTCGAAAAGACTCCACCTAGTGGTTACTCCCCTGTCCACAGCACCTTCTTTCTTGCTCTTTTTGGCCCTGTACTTACCTCGGCTTAGGCGTTTGTGGTAAGTACAGGCTGATCCAGTGTACATCCCCCAGACACACCACATCGCCGAAGTTTAAGCCAGAAGTCCGTTCCTTCCAGACTTTGTCGAACGCCTCCCCATGTCAATCCAGACACAAGCGTTGGTTCTTCTTTTTCTTGGAAGGCTCCCTCAATGCCTTTGCGTGATGACTAAATTCCTGGTGCTTCTTTATCAGATTGGCGGAAGCCCGCTCTGTGCAGCCTCGAGCAGCGTGATTGCTTTCTCCTAGGAGTCCAGACAAGCCGGTGTTGAAAAGTCTCTCCATTCAGCTTTCCCTAAGCCAGCTTGTAAGCTATGGTCCCCATGTTAGCTGTCACCTCGACCTTGTCCTTTCCCTTTTTGGTGAAGGAGGACCATGTTCCTGCCTTCCCCTCCAACACTGTGGGTACTGATCCTGTCTTTCCACTGGAGTTTAAAAATTGTTAGAAGGACTCCTGCTCTTCATCCCAAGATGCAAGAATCATTTCATTGGTGATTCCATCGGTTTCCAGTGACGTCTTTCAAGGTTGAGCTCTGCAAAACGCTTCCTTCCAGCGCGTTTCTCTGTGAAAAGCTAGTGGTCATGACTTCCTCTTGGCACTTTCTCATGAAGTTCACCTTGGGGCCCTGTGCAACTGCAGCGCTATGTTCAGGAGATACTTCCAGTTGCTGATGTTTTCATAGACGTATAGATGTCCTGGCTGCTTTTCCTGTTCCAGAGAGGTAATTTCCATTTCTAGTATTTGTTAATGTGGGACTGATTTTTGTTTCTTACTGAGGGTTCGTAGCCATTCCACATCTTTCTGGCCATCCTTTTCGAATTTTCAGCTTTCCAGTTTTCTCTTGCCAGCTCCAGCTTTTTTCCTGCAGCATGTTCGCAGGGACAGCTTTTTATCTGGCAGTATGTACTTCCTTTGGCGCAATGTTGATTCATCAGTGATGCTGCTTTTCTATGCTCCCCCTTAATTTGGCTTTCCGTAACAGCTCCTTTCATCCAGATTTATGAAGTTCCTTCCTCTGTCCATAGGCTTGTAGTTTTTGCGTGCTCCCTTGGGATAGGAATATGTATCAGCTTTCTAATTGCCTTTGTGAAGTCGTGAAGCCAATCTTGTTTGAGTCCTTCTGCCGATGTTTTATTTGGCTTTGTGTAATGTGTCGTTCAAATGGCCACGAAGAAGCCCAATCACGCCTTTTTAAATTTCCCCGCTGGGAAAAAAACACTTTGCTTTAGAGCTGGCAAGGTTGAGGTATGAATAAGAGATTTATGGCTGTGTCACTTCCTCCAAGCTGGTTGAGTGACCAGTTGCTTTTTGGGATTCGGATGAAACAAGTCCTTGGGCCGAACGCTAGATCTGGCTTTGATTGGTCATTCCAGCGTCTAGATAGAGTGGGTTCATCATCTTCTAGGTTGAATAGATGAAATGTGTTCATAATCTCCCAATCCTCCAACATCTTCGCCTCTCTTGTCCGTCTCGTCATAGCCCCATCTCCTGAGTGACTGTTAAAATCCTCCCACCACCACAGGTACACACCACACAGATGTTGTCTGGAATGTACATGTATGTAGGCAAGAATCACGCAACTTGAGGGCAATATACATTGTAGATCCTGATGTTGTTTTCTGTTAAGGACTATATAAACCCCCTTGAACTCTGCCTGTTGATTGGTGTTGATCTTGAGTTCCTTGTGCTGGCGATGGAAGTTTCCGCACCAAGACTAAGCACCCCTCCTTTGTTTCTTTTTCCCTCACGGTCCAACCTGATTTGGTCCTCGTAACCCCTCACTCGAAAGCGATGGTTTCGGTCAAATTGTCTCTTGGAACACATGGCGATAATCAAAATTATTCTTGTTTGCTAAATCCTATTCTGCCAGGCCCAGTTTCCTTCTTATCACCCCTTCGATCTAATGCAATCCACTGGAGAATGGTGGAAACATTCGGGTGATTTTTGTTTGCTTGGCACCACAGGGGAATGAGGTCTCCTTCATCCTCGCATAGGAATCGGAATTTCCTTGTTCCACCACCCGACTGCCTTTGGGATGGTCCCCCTTTGAGGCAATAGGCCCGGCTCCCGACCTCCCCGCGGGTCCTCCCCCCGAGGTCGAGCAGCCCACATCGAAATTTCAGTGGACCTGCATCATCAGAAAGATAGATTGGTGGTATCGTGTTTTTAGTTTGTGCCAGTGGCCCATACCTCCGGTCTTCAGCTGGAGTTTTCTTTTGGGGTGCCTTGCACCCTTAGCTCAAGCCCGAACGTTCTACCCTGTGAATCACAGTGTGAATGTTTTTTTGTCCGGGATCCCACGCCCCGTGGCTTTAAAAGGTTATTAACGCCCACTTGACCGCATGATGAGTCCTTTTTAGGACAGACATGGGTATTTCAGTGAGGACAACAAAGTGCCAACCTATTGAACCCACCCCCCCGTCCTGGTAGGAAACATCGCCAGTTTGGTTCCCGGGACTGCTTTATTCCGCAGCAACCCCCATATCTGATGGGCCGTTCCCCCCTACCCTCCGCCACCTGGACCCCCCGGTTTTGGGGATGGTCGCCCCCCACTACGAATTGAGGCAGCCTTGTCACGGATAATAGTCCTTTTATAGTCCAACTGCAGCAGCCAAAGTGACAAGGCATCTCTCCTTCTCCAAGAGTAACAAATTACTAACTAAAAAGAGGATACACTGAGGAGCAAGCACCATGTTAAAGCGAGTGTCAATCGCTCCAGTTAAAGTCTCTCTGAAAATCCACAAAAAAAGGGAAAAAAATTTTTTTCTTCGTGAAGCATCACACACACCACGCACACGCACGCACGCAGCTGCACGCACGCACTCAACGGCACACACACACACACACCAGACTCCCACCACACCGACAACACACACGACACACCACACAAAAAACTTCACACACACACACACACCCACCCCCAAGCTGGATTTATCA
Organism: Conus ventricosus; assembly: GCA_018398815.1. NCBI lineage: Eukaryota > Metazoa > Mollusca > Gastropoda > Neogastropoda > Conidae > Conus > Conus ventricosus. Next base: position 3,112,567 of record CM031610.1, read on the forward strand.
AATTTTTTCAATGAATTTTTAAGAAAGAACTGTAAATTCAACAATAGAATTGTAATTTTTTGTGACACTTTGCACAAACCTCCTGGAATGGAGCAAAACATTGATTTTGTTCGACATCATAGAAATTCACTTGTTTGACAACCTATTGTGAAGTGTTTGATCTATAATGTTACGATACTTGGAAAAGCTGCTTATTTTGAAAAAAAAAAGTTTATGCGTGCCAACAACCAGAAAATTTAAATTTGATCTAGCTAAAGCGCCAGCGTGTTCTGCATTCAAAACTTTACGACAGAAATCCCCTTTTATGTTTAACCAGATAGTAAACCCATTTTAAAGGTTAGGAACAACACACACACACACACCACAACACACACCACACACACACACACACACACACACACCCACACACACACACACACACACCATCGTAAGAACAACTCATTCCCAAGTCAACAAATTATTATTACGCCAAGTATACAAACATGGCGAAAAGCCATTTATGCAATCTACATAAACGAGAACTATTTCATTCACCTCTATCCACTCGAGTCACTGAGAAGCTTACCTGACAAAGTGTTTTTTTACCGTGACCAAACAAGGCGTGACTGCAACTGAGGAAGTCCGATATATGGCAGGGTGAGGATGAAGCCCCATGTTACACTTGTCATGCCATAAGAGTGAAGGTTTGTGGGCACACGCGTGGTCCGCTCAAACAGCCTAACTTTTTATTCCCATTTTCCTGTGCCCCCTTGGATTGATCTCGTACCGTTCCCGGACTTGCACACCACACTCATGCAGGCCTTTTTCATCGCAGCCCCGGAACTGCATCAACAGGATCGTAAACATCACCATGAGCAAACCCACTGATTAAGATCTGCCCTGCTTTCGAGTTACTCTAGAGATGTTGTGGTGGTACTTATTCCTGACCCAATAGTTGCTAATCAGTGAGGTGTAGTGGTTGCCAATATCGATCCAATAGGTTTTCTAAGTCCCGTGAGTGTTGAATGATTCCCTATTCCTGATCCAGATAGTTACTGCGAATCTCATAACCTCCTTGAGCAGTTCCAGTCAGTCAGGCGCCTGTCGTAAGTGTCATAGCACAGAAACTGCTTTTAATGCGTGTGGGTCAAGTGATCTCCTTCAGGTCTCATGCGTGATCTATCTTGTCACTCTGGGCTAGACTTGTCAGCACATTTGAGTGACACCATAGACAACAGCATCCTCATAACGCCTTTGCGTACCACTTTTTGGCTGCCAGGAACGTTTCACCTGGACCTGGTTCAACTCCTATTTAAACGCGTACCCAGTCTGTTTGACATATTTACCCAGATCACTCCATTATACTGAAGATTGGTGTGCCCCAGGATCCTGCCACTTGGACCTGTCCCTGTTTTACTGTGTACACACAACCCGCTCAGTCGCTATCATTCACAGTCAGGCCACTCATACCATGTCTTTGCAGAAGACTCGGAGCTGCATAACTCATCTACTTCACAGATTTTGACTCGCTGTGGAGTCAGTCTGAGAATTGTATAGAAGGATTTTCAAGTGGATGAGTAACAGAAGTTTGAAAATGAAATGAAGATAAAACTGAGCTCAATTGTTTACGGCACTACTTCAAAGATCAATCAGATTTTAATATACACTGCTATGTCTATCCAGGTTTTGTGGATGTATCCCTCACAAACCGTCAGTGAATCTTGGTCCTCCTACCTAGATGAATCTTTTCTATGGAAGCACATGGTTCAAAACAACAATGCCCTAGCTCTGTACTTCCAGTATACGTTGAATAGTAAGCGCCACTACCTTTCCCTATTCTACTGATGCCTGCCACAAACTTTCAGTCTTCCTTACATACTCTACTAGACTAGACTATATAACTCTCTTCTTTGCCTAGGTCTTCCCGACAATCTACTAAATAAACTTCAACACATCCAGCAAAAACAAACATGGCGGCTCGCCTTGTTTCTACGCAGGCCCAGACGTGAGATCTAAAAAATCTCTTCTCCATTGGCTTCCAGTAAAGGCCAGAATTCAGTATAAAGTCGCCCTGTTCTCTCTCCAGTGGATCTATCATGAGAACATGGCATCTTACTTTTTTTCCAATCCCTGCAGATATTAAAACCTTCTCGAACCACTCCGTTACTTCCTGATACCTCACTGCTTGACTGTTTCACGCTTCTGTCTTTGAACCCTTTTTGGATAAAAAGGCCTTTTCTTCTTTGGCCCAAATGTATGGAACTCCTCTACCCCGGTCCTTAGGAAACCAAACTGCTAAACTGCTTCTCACTTTCAATCAAACGCCAATCTGAAAACATACATCTTTCAAATGAATCTATCCCTGATAAACTGAAAATGTGCAAGTCCGTCCTAATCAATATCTTCTCCTGCCTCTTATGTTCCTAAGACCATAACGAGAAGGTGTGCGAGCGTGGCGTGCGTGCGGTGCGTGCGTGCGTGCGTGAAGGAGAAAGAGTGGTTTTTAAGAGGATTTATGAGAGGGAGTCTTTTGTGAAATTTATCGTTGATTTTTTAAAAAAAATTATTGTCATAATTATCATTAATATATTATTTATTTTATTATTATTATTATATTATTTACTATAATATTTATACCATAACCCTACTTGTAAATGCACTGTGATTTGATTAATCATTGTAAATCTCTAGGTTTTGTGTGTGTTGTGTGTTGTGTGTGATTGTGGGGGGGGGGGGGGGTTCAATTGTGGTAGATGACCTTTTGATAATACCTATTTTTAACCGTTCGCTTCTTAGTTTTGAAATGGTAAGGCGCTGTGGAGCATTTTATTTATGCAATAAGCGCCCTTACAGAAAAACATTGTATTATCATTAAGTCACTGACCTGTTTCAGCTGCCTAAACAGATCCAGAAACTTGCTGCGTCACTAGAGCTAGCGTAACTGAGCGTCTTTGCTAAGGAGGGGCGCTACATCAAGTCCATTCCAATGATAGTCTCTCTGAACTTCATTAAATTATAATTATTATCATTTTCATTATTATTAACTGTTATTATTATTATTGGTGTCATTAGTAGCAATAATGCTATTCGATTTTCTCTTTTTCCTTCTTCCTTCTTTTTTCTCTTCTCTCTTCTCTACTTCTATCATTATTATTATTATCGTCATACATCATCATGTTATTTGTGTTATTAATAATATTATTAATGTGTTTGTCGCGCGTATATGGGCTGTTTTGTGTTTTATTTCTATTAAGGGGATAGCTAGACCATGGTTGTTATTTTCTAATTAAGGGGATAGCTAGAACCAATTTTTGTTTTATTTCTATTAAGGGATAGCTAGACCAAATGTTGTTATTTCTTTAAGGGTATAGCTAGACCAATGTTGTTATATTTTCAATTAGGGGATGCTAACCAATTGTTGTTTATATCTATTAAAGGGGATAGCTAGACCCAAAGCACACTTGAATCCAAGTGACATGAAAAAGCTCGAGTCATTTGCCTATGCATGCTTGTGTTCTGTGCTAATGTTTGCGTTTATTCTTAACGTTAAATCAGAACTTGGTTTAAAAAGCAGGGAGAACGTAGAGTGCGGTCCCTTATAATGTTTTTTTTTGGAGTTATAGGAATAAAATTTGCATGATTTATGTTCTATAATATATATTTTTTGCAGTCATTGCAACACCACGCTCTCTGTACTGTTGCTGGAACGGTGCTCGTACTTATCCTTGGAATTTATTAGTTTGTTTTGTATTGTTATTCCCTTGCGGATTCATTCCAAGAACTGTCCCTCAGCACTTGTTCGCCTTAAGATTGAAATCTTTTTAATTTTCTACTTTTCACAAGAAAATGTAAAGCTTGTTTTTGCCTGTCATCATTTTTCTTTTTCATTTTTGCTTCTTAGGTGCACCTTTGGTTGGTTTTCTGAAAAACTCACCAAACATACTACGTATTGCACACCATCCTTTCATGGGAATTGCAGTTTTCTTAAAACTGAAAAGCAGAGGAGATCAAATTACCACTTTCCGCGGTCACTGAGTGAAAACCACCATGTTTCGAATACGGTATAATGACCAGGAGTTATATTTAGTGAGTTTTTCCTCCCTCTTGGAGGTGTCTCCCCCTTTGGAGCAACAACTTGCTGAAAGGTTCATTGTGAGAAGCTTTTTTCCCCCCATTCACCCACTCAAGCACATACTTTAGTTATGCAGAATCATCCTACCACTGCAGATATGAATGCGATCCCCCCTAATTCTTTCAATCTAAGACCATAAGAGCAAGCCGAGATGTTTATAATTCAGAATATTTATGCGTCATTGCAACACCAAGCAGCTCTGTAATTTGCTGGAACGGTGCGCGTACTATCCTGGAATTTTATTAGTTTTGTTTGTATTTTAGTCCCTTGCCGGATTCATAATCCAAAACTGGCCCTCAGCACTTGTTTCTTACGAGGATATCTTTTTATATTTTCTACTTTTCACAAGAAAAATGTAGCTTGTTTTTGCTCTGTCATCATTTTCATTTGCTTCTTAGGTGGCATCCTTTGGTTGTTTTTTTTGAAAACCAAAAACATACGAACGGTATTGCACACCAGCCTTTTTCTGGGATTGCAGTTTTTCTTAAACTGAAAAAGCAGATGAGGTCGAAATTACCACTTTGGGCCCGTCACTGAGGAGAAACCACCAAGTTTCGAAAATATCGGTAATAATGACCAGGAGTTATATGTTAGTGAGTTTCCCTCCCTATTGGAGGGTGTCCTCCTGTCTCCCCCTTGGAGACTATAGTAACTTGCTGAAGGTTCATTGTTATGAAGCATTTTTTTTTCCCCCATTCACCACTCAAGCACATACTGTTTAGTTAGGCAGAATCATCTACCACTGCATGATATTGAATCTTATCTCCCCCTATTTCTCAATCTAAGACATAAGAGCAAGCTTTTTTTTATAATTCAATATATAAACTATATATATAGAAACATCGGCTTGTGGAATCTGCATATGTTTTTCTTTTAATCAGTTGGAATATCTTCAGATCGGTTTTTTATACCCTTCAGTCAGGGCAGATCCGTATTTCAGCATAAACTCTTTTTCAGGTCCTGATCTGTAGAGATCCGTTTTGTTTGCCAATAAGTAAACTAGTCGGAATGTTTCTATAGAATGTCCCTTATCATTCTAAATTTCCTCTGCAATGTGACAACATGGCTGCTTGAAAATTGTCATTACTCCCCATATCCTCACGCCCTTTGAAGAATGTGTATAGAATAAACATGAGTAAAGTGCACTTCCCGTAACTATGACGGAATATTATAACACTTTTACTAAGGAAAATTTAATCACAGAGATGAAATTTAAAAACAAATCAAAGCCTAGAGCAAGACATTTTCCCTAGAATACACTGTCAATCGATGAATAGAACATATGGAACATTTACCATACCTTAGCTTTCTCTACAAAATAACTGACGCGACCGAACAAAGAGAAAATATTCTGTACAGCTTCGTTTCACAGTCCGTAGTCCTTGAACCCATATCTTCCCTTCAGATCATAGAGTACAGCTTGACAGACAAGGAATCCCCGTTGTGTTTTACCAGCACACTCGACACCATGCCTCAGGACACTACACAAGAGCCATGTCCCAACGGATGTCACGTGCACAATGAAAATGCGTGCTGAACCATTTCGGAGCGATACAAGCGGCGGCTGGTTGCGTTGCTGTGTCCAGCTGATTGAGGCGTCCAACAACTCCATGGTAGTCGTCCATCAACTTCTTTTCCTCCGGAGCATACGGTTTATTTCTGGTGCATGGTATTATACCATGTCGGTTTGTATTATCATATAGGGCGCCGCATTTTCTTTGCAAGACATAGAGCTTCCATCCAGATTGAATTAGTAGAAAGAACGTTTGAAGGAGACCTTTGTAACTTGACGTCACAGACATTCGTAATTGAAACATAAAACACATTTCTTGACTTCCCGTCACGGGCCGGTTTTACCTTAGGTAACCATCTTTGTGCTTGACGTCTTTGCCGTGAACGTCTTTGTGCTTCTCACCACAGGTGGTTCTTCATCACATATTACAAGATAGGTTCCCTCAACGAACATCAACAGCAAATGTGTGAACTGTACTCTTTAAGGCAGGTATTTATTTTAACCTGTTCAGGACAATTCTTTACCTGACACTCCAGTCAGTTTCTTTTTGCTTACATCCTAGGCACAATTTTCTTATCTTTGTTACACAACGTTTTTATTGTACCTTGTCAAAAAGGCCCTTTTAGCCTGAAGTCACAGGACATGCCATTGTTTTTCCTTGAAAGTCCCACGACATGCCTTTTTTTTTATACCTGAAATCACAGACAGGCCTTTATTACCTGAAGTCACAGGACAGGGCCTTTATACCTGAAGTCCCACTGACAGGGCCTTTTTTAACTTGAAGTCCACAGACATGGCCTATTTTACCTGAAGTCCCAGGACATCCTTTTTTTACCTGAAAGTCACAGGACAGGCCTTTTTACCTGAAGACACAGGACATGCCCATTTTTTTTACCTGAAGGTCACATGACAGGGCCTTTTTTTTTACCTGAAATCACATGACAGGCCTTTTTTTACCTGAAGTCACCAGGACATGGTATCACAATAACAGTTTTCGCACTTGACATCGAGGCCCAGGTCTTTATAACACCATCAGAGTCCATTCCTGCGTATTTCTACTCTTTCCACACGGAAACCACCTGACCCTGAGCTGCTTATAACATAGGACTTGTTTGAGTGAACAACTTAAGAGTGAGGCCGTTAGCTGCTTATACATAGGACTTAGATTTGGAGTAACAAAACTGTAAAGGTGACTTGACGCTTATACATAGGACTTGTTTGGAGTGAGAAACAACATGTAAAGGTGAGCCAACACAGCTGCTTATACCTAAGGAACGTGTTGGAGTGAACAACGTGTAAAGGTGATCCAGCAGAGCGTTGATATATACAAAGGATCCTTGGTGGAGTGAACAACATGTAAAGGTGAGCCTTGAGCGCATATACATAGTCTTGTTGAGTGAACAACATGGTACAGGTGAGCCAACACAGCTGCTTTAAACTTAAGGACATTGTTGGAGTGAATCAACCTTGTATAAGGAGAGCCAACAGAGCTGTTTATACATAGGACTTGTTGGAGTGAACAACATGTAAAGTGAGCCAACAGACAGTTTATACACAGGACCTTGTTTGATAACCACAATTGTAAAGGTGATCCCAACAAGCTGTTTTTATACACAGACTTGTTGGAGTGGAAACAACATGTAAAGGTGATCAAACATAGCTGGTTTTATACATTTGGACTTGTTGGAGTGAACAACATGTAAAGGGGAGCCAGCAGAACTGGATATACATTTGGACTTGGTTGGAGTGAACAACATTGTATAAAGGTGAGCCAGCAAGACTTATTTGATACATTTGGAACTTGTAGGAGTGAGGTCAACCATGTAAAGTGACCAGTCAAAGCTGATTTATAAATAGGACATGTTGGATGAACATCAGTAAATGAGAGGCAACAAGCTGTTTATACACAACTTAGTGGGAGTGAACAACAATGTCGAAGGTGAGCGCAACACAGCTTTTAAACATAGGACTTGTTGGAGTGAACAACATTTAAAGTGGCCAACACCGCTGGTTTATACATAGGACCTTTGTTGGAGTGAACAAACATTAAAGTGAGCCACACAGCTGTTTATACATAGGACTTGTTTGAGTGGAGACAACATGTAAAGGTGAGCCAACACAAG
>CM031610.1:3120413-3127913 GCA_018398815.1 Conus ventricosus
GATCCGGAGAAAAACTGGCGTCTTTGCACATGACCTTTGATGCAATGGCGAAAATTCAGATATGTCCGGAAATGATGACGTTTCGAGTTTAGCATTCCCACCTCCATTTTCTTCACGTGCCATTTTCTACTTCAATCAACCCCCTTTTCATACCACCCCTCAATCATCCCCCTTCAATCATCTTCATCACCTCCTTCAATCATATCCGTCAATCACCCCCTTCCATCGCCCCTTCAATCACCTCCTTCAATCACCCTCTTCAATTATCCCCTTCAATAACCCCCTTCAATCAACCCCCTTCATCACCCCCTTCAATCACCCCCTTCATGTCCTTCAATAACCCCCTTCAATCATACCTTTTAATCACCCCCCTTCAATCACCTCCTTCAACTAACCCCCTTCAATCATCCCTTAATCACCCCTTCAATCACCCCCTTCAATAACCCCTTCAATCATCACCTTCAATCATCCCCTTCAATAACCCCCTTCAAATAACCCCTTCAATCATCCCTTCAATCCTCCCCTTCACTCATCCCCTTCTAATCACCTCTCTCAATCATCACTTCAATCATCCCCTTCAATCACCCCTTCAATCACCTCTTCAATTCACCCCTTCAATCGCCCTTCAATCATCCCCTTCAATCACCCCCTTCAATACCCCTTTCAAATCGTCCCTTCAATCACCCTCTTCATCACCCCTTCAATCACCCCCTTCACTCCACCCTTCCATCCCCCCATCAATCCCCCCCTATCAATCCACCCCCTACAATCACCCCCTATCCAACCACCCCCAACCACTCCCACCCCATCACTATCCCTAACCACACCCTTACCCTCCCCCATACCCACCCCCCTACCCTAACCAACAATCCCCCCATACACACCCCCCAACCCACACCCCAAGCCTACCCCTTCCCATCCCAACCCACCCCCCCAACCCCCCACCCAACCCACCCCACCCATCCCCCATCCACCCCCAACCCACCCCCCAACCCTACACCAACCCACACCCAAACCCACCACCCCAATATAACCCCCCTAACAAACCCCCCATCACACCCCCTACCACCCCCAACCCACCCACCCCAACACTCCCCCTATCAATCCTCCCCATTCCACCCCTACAAACATTCCCCATCCAAACCCCTTCCCTAACCCCATCCCACCCCCACACTTAACCCCAACACACACACCCAACCCACCCCCCAACCCCTACCCCCCAACCATACTCCCAACCAAACACCAACCCACCACCACCCCCCCCCCCCCCCCTTCTAACCCCCTTCAAATTATCCCCCTTCACTACCTCCCTTCCCTCCCCCTTCAATCATCCCCTTCAATTAACCCTTCAATCATCCCCTTCAATAAACCCCTTCAATCCACCCCCTCATCACCCTTCAATAACCCCCTTCAATAACCCCTCAATTCTCCCCAATTAATCACCCCCTATCAATCACCCCCATCAATCCTCCCCTTCAATCACCTTCAATAAACCCCTTCAATAACCCCCTTCAATTATCCCCTTCAATTCATCCATCACTCACCCCCTTCAACCATCCCCTTCAATCTCCCCCTCAATCACCCCCTTTAATACCTCCTTCAATCACCCCTTCAATTATCCCCTTCAAATCACCCCCTTCAAACATCCCCTTTAATCAACCCCTTCAATCACCCCTTTCATCACCCCTTCACATACACCCCCTTCAATCCTTCCCCTTCAATACCCTTCAAACATCCCCTTTAATCCCCCCCTTCAATCACCCTCTTTCATCACCCCAGAATCACCCCTTCAATCACCCCTTCAATTATCCCCTTCAATCACCCCCCTTCAATCACCCCCTTCAATCATCCCCTTCAATTCACCCTTCAATCCATCCCCTTAATCACCCCCTTCAAGCACCCCTTCAATCACTCCCTTCAATCATCCCCTTCAATAACCCCCTTCAATCACCCCCTACAATTATCCCCTTCAATAATCCCTTCAATCACCCCCTCAATCATCCCCTTCAATTACCCCCTTCAATCATCCCCTTCAATAAACCCCTTCAATCACCCCCTTCAATAACCCCCTTCAATAACCCCCTTCAATCATCCCCTTCAATCACCCCCTTCAATCACCCCCTTCAATCACCCCCTTCAATAACCCCCTTCAATCAACCCCTTCAATCATCCCCTTTAATCACCCCCTTCAATCACCCCCTTCAAATCATCACCTTCAATCATCCCCTTCAATCACCCCTTTCAATCACCCCCTTCAATCATCCCCTTCAATCATCCCCTTTAATCACCCCCTTCAATCACCCCCTTCAATCACCCCTTCAATCATCCCCTTCAATCACCCCTTTCAATCGTCCCCTTCAATCACCCCCTTCAATCACCCCCTTCAATCACCCCTTTCAATCGTCCCCTTCAATCATCCCCTTCAATCACCCCTTTCAATCGTCCCCTTCAATCATCCCCTTCAATCATAATGTCAGTGTGCAGTCCCATGTGTGGCGGTCAGGGGTGGGTGATCGCCGCCTGCCGTCACCTGTTGCACGTGCACAGGGTAACTGGACTTCTGCCTGCAACAAGACGTGGATCAAATTGTGTTATGCTTGGTGTACAAAAATAGACAACCTCACTGTACAATGGTCAACACACACACACACACACGCACGCGCACGCACACGCACACACACACGCGCACACACACACACACACACACACACACACACACACACACACACACACACACAGAGTTTGATATGTCTGACCATAAAATATTACATATTACAAAACAAGCATAACAATAATGACGATGATAATAATAATAATAATAGTTATGACGACGACGACGACGACGACGACGACGATGATGATGATGATGATGATGATGATGATGATGATGATTTTAGCCTGTATCTTCTCCCTTTCAACTTTTTCCTCCTTCAGTTCCATTCTGTAATTTTAGTTGCCCATCCAAGACCAGATTTTTACACCCAGATGGAAGAGAAGTGACAGTTCTTAGTTTTCATTGTTTTGAATGTTATTTGTCCTGCCTGTAGAAGACCCAGTAGGTCGAAACGCGTTGTGCCTGCTTTGTAATTAGTTTGTATCTTCATTATGCGACGTAGTCATTCTGTTTTCGCTCTAGCCGTTAGAATGTTTATTACGTTGTTTATGGAGACAAATTACTTGTATAGATCGTCCACAAGTCTTTCGCGATATCATCCACAATATTCACATTTGTAAACGCCACTGTTATGCGGCATGAATAAGAAATTATCTCGACATCATACGAGCCAAAGAAGAAACGAATAGCTATCTGTCTAGCAGATTGTTTGCCTACTCATTTAGCTATATCATTCTAGCGTTCAAGTTCAGCTTATTTGATGACGCGAATCTCCACACTCGATAGCACTACCGACGCTTTAGCCGCAGTGTATAGTAGCCGCAGTATATAGTAGCCGCAGTATACAGACAACAGCAAAGTGATTCTAATGAAACAATGCATTTCCGATTTGTGCACAGTGGCGGTGTAAAGTGGCCTGCAGCCCCAATGAGGCCCTTGTGGTTGGCCATGTTACAAAGTACAAGACGTGACTAACTTCAGCATAGGCCGCTAGAAGGTACAGAGCCGCCCCCACCCCCATCCCACCCCCACTCCTCCCGCTCACCTATACATCCTCCTAAACTGAAGGGTTTGTGGCGACACGGGAGCTTCACATAATGGTTCGTCATTAATAACTGTAATGGCTGCAATCCATCTACTAGCAGACTGAAAGTGTTTAACAGTGGCATCTTCAGCAGAGAAGTAGAAAAAGACACACCTGAAGGTGCCAGAGGGACCCAGAGAAGTGCTGTCCTCAACTGCCGAACTAGCCAGGAGAAATCCGGCACCACCCTTAGAAGTCTGCGCTGTGTTAACATGGGGTGCAGGCACGGGCAAGGTGTTCTATTAGGACATCAAGGGGCATAACTGCTTCCTAACAGATGGCATTGCGTGATGGCCACTGGTTGCAACATAATAGGACCTTACACTGATGCATCTACATGGGTGTACCAGCCTGTATTTCGACACCACAAAGCCTATTGGCAAAGACGCCACCATCAAGAAATCTGCTTCGTGGTTTATGCGCCGGTTCTTCATTACAGTCCAGGTTGTTGACTACCTACCAGCAGACTGGAAGTGTTGAGCAGTAGCCAATTCAAGAGAGAGAGAGAGAGAGAGAGAGAGAGAGAGAGAGAGAGAGAGAGAGAGAGAGAGAGAGAGACAGACAGACAGACAGACAGACAGACAGATAGATGGTGGTGGTGATCACGTGGTGAAGTTGGCGGCCTCCGCAATGGTGTCGGGCAGTTTCCGGTGCAGGGTCTCCGGCAGACAGAGGGCCAGCAGGCCGGCCGTTAGTGCCAGAGCGCCGAAGATGACCAGCGGCAGTGCCAGACCCACCTTGCCTTCAATGTACAGCGTCTGGCACACAGCCACCACGGGGTCAAAGGTTACACAGGTCATGTAGAGGTCTGCGTGTCGGCAGCTCGGAGTAGCATCTAAAGTACCACGCACACAGCAGTATGCCTCTGAAATGTTGGTCAACAGTGTCAGTGGATATACCCTGCGTTATAGTAACAGTAGTAGTAATAGCAGCAGCAGCAGTAGTAGTAGTGGTGGAGGCAGTAGTAGTGGTTATAACAGCAGCAGCAGCAGCAGTAGGACTGATAGTAGCAGCATTAGCAGCAGCAGCAGCAGTGGCATTAATTGAAGCAGGAGCAGTCATGGTACAGAAATAACAATGATAGCAGCAGCAACATCTACAGCAGCAAGAGCAGCAGTAATAGCAATAGCGGCAGGATTCCGCAAAGGCAGGAACACAATCGAAAAGATTTGTAAACTACTAGTATACACACTAATCCTTTGCGAAAAATATCTCCGGCACCTGAGGGAGTTCTGTCATGTTTTTGTCATAAGACTTTTTATCTCCCCTACGTGCATAAACACGCACTCACACACACACACACACACACACACACACACACACACACACACACACACACACACACCACACACACACACACACACACACACACACACACACACACAAGAGAGAGAGAGAGAGAGAAAGAGAGAGAGAGAGAGAGAGAGAGAGAGAGAGAGAGAGAGAGAGAGAGAGAGAGAGAGAGATTTATAAGTACTACCATGCCACCTTGTCCAGCATCACTTTCAGTGAAAAGATGTTAAATTGAAGAACTAACTGTCACGTTTCCATAGACTTGAGAAACGCGATCAATGGAATCTGGCAGTTGGGACTATGGGCTGTTTTGGCTTGCGTTCATTTTGCAACAGGACCCATTAGAAACACTGTAAATGTCCAGGATGGTGACAGACGAGTTCGTCGGTTTACACTTCAGCAAAATCTAATTGTCAAATAGCTAAAACAAAATGAAAAGAATCGTTCAGCTTGGCTTCAGAAATATGTAAGGGGCACTCTCTCTCTCCAAAGCAGTAATATCAGTGCTATTAAGATAGGCCCCCCGCTCTGCTTTACATCAATAGGGACTTCCTTCAAATTGGAGACCACATTCGCCCGTGTATTTTGTTGTTGTTGTTAGAAGTCTGATTGAGAAAATAATACTCTAACAGCTACTAACCGACCTTGCACAAAACAATCTTCTCAATTCTCACTTGTCAGCTTTCACAACTGGCCCGAGTATTAAGACAGCTCTGCAGAAATTGTAAATGAATTATTAACTTCCGTCGACGACGCTAAAAACCTCCGTTCTGGCCCTACTCGACCTTTCAACTGCCTTTGATATGATTGACCATTCCTATCCTTCAACAAGTACCACAATCTTCTTTGGGTATTTCTGCCCCAGCTCTGTCCATGCTTTCTTCCAGTCTGTCTGATCGATCCCTGGCTGTCTGCATAAATGGACACTATTCTTGACCAGCCTCTCTGTCTTATGATGTACTCAGGGGTCTGCTCTGGGACTCATTCCGTTTGTGCTGCAAGCTACTTCTGTCTCTAATGTCGTCATCGTCACTCCATGCTGCACATGGCAGTTTCACTAATGATGCTCAGCTTTACAAGTCTGCACTGTCACAGAAATCAGAAAGCTTGATTGAATAGTAAAGACCACCTACACTCAATAAGCATATTGCAAAATTTTCGATTTATTTATGAAGCCTTTATCAAGCATAAGAAAACCATGGGCTTACTAAATGACAGCCTGAAACACACCATGTTTTTAAAATCCAGACACTGAATATTTCTCACTCTCACTTTACTTGAATTCTCACTGCTTTAAAATATTCTATGCTTAATCCTTACACATAAGCCTTCCCGTGTTTTGAAAAGAAATGGTAACAATGAGCATAATGCGAAATAACTTAGGGTAGTCAGTCAAGACCTTAAAAACAACCGGAAATGAGCTCGGCATGAGAAATCGAAAAGCTAACGTCTTGGACACAAGAGTGCATCTTTAATCCTGAAACATGGACGACTCATAACAAGCTACAACTAAATGACGATAACTGACAGAGAAGTGACTGACCAGGTCAGCGATGTAGGGAGACAACAGACAGACAAACCGACAGACAGACAGACCGACCGACAGACAGACAGACACAGACAGACAGACAGACAGACAGACAGACAGACAGACAGACAGACAGACAGACAGACAGACAGACAGACAGACAGACAGACAGACAGACAGACAGACAGACAGACTGACAGACAGACAGATCGACAGACAGACAGAACCGACAGACAGACAGAACAGACAGACAGACTGACAGAGAAGTGACTGACCAGGTCAGCGATGTAGGGAGACAGACAGACAGACTGACAGACAGACAGACAGACCGACAGACAGACAGACAGACCGACAGACCGACAGACAGACTGACAGAGAAGCGACTGACCAGGTCGGCGATGTAGGGAGACAGGGCAGTGGCCACTCTGGCCACAGTGGAGGAACAGCCCAGCCCAAGGTTCCGTATGACGGTGGGGAAGAGTTCACCAGACATCAGGTACACTACGCTGAAGGCCGCACTGATCCCCATTTTGCCCAACATCACCAGTGTGATAGTCACCCAGTGCAAGTCTGTCATCATCATCATCGTCATCGTCATCGTCTCGTCACGTCGTCGTCGTCGTCGTCGTCGTCGTCGTCGTCGTCGTCATCATTATCATCATCATCAACAGCAGCAGCAGCAGTCTGAATATATCAGCAGTCGCAGCACAAACGTCACTCAGTGTTTTCTGTAGTCGTCGTCGTCATTATCTTCATCATCATGACCATGTCACCACTGTCATTATCATCGTTGGCTAGTGCAGTTCTGCATAGACCTTTACATCACCACTGTCATTATCGTCGTTGGCTAGTGCAGTTCTGCATAGACCTTTATATCACCACTGTCATTATCATCGTTGGCTAGTGCAGTTCTGCATAGACCTTTACATCACCACTGTCATTATCATCGTTGGATAGTGCAGTTCTGCATAGACCTTTACA
>CM031610.1:3132913-3192913 GCA_018398815.1 Conus ventricosus
GCATTATTGGGCATCCAACACACCCGGGCATCATTGGGCATCCAACACACCTGGTCAATCATTCCTGACCGTCATCATCTCACCAGTTGAAGAAGATGATGGCAGTCCCGGCAATGAGGTTGGGGGGACTTGAACAGCTTCAGGGGACTTTCATGTGGAAATCTCCGGATCATCTTCCTTTCCCGTCTTCCCTTCTGTCTCCGCTGTTCCGGAGATTTCTTTCTTTGTCTGTCTCATGGATGTTGTCGGGTGAGCGTCAGCCACAATGTCGCTGTGGCCGTTCTCTGTGTGACCACATATGTCAGCATCACCTGTTGGGTGTCGGCAGGCAGTGTCATTTTTTTAACCTTCATGATCTTCAGAATGATCTTCTGGCTTCCTGTAGTCGACCCTTAGCCATCAGCCATCTTGGTGACTCATCAAGCAGCCTGAAGTCAGAGACACAACACTCATCACACATCAAACAGTGCTCAAACAACACACAACACACACTGTACTGCCCACACCATGCATGCCCACATGGCACGTCTTATAGTGCTCAAAGAATACACAGGACAGACCCCACAGCTGATAAAAAGAGAATAGTTAAATATCACAGCTTCCCCAAATAACACAAGACAAATGCCACTTACTAGAGACTTCCAATAGAAGACAGGACAAATGTCACAACTTACCAACAGAAGACAGGACAAATACACAGCTTACCATAAAGAATACAGGACAGATGCCGCAACTTACCATTAAAGGGCAAATACCACAGCTTTCGACAAAAAGACAGGACAAATGCCACAGCTTACCATCAAAAGACAGGACAAATACCACAGCTTACCATCAAAAGACAGGACAAATATCAAAATTTACCATCAAAAGACAGGACAAATATCAGAACTTACCATCAAAAGGCAGAGCAAATACCACAGCTTACCATCAAAAGACAGGGCAAATACCACACAGCTTACCATCAAAAGACAGGACAAATAAACAGAATTTACCATCAAAAGACAGGACAAATACAACAGCTTACCATCAAAAGACAGGACAAATATCAGAATTTACCATCAAAAGGCAGGCAAATACAACAGCTTACCATCAAAAGACAGGACAAATATCAGAATTTACCATCAAAAGGCAGGGCAAATACCACAGCTTACCATCCAAAGGCAGAGTAAGTATCACAGCTTCATCAAAAGAGAGGGTAAATATCACAGCTTACCGTCAAAAGACATGGTAAATACCACAGCGTACCATCAAAAGACTGGAAAATACCACAGCTTACCATCAAAAGACAGGGCAAATACCACAGCTTACCATCCAAAGACATGGCAAATACCACAGCTTACCATCAAAAGACAGGGCAAATACCACAGCTTACCATCAAAAGACTGGAAAATACCACAGCTTACCATCAAAAGACAGGACAAATATCAGAATTTACCATCAAAAGACAGGACAAATATCAGAATTTACCATCAACAGACAGGACAAATATCAGAATTTACCATCAAAAGACAGGACAAATACCACAGCTTACCATCAAAAGGCAGAGTAAGTATCACAGCTTCATCAAAAGAGAGGGTAAATATCACAGCTTACCGTCAAAAGACATGGTAAATACCACAGCGTACCATCAAAAGACTGGGGAAAATACCACAGCTTACCATCAAAAGACAGGGCAAATACCACAGCTTACCATCCAAGACAGGGCAAATACCACAGCTTACCATCAAAAACAGGGCAAATACCACAGCTTACCATCAAAAGACTGGGAAAATACCACAGCTTACCATCAAAAGACAGGACAAATATCAGAATTTACCATCAAAAGACAGGACAAATATCAGAATTTACCATCAACAGACAGGACAAATATCAGAATTTACCATCAAAAACAGGACAAATACCACAGCTTACCATCAAAAGACAGGACAAATATCAGAATTTACCATCAAAAGACAGGACAAATACAACAGCTTACCATCCAAAGACAGGACAAATACCACAGCTTGCCATCCAAAGACAGGACAAATACCACAGCTTGCCATCCAAAGGCAGAGTAAGTATCACAGCTTCATCAAAAGAGAGGGTAAATACCACAGCTTACCGTCAAAAGACATGGTAAATACCACAGCTTACCATCAAAAGACTGGGAAAATACCACAGCTTACCATCAAAAGACAGGACAAATATCAGAACTTACCATCAAAAGACAGGGCAAATACAACAGCTTACCATCCAAAGACAGGGCAAATACCACAGCTTACCATCCAAAGACAGGACAAATACCACAGCTTACCATCAAAAGACAGGGCAAATACCACAGCTTACCATCAAAAGACAGGACAAATAGCACAGCTTACCATCAAAAGACAGGACAAATACCACAGCTTACCATCCAAAGACAGGGCAAATACCACAGCTTACCATCAAAAGACAGGGCAAATACCACAGCTTACCATCAAAAGACAGGGCAAATACCACAGCTTACCATCAAAAGACAGGGCAAATATCAGAACTTACCATCAAAAGACAGGACAAATACCACAGCTTACCATCCAAAGACAAGGCAAATACCACAGCTTACCATCAAAAGACAGGGCAAATACCACAGCTTACCATCAAAAGACTGGGAAAATACCACAGCTTACCATCAAAAGACAGGACAAATATCAGAATTTACCATCAAAAGACAGGACAAATATCAGAATTTACCATCAACAGACAGGACAAATATCAGAAATTACCATCAAAAGACAGGACAAATACCACAGCTTACCATCAAAAGACAGGACAAATATCAGAATTTACCATCAAAAGACAGGACAAATACAACAGCTTACCATCCAAAGACAGACAAATACCACAGCTTGCCATCCAAAGACAGGACAAATACCACAGCTTGCCATCCAAAGGCAGAGTAAGTATCACAGCTTCATCAAAAGAGAGGGTAAATACCACAGCTTACCGTCAAAAGACATGGTAAACACCACAGCTTACCATCAAAAGACTGGGAAAATACCACAGCTTACCATCAAAAGACAGGACAAATATCAGAACTTACCATCAAAAGACAGGGCAAATACAACAGCTTACCATCCAAAGACAGGGCAAATACCACAGCTTACCATCCAAAGACAGGACAAATACCACAGCTTACCATCAAAAGACAGGGCAAATACCACAGCTTACCATCAAAAGACAGGACAAATAGCACAGCTTACCATCAAAAGACAGGACAAATACCACAGCTTACCATCCAAAGACAGGGCAAATACCACAGCTTACCATCAAAAGAACGGGCAAATACCACAGCTTACCATCAAAAGACAGGGCAAATACCACAGCTTACCATCAAAAGACAGGACAAATATCAGAACTTACCATCAAAAGACAGGACAAATACCACAGCTTACCATCCAATGACAGGGCAAATACCACAGCTTACCATCCAAAGACAGGGCAAATACCACAGTTTACCATCCAAAGACAGGCAAATACCACAGCTTACCATCAAAAGACAGGACAAATACCACAGCTTACCATCAACAGACAGGGCAAATACCACAGCTTACCATCAAAAGACAGGGCAAATACCACAGCTTACCATCAAAAGACAGGGCAAATACCACAGCTTACCATCAACAGACAGGGTAAATACCACAGCTTACCATCAACAGACAGGACAAATACCACAGCTTACCATCAACAGACAGGGTAAATACCACAGCTTACCATCACAGACAGACAAATACCACAGCTTACCATCCAAAGACAGGACATATACTACAGCTTAACGTCAAAAGACAGGACAAATACCACAGCTTACATCCAAAGACAGGACATATACTACAGCTTAACGTCAAAAGACAGGGGAAATACCACAGCTTACCGTCAAAAGACATGACATATACCACAGCTTACCGTTAAAAGACAGGACAAATACCACAGCTTACCATCCAAAGACAGGGCAAATACCACAGCTTACCATCCAAAGACAGAGTAAGTACCACAGCGTCATCAAAAGAGAGGGTAAATACCACAGCTTACCGTTAAAAAGACATGGTAAATACCACAGCTACTACCAAAAGACTGGGAAAATACCACAGCTTACCATCCAAAGACAGGATAAATAGCACAGATTACTGCTAAAGACATGGTAAATACGAAAGCTTACCATTACAAGGATGTATTTTAAAGAGTTGTGCGAATGAATGACTTGTGAGTTGACTTCAACGCGGTGACAGCCCTGATATGGCTCTTTGTGGTCGGCTGGGCTATAAGCAACATTACCTTACCTTACCTTACCATCAAAATACAGGCAAATACCACAGCTTTCTATCGAAAGACAGGGCAAATACCACAACTTTCTATCGAAAGACAGGGCAAATACCACAACTTTCTATCGAAAGACAGGGCAAATACCACAGCTTTCTATCGAAAGACAGGGCAAATACCACAGCTTTCTATCGAAAGACAGGGCAAATACCACAACTTTCTATCGAAAGACAGGGCAAATACCACAGCTTTCTATCGAAAGACAGGGCAAATACCACAGCTTTCTATCGAAAGACAGGGCAAATACCACAGCTTTCTATCGAAAGACAGGGGAAATACCACAGCTTTCTATCGAAAGACAGGGCAAATACCACAACTTTCTATCGAAAGACAGGGCAAATACCACAACTTTCTATCGAAAGACAGGGCAAATACCACAACTTTCTATCGAAAGACAGGGTAAATACCACAACTTTCTATCGAAAGACAGGGCAAATACATAAGTCTGCCACTAGAAGATAAGGCAAAAATACCACAGTTTACAGAGGACAGATCAAACACAATTAGAAGACGGAGCATCGCTTACTCTCAGAGAAGAGGGATAATACCACAGCCTGCGATGAGAAGACAGGTTAAACAACATTGCTTACTACTACATGATAAGGCAAATGTTACCATCAAAGGATAATGCAAAACCCACAGATAGCTTACCATGACATCATAGTCAAATGTCACCATCAAAGGACAGTGCAAAACCCACAGATAGTTTACCATGACATCATAAGTCAAATGTTACCATCAAAGGACAGTGCAAAACCCACAGATAGCTTACCATGACATCATAAGTCAAATGTTACCATCAAAGGACAGTGCAAAACCCACAGCTATCCACCAGAGGATAGGGCACACATGTGATTTCATCATTGCAGGACAGGAGAGAACGACGGCAGAAAATCACACACACACATGGAACCTCACCACCAGTAGCTGAGGCAGACGATGAAGGGAGCCAGCGTGAGGATCTGCAGCCACCGCCAGTCTCTGATGACGTAAGACAGGCCGCCCACCATGACGGGACCCAGCACGTAATACATGTTGATCAGCGACCCTGACCACGCCCTCCGGGATGGACCCATGAACTCCAGGCCTGCACACGGCGATGGAGGAGTCCAAACAGACGTACGTGCTAATGGCTGCGCGTATGTGCCCCCCCCCCCCCCCGCCCCCCATCGCTCACACATATGCACACATACACAAATGTGCACGCATGCAAGCACATATACACATCTGCACACACACACACACACACACACACACACACACACACACACACACACACACACACACACACACACACCACACACACACACACACACACACACTGTGCCTGTGCACTTCCTAACAAAAAATATTGTAGCCCTACTCTATCCGGGGAGAAAGTTCCTGAAAGAAGAAGAAAAATATATTGATCATCATCTTACTCTCGATCTAAAGAATATCTATCTTCCTTTTTTTCACATCAACTTCTTCATCATGGGTTACCTGGCGGTTGCGCATTATGGGCCACCCATAGCCTTCGATATACAATCAACAAGACATCTCCTGTGCCTTAAATGCAAACTATGAGGCATGCATTCTAGCGGAGCGTTACGTCTCCACAGCAGCATCGACAGGTCTTTTCGCTCTCCTCAACTACCCATCCTACTGGTAATCATTCTCCCTGAGCTCTCTGTTCACTGCTCAGCACACAAACATGCATGCTGCCCAGTTCTCTTGAATAGTGAGCACACACCCAAGACTCTAAAATCCTTCCTTTTTTCCGTAACCTGCACTAGGGATCCATTTTTCTATCGACACACTTCCCGAACAAATATACAGACCAAACCACTGGGAGGCTGGCCCAGTTCCTGACAACTACATAATGGTCAATGTGACCGTAATGAAAGGACAGTCAGATGGACATGATAAAGAACAGTTGATGGATAACTAAATGGAAGTAATCATGGATAACTAAATGGACATATTGATGATAACTAAATGGACATAATGATGGATAACTAAATGGACATATTGGCGATAAGTAAATGGACTTAATGATGGATAACTAAATGAATATAATGACGGATACCTAATGGACATAATGATGGATAACTAAATGGACATAATGATGGATAACTAAATGGACATAATAATGGATAACTAAATAGACATGATGGCTCACTAAATGGACGCAAAGATTGATAACTAAATGGACGTAAAGATGGATAACTAAATGGACATACAGATGGATAACTAAATGGAAGTAATGAGGGATAACTAAATGGACATAATGATGGATAATTAAATGGACATAAATGATGGATAACTAAATGGAAGTAATGATGGATAACTAAATGGACATAATGATGAATAATTAAATGGACATAATGATGGATAAGTAAATATACATAATGATGAATAACTGAATGGAAGTAATGATGGATAACTAAATGGAAGTAATGATGGATAAGTAAATGGACATAATGATGGATAACTATATGGACATAATAATGGATAACTAAATGTACATAATGACGGATTACTAAATGGACATAATGATGGCTACCTAAATGGACGTAAAGATGGATAACTACATGGACATAATGATGGATAATTAAATGGACATAATGATGGATAACTAAATGGAAGTATGATGGATAACTAAATGAACATAGTTATAGATAACTAAATGGACATATATGATGGATAACTAAATATACATAATGATGGATAACTAAATGCAAGTAATGATGAATAACTAAATGGAGGTAATGATGGGTAACTGAATTGACATAATGATGGATAACTAAATGGAAGTAATGATGAATAACTAAATGGAAGTGATGATGGATAACTAAATGGAAGTAATGATGAATAACTAAATGGAAGTGATGATGTATAACTAAATGGAAGTAATGATGGATAACTGAAAGGACGTAAAGATGGATAACTAAATAGACATAATGATGGATATTTAAATATACAGAATGATGGATAACTAAATGGACATAATGATGGATAACTAAATGGAAGTAATGATGAATAACTAAATGGAAGTAATGATGGATTAACTAAATGAAAGTAATGATGGATAACTAAATGGAAGTAATGATGGATAACTAAATGGACATCATAATGGATAACTAAATGGAAGTAATGATGGATAACTAAACGGAAGTAATGATGGATAACTAAACGGAAGTAATGATGGATAACTAAATGGAGGTAATGATGGATGACTAAATGGAGGCAATGATGGATAACTAAATGGAGGTAATGATGGATAAATAAATGGGATAATGATGGATAACTTAATGGACGTAATGATTGAAAACTAAATGGAAGTAATGATGAATAACTAAATGGAAGTAATAATGGATAAGTAATGGACATAATAAAGGATAACTAAATGGACATAGTAATGGATAACTGAGTGGACGTAATGATGGATAACTGAATGGACATAATGATGGATAAACTGAATGGACATAATGATGGATAACTGATGGGTAGAATGATGGACAGGCGAATGGACGGAATCCATGAGATGGATGGATGTGACATAATGATGGACAGGCGAATGGACGGAATCCATTGGGATGATGATGGACATAATGATGGACGGTGGATGGTTGTGATGATGGAGATGATGGACAAGTGATTGCATGTCATGATGGTGGATGGTTGGAGTGCTGCCTGGCGGCTCACTGACTGAGGACATAGAGAGCCAGGTGGAACATGATGACGGCAAAACCACAGAGGAAGCGGTAGACAAGGAGCAGTGACGTCAGCACAGGGAAGGTGGTGGCCACGATCAGCACGATGTTCAGGACAATGCCAAGCATGAACACCTTCTTCCGTCCGTACCTGCAACATCACCATCAGACACAGCCACAACACAGGTCAGTTAACCAACGACAATGACGACAGTAAAAACAACTGGAACAACTATTTATAGCAAGTCATGAGGACAGGAACAATAGCCACATTGATCTATAGCCAAAATAGCATCTAAAATCAAAGGCAACAACCACAATGACAACAATAATAAGGTCAATGATAATAATAGTAGCGACAACAATAAAAACAGTATAGACAAAAATGATAATAGTGGCATCAATAACAACAATGAAGGCAAAATTATCAGTAGCATAAACTACCAACAATTGCGACAACATTGACAATTAGTTATCATCGTAATTTTCAGAGAAACTATTACTATGTACAGCAATTGAAACTGATAGAGCAGATTAGTACACGTCAGCATAACACACCCCGAAATGTTATGGTAAATCAACAACCAGTGACACGGCAATAATTGATCTGCTTCACACACGGCAGCTTTCAATATTGACATTGACATGTGTGCAGCCCCTTTACCTGTCACACAGAGCTCCAGTGATAGGGGAACCTGCCAGCAGTCCCAGAATAAACATCATGTTGACGTTGGCTCGGAATCCTTTGTCCTCACACACCAGGTCAAACTGAAACAGTCGTCGCCATCTTCACCCATTTCTGACAGAATGTTGATGTGTTATGGTCATTGCTGTTACTGACGTTACATCTTTTGAATCATATTCATAATCTTCATCACGCATTTGCCATCCTTACTAACATGTTTGCTCTGAATTTAGTCTACCTTCTTGATTATGAATCACTCCTGTCGTAATTTAAACTGTTATTATGATTTTCTACATACTAAAACATTTTCACTTCTATCGTAATCATAAGCTTATCAAACATAGCCGTGGTTTATATGCACCACTCGTAAAAATAATATAAAGTAACACGATCATGCAAGGAAGATTACAAACATAAAAATGCACAAACGTGTGCGAAGGAAAAAAATTGTTTAGGTCTGGCCATAAAGCTGATAAAGCATTTATAAGAACACATAAACTGAATAACGCTGACTGAAGTGGAAGAAGAAGAAGAAGAAGAAGAAGAAGAAGAAGAAGAAGAAGAAGAAGAAGAAGAAGAAGAAAAAGAAGAAGAAGAAAAAGAAGAAGAAGAGGAAGAAGATATGGAATGGAATAACTTGCGGTTGGTTTGTATTTCGTTGGGGAGGACAAAAAGGGAGATGGGACTGGGGTGGAGGGAGTTGAGCGAGCAGGAGCGTCAAGTTTTTTTGGATGTTATCCACCGTGTATCAAGTAAAAAAACACATGTATGTACACTGATTAAGCCGCCACACACATGTTACCCACATTATGAACCATGAACTCAAGGAAGCCCAGACACACGTTTACCCAGACACATACACATTCATGAAGTTCGTGCACACTGTATTAGGCAGGCACTCAAGGTCTCCATGTCAGGGCACTAACGTGTAGGTCAGGTATCCTCAAACCTTGAGACCCTGATATCTTTTTTTTAAGTGTATCTAATCGTTTAAATGTACTCGACGTATGCCTCCCATCTGATGGGTCAGATGTGATGGAGCATATAATTATGGCAGTTTCTGACACAGCGGTTTCTCTTTGAGACTGAATGAGGGCTGAGCAGGGAGGAAAAGAGGAGGGAGGTGAGAGGGTGCTTTTACGGCTGGACTGGTTAATTCAAACACACCTAATGACTAGATACACAACATTGTATGCCGTTGAGAACCTTCACTACGCCCGAACAAATATAACTACGTATTCTGTTAACCCTGGTAACCCTTTGAATGAACTATAGGCTTCTGGAAGACGTACTGAACCACACGATTTTTCATGACATCCTTTCCACTCAGTGCAAGCCTGTCAATTAAGGTAGTACGGTCACATCCGGAAGATCGGGATGCCTGCTTGACTCCCTGGACGGTAATTACAGGCGCCAGAGCCAAGGGGAAAGAGACTTGCCTTGTTTGTTCTGCATGCCCCTCATGTACATAATAATAATAATAATAATAATAATAATAATAATAATAATAATAATAATAATAATAATAATAACAACAATAACAATAATAATAATAATGATAATAATAATAATAATAATAATATTGAGGACAATTTCTATAGCGCCCATCCTAACAACGCAGGCTACAGGGCGCTTGACAAGTTTTAATAATTCAACATCTAAAAAAGATAAGTAACACACACACACACACACACACACACACACACACACACACACACACACACACACACACACACACTTCTGCGTTCACGAGTCATAAACATACACACACACGCACGCACGCACGAACACAGCACATTGGCGCGCGCACACACATACAAACACACACACGCACTCACACACACACGCACACACACGCACTCACACACACACGCACACACACAACACACAACACACACACACACACACACACACACACACACACGCGCGCGCGCGCGCACGCGCGCGCGCGTACACGTACACACACTGGAACATAATGCTGCATACATAAACACACTATATGACACGGTGAACAGCTCATTTGTATACGAGCAAAGTGTGCAAGTGACATGTAGTAATTTTTATTTCAGTTGGTATCCTGCAACTGGCGTTTGAACAGATACGTTTTAAGTGCAGATCTGAAAGTCGGGAAGGAAGGGGCATGACGTAGATGGAAAGGTAGTGAATTCCAGAGTATTGCCGCAGAAAATGAGAATGCTCTAGAACCGTGCTGCTTTCGGCTATATGAGAGAATTCGAAAAATTCGGTCATCAGACGAAGAACGGAGGGGACGTGTAGGAATATATATTTTGAAGCGATCAGAGAGATAGGCAGGCGCTTCACCTGTGATACCTTATAACATAGACACGCCGACTTATTCTGAATTCTGAGCTCGATTTTGAGCCAGTGTAATTTCTTCAAGAGATCCGAAGTATGTTGCTGTTTTGGCACCTTGAAGATAAGGCGAGCGGCTGAATTTCGAACACGTTGTAGTGGCTGGAGTAAGGCTGCGGGTACACCAAGTGAGTTTGCGGGCATGCTGCATGATGGGCAACACACTTCAATGGGTCAACGCCTTTGACTTTCCCTGTGGGAACAGATGGTGCACTCAGTTCTTTACTGTGAGTTCATTGTTTATAATGTGGTGAATCGCCCAAAGGCGACTAAATGATGGCCCTGGAAAGGACCTCCCGTGTGATGTCTCTGAGATGAGCTTATCACTTTCAAACATTCACCCTGTATACAGGAAGGTGGGAAGACGGAGCTGCTTTCCACAGACAACACTACAGCGACAGTGGCTCAACTACCAAGCAGTCATTGTGGTCATCAAAGGGGTCGGTTGCCTGTGTCTGTAGGACGAAAGCACCACTGAGCTCCACGAAGTGTCGCGCAGTAGAGCAGTGTCTCTCTGGTGGGTTGCACAATGGTGACCTAGTATTAACTGTGTTTGTAGACATCCGGCGTTGACAACTGGACAGGACAACCTCAGTGGGAATGGGCCGAAGGCATGAATGCCATGGGATGTATGCCTCAGTGGGATGGGCCGAAGGCAATGAATGCATGGATCTATGCGCTCAGTGGGAATGGGCCGAAGGCAATGAATGCATGGGATCTATGCCTCAGTGGGAAGGGACCAAAGACAATGAATGCCATGGGATCTATGCTCAGTGGGAATGGGCCGAAGGCAATGAAGGACATGGATATATGCCTCAGTGGGAATGGGCCGAAGGCAATGAATGACATGGGATCTATGCATCAGTGGGAATGGGCCGAAGCAATGAATGACATGGGATCTATGCCCAGCGGGATGGGCCGAAGGCAATGAATGCATGGGATCTATGCCTCAGCGGGATGGGCGAAGGCAATGAATGCCATGGGATCTATGCTCTCAGCGGGAATGGGCCGAAGGCAATGAATGCCATGGGATCTATGCTCAGTGGGAATGGGCGAAGGCATGAATGCCATGGGATCTATGCCTCAGTGGGAATGGGCGAAGGCAATGAATGACATGGGATCTATGCCTCAGTGGAATGGGCGAGGCAATGAATGCCATGGGATCTATGCCTCAGTGGGAATGGACCGAAGGCATGAATGCCATGGGATCTATGCCTCAGTGGGAATGGACGAAGGCATAAATGCATGGGATCTATGCTCAGTGGGAATGGGCGAAGGCAATGAATGCCATGGATCTATGCTCAGTGGGAAGGGACCAAAGCAATGAATAACATGGGATCTATGCCTCAGCTCAGTGGAATGGACCGAAGGCAATGAATGCATAGGATCTATGCCTCAGTGGGAAGGGACCAAAGGCAATGAATGACTGGGATCTATGCTCAGTGGGAATGGGCCGAAGGCAATGAATGCCATGGATCTATGCCTCAGTGGGAATGGACCGAAGGCAATAAATGCCATGGGATCTATGCCTCAGTGGGAACGGGCCAAAGGCAATGAATGACATGGGATCTATGCCTCAGTGGGAATGGGCGAAGGCAATGAATGACATGGGATCTATGCCTCAGTGGGACTGGCCGAAGGCGATGAATGCCATGGGATCTATGCCTAGTGGGAATGGACGAAGGCAATAAATGCCATGGGATCTATGCCTCAGTGGGAATGGACGAAGGCAATACATGCCATGGGATCTTATGCCTAAGTGGGACGGGCAAAGGCAATGATGACATGGGATCTATGCCTCAGTGGGAAGGGACCAAAGGCAATGAATGACATGGGATCTATGCCTCAGTGGGAATGGGCCGAAGGAATGAATGCCATGGGATCTATGCCTCAGTGGGAATGGACCGAGGCAAATTAAATGCCATGGGATCTATGCCTCAGTGGGAATGGGCCAAAGGCAATGAATGACATGGGATCTGGGCGAAGGCAATGAATGCCATGGGATCTATGCCTCAGTGGGAATGGGCCGAAGGCAATGAATGCCATGGGATCTATGCCTCAGTGGGAATGGGCCGAAGGCAATGAATGCCATGGGATCTATGCCTCAGTGGGAATGGGCCGAAGGCAATGAAGGACATGGGATCTATGCCTCAGTGGGAATGGCCGAAGCAATGAATGCCATGGGATCTATGCCTCAGTGGGAATGGGCCGAAGGCAATGATGACATGGGATCTATGCCTCAGTGGGAATGGGCGAAGGCATGAATGACATGGGATCTATGCTCAGTGGGAATGGACCGAAGGCAATGAATGCCATGGGATCTATGCCTCAGTGGGAATGGGCCGAAGGCAATGAATGACATGGGATCTGGGCCGAAGGCAATGAATGCCATGGGACTATGCCTCAGTGGGAATGGACGAAGGCAATGAATGACATGGGATCTATGCCTCAGTGGGAATGGGCCGAAGGCAATAATGCCATGGGATCTATGCTCAGTGGGAATGGGCCGAAGGCATGAATGCCATGGGATCTGGGCCGAAGGCAATGAATGCCATAGGACACACGCCACTTGAGGACATGGGGCATTATTTACCGTAAAAACACAGGGGAGAAAAAGACACACAAAAGACCCAACGCCTTTCGGTATTCTATTATGGACATAAAAAGCAGAAATGGATTGATAGCTTTGAGTTGAGATTTGTTGTGTCTTTATTATACAACAATGGAGTCTTAAATTTTTAGGTCTTTGTGAAGTCTGCAAGGTAAACGATTGTGTTGAAAACCCTGGTCGCTAGCATGTGTGGATCAGAATTGTAATATAACTTTGAGAGGGTCTCTATCATGTGTATAACAGAAATGTAATGATAGTCCCTATATATTTCTATGATGTTTTGTATCAAAAAAGGATACAGTGATAATTATCAAGTGGGTCATATGTATTGTTGTTGGCATCCGTTAGTCTCGGGAGACGATGGATTTGCGCCTTTTCAAATGTTTCCGTTGGTCATACAGCATCTGCTGTGGCTGTATAGACCACAGGGGAGTGGCAGTCTCTGCTGCATTTGATGCACTTGAAGGCCGATCAGCTGCTGGCAGCAGCTGCTTGTTCTTTCTCTGTGCACGCTTTGCGTCGGCAAGCTTCCGGAGCTTCTCTTCGCCAGCTTCCAGCCCAGTGTTCACAGTGTGTCTCCAGCTGGATCTGTCCTGAGCGAGCTCTTCCAGGTGTTGGTGTCGATGTCGAGAGCCTTCAGGTCGCGCTTGCAAACATCCTTGAAGCGGAGTTGTGGTCTTCCAGTTGTTCTCTTGCCAGGGGCAAGCTCTGCGTACAGAATGTTTTTGGGGGATCCTGCCGTCGTCCATTCGACGCACATGACCAAGCCACCTGAGGCGACGCTGACGGAGAAGAGTGGTCTGCTGGGAATCTTTGCACGCTCAAGCACATCGTTGTTTGTCACGCGATCACTCATGTGATCCAAGTATGCGCCGGAGACAGCGCATGTGAAGGCACTCAGCCTTTTCTCTTGTGAGGCATACAGGTCCAGGATTCGCTGGCGTACAGGAGAGTGCTTAGCACACAGGCTCGATACACAGCAATCTTGGTGTTCAATGTTAACATGCTGTTGTTCCACACTCTCTGAGTAGTCTGGCCAGGGTGGTAGAGGCCTTGCCAATCCTTCTGTTGATCTCTGTATCCAGAGAGAGGTTGTCGGTGATGGTGGAACCGAGGTACGTGAACTGGCTAAGGGCCCTCTAATTCATGGTTGTTGAGGGTGATGCGGGGTTGTTCAGCATCCTGAGCCATCACATTCGTCTTCTTCAGGCTTATTGTCAGGCCAAACTCATCACAAGCCTTTGCAAAGCAGTCCATCAGACTCTGTAACTCTGCTTCGGTGTGGTGGCCAGAGCAGCGTCATCTGCAAACAGCATGTCTCTGATGGTCACTACCCGTACTTTGCTTTTTGCCTTCACCGAGCCAGGTTGAACAGTCGGCCATCTGATCGGGTGTGAAGGTAGACACCCTCAGTTGATGTCCCAAAGGCGTGCTTCAGCAGGACAGCGAAGAAGATGCCAAAGAGGTGGGGGAGCGAGGACACACCCCTGTTTGACTCCACTGCGTATGTTGAAGGCATCTGATGTCGAGCCGTCGTACTGCACTGTGCCTTTCATTCGTCGTGGAAAGACTGGATCACACTCAAAAGTCTTGGTGGGCAGCCTATCTTCGCTAGGACGTTAAAGAGTCCATCTCTGCTGACAAGATCAAATGCCTTGGTCAGGTCGATGAAGGCCAGAAAGAGGGCTTGTGTGCTTCTACATTTCTCTTGCAGCTGTCTGATGGAGAAGACCATGTCGATGGTTGATCTCTCCGAGCGGAACCCGCACTGCGACTCTGGGTACACTCTGTCAGCGAGCTTCTGCAGCCTGTTCAGGACGACTCTTGCAAATACTTTGCCTACAATGCTCAGGAGAGATATTCCTCTGTAGTTATTGCAGTCACTTTTGTCGCCTTTGTTCTTGTATAATGTGACAATATTGGCATCTCTCATGTCTTGAGTACTGCTCCTTCCTCCCAGCACTGACAAAGGAGTTGTGCAGATGTTCAAGCAGTGCACTGCCGCCGCACTTGATGACTTCTGGTGGTATGCCATCCTTCTCTGGTGCTTTTCCTGAGGACAGGCTCATGATTGCTTTCTCTAGTTCTGCGAGAGTGGTTTTCTCATCCAGTTCCCCCATGAGGGGGAGGCTTTCGATCGCATCAAGGGCCTCGTCGGTGACGTGGTTCTGTCTGGAGTACAATTCGGAATAATGTTCCACCCATCGCTCCATCTGCTTGTCCTTGTCCCGGATGGTCTCGCCCGTGGCAGACTTCAGTGGAGCTGTAGTCTTCTTGGTGGGGCCCATTGCTTTTTTGATGCCGTCGTACATGCCCTTGATGTTTCCAGTATCAGCCGATATCTGGATGCTTTGACATAGCTGGAGCCAGTATCGTTAGCGCACTGCTTGCTAAATCTCTGTACTTTGCTCTTTGCAGATCTGTACATCTGCAGAGTTCTCTGGCTGGGGGATCGCTTGTATTCCAGATGGGCGCTGCGGCGTTCTTCTATGGGTGGAGTGAGTGTGGAGGAGTGGCCTCAAACCAGTCGTTGTTCTTGGTCTGCTTTTTTCCGAAAATCTTCATGGCAGTGCTGTGTACTGTCTCTCTGATGTAGTCCCATCTCTCATGGGCTGAGCCACCGGGAGGGTCTGAGTCGAACACCTCGAGAGGCTTGGGTAAATTCCGCCGCCTTGTCAGGATGTGTGGTCTTGTTCACATCGATGCGAGGTTTGCCTTCAGGCCTAGAGCGATGTATCTTCTTAGGCTGGAGCTTGATCTTGCAGCACACCAGCCATATGTATATCTAAGACGAATGTAATCATTTCATGAGGCTTTCCTGCATGTGTTTAAGAGGCAAAAATGTAATGATGACTTTGTGGCGGTCTCTGTCATGGATGTAGCAGAGGCAGAATTGAGTCATCACTGACCTGAGTGACGACGGTTCTCTCAAAGTCAGAGTCGTCATAAACCCAGCTGTCACAGGGCTGTGTGACGTCATAGGACGTTCCGTTGGTCCATTGCTCGTCAGGGTCCTGGTATACTTCACATTTGGAATATCTGACGTCACCATCAGATGACGCCATGGGGATAGAGAGATTAACCGCCATTCTGTGCGCGTCATTTTGGATGGCAAAGGTATCGTTGGCCAGTCCTGGCACCCGACATCTGTCCACAGAAAGCATTTTTCACTGAGAGATGATGAGAGGCGAAGGGATAAAGGGGAGAAGAAAGAAAAGAAGCACAGACAGAGCAGATGAGGGAGTGGGTCCAAAAGATACAGAAGAAAGAATAAAACCAATAACTGACTGGGGGGATGCCTGCATGTTGTTTCCTGGATGGCTGCTTGCACAAAGACGTTGCTCGCTAAGGCATAAGAAATTATACACAGACCCTCGATGCTTTGGTGAAAAAAACTGTATTGACTCGATAACACGCTTTCCCTGACACGCTCACCTCCACCTATTCTTCATCCTAGCATGTCTCTGCAGGGTCATATTGTTTCCTTTCTGGCATGAGGAAAATACAAAATTAAATACAAAAAAATTAACTTCCAATGTTAGATACAGACTTGAGTAGTGTTGTCCTGTAATTTCAGGTGAGGAATAACTGTAACTACAGGTAAGGAATTGTCCTGAGATGTCAAATACAATACTTTCCTGTGACATAATAGTAAATATAGTAAAATATAAAATAGTAAAAAGAAAAAACGAAAACCTGCTCTGCAATGTTATGCATTGAACTGTCCTGTGATGTCAGATAACGATGTGTTCCAAGATGGCAAGTCAAAAAGCATCCCGTGACTTCAGCTATAGAACTTTCCATTGATTTAAGATTTTAAAAAACTGCCAGTGCCAGCAGGTAGAAGCATCGTCCAATAAAATCAGGTCAATTGTCGACCGATGTCAGGTAAAACAACTGTCCTGTGACGTCCAGTTTTCATGTTGGTAAAACAATTGTCCTGTGACGTCCAGCTTTCATGTTGGTAAAACAACTGTCCCGTGACGTCCAGCTTTCATGTTGGTAAAACAACTGTCCTGTGACGTCTAGTTTTCATGTTGGTAAAACAACTGTCCTGTGACGTCTAGTTTTCATTTTTTTTTTTTTTTTTTTTTTTGCTGTCCCAACCTCTGCGCCACCTCAGAGGCAGTGTACCCACGCCGCTCATTCCGACATCCCGTCCACAGCTACAGCTCGGTCAGCCCCGCCGCAGCCCCGGCACCGGCAATCCACAGGGAGCAGTCAATGTCAAGTCGTGAAGAGGCAACCCACCGGAGGAGACACTGCACTGCTGCCGAGTCACTTCGGTGGTGTTCAGTGGCGCCTGTTCTGATCTAACATACGCAGAACACCACCTACTAAGCCCCTACTGACGACAATAATTGCTTAGTCGCGGAGCCGGCGTGAGTGAGCTCTCCCTCCGGAGGGCGCCACCACTTCCATCCAACGACAGCCCCCATGGACTCGCCGATACCGGTGACCCCGACGGAACCAAACCAAGGCCACAGACGTGGAGAGGACATCGAAATTGAGGTCAGCATGAGAGCAGGGCACGAAGGGCCACAGAATTTGAGACATTTTTTAAAATGCTGATCAATGAGAATTAGGATGATTAAGATGATGCTACGGATTTCCATTTCGGTCTGAGACTACATGACAGGGCTGTACTCTACGCTTCCTTTCATAATATATCCCGGCGTCAACCAGGCCCGAGAGATACAGACACCTGCAGTGTTGGTCAGGAAATTTGAGCAACACTCTCAGAAACGCATCCCTTAAGTGGATGAAACTCGACTGTGTGGTCCCAGTCTTCCCAACTGAGTCCGCAGCAAACTCAACTCTGGGTAGCAGCCTGTCTGGCAGAAAAACCCACATGACTTCTGAAGAGATTCGAACCCACGACCTCCCAGCCGGGAGTCCGCGACGCTAACCACTTCGCCACGGCGGCTGGTACTCATGTTGGTGAAACAACTGTCCTGTGACGTCTAGTTTTCATGTTGGTAAAACAACTGTCCTGGTGTTGGTAAAAACAACTGTCCTCATGTTGGTAAAACAACTGTCCTCATGTTGGTAAACCAACTGTCCTGGTGTTGGTAAAACAACTGTCCTGGTGTTGGTAAAACAACTGTCCTGGTGTTGGTAAAACAACTGTCCTCATGTTGGTAAAACAACTGTCCTCATGTTGGTAAAACAACTGTCCTGGTGTTGGTAAATCAACTGTCCTGGTGTTGGTAAAACAACTGTCCTCATGTTGGTAAAACAACTGTCCTCATGTTGGTAAAACAACTGTCCTGGTGTTGGTAAAACAATTGTCCTGGTGTTGGTAAAACAACCGTCCTGGTGTTGGTAAAACAACTGTCCTGGTGTTGGTAAAACAACTGTCCTCATGTTGGTAAAACAACTGTCCTCATGTTGGTAAAACAACCGTCCTGGTGTTGGTAAAACAACTGTCCTGGTGTTGGTAAAACAACTGTCCTCATGTTGGTAAAATAACTGTCCTGGTGTTGGTAAAACAACTGTCCTCATGTTGGTAAAACAACTGTCCTCATGTTGGTAAAACAACTGTCCTGGTGTTGGTAAAACAACTGTCCTCATGTTGGTAAAACAACTGTCCTGGTGTTGGTAAAACAACTGTCCTCATGTTGGTAAAACAACTGTCCTCATGTTGGTAAAACAACTGTCCTGGTGTTGGTAAATCAACTGTCCTGGTGTTGGTAAAACAACTGTCCTCATGTTGGTAAAACAACTGTCCTCATGTTGGTAAAACAACTGTCCTGGTGTTGGTAAAACAATTGTCCTGGTGTTGGTAAAACAACCGTCCTGGTGTTGGTAAAACAACTGTCCTGGTGTTGGTAAAACAACTGTCCTCATGTTGGTAAAACAACTGTCCTCATGTTGGTAAAACAACCGTCCTGGTGTTGGTAAAACAACTGTCCTGGTGTTGGTAAAACAACTGTCCTCATGTTGGTAAAATAACTGTCCTGGTGTTGGTAAAACAACTGTCCTCATGTTGGTAAAACAACTGTCCTCATGTTGGTAAAACAACTGTCCTGGTGTTGGTAAAACAACTGTCCTCATGTTGGTAAAACAACTGTCCTGGTGTTGGTAAAACAACTGTCCTGGTGTTGGTAAAACAACTGTCCTCATGTTGGTAAAACAACTGTCCTGGTGTTGGTAAAACAACTGTCCTGGTGTTGGTAAAACAACCGTCCTGGTGTTGGTAAAACAACCGTCCTGGTGTTGGTAAAACAACTGTCCTGGTGTTGGTAAAACAACTGTCCTGGTGTTGGTAAAACAACTGTCCTGGTGTTGGTAAAACAACTGTCCTCATGTTGGTAAAACAACTGTCCTGGTGTTGGTAAAACAACTGTCCTGGTGTTGGTAAAACAACTGTCCTCGTGTTGGTAAAACAACTGTCCTCGTGTTGGTAAAACAACTGTCCTCATGTTGGTAAAACAACTGTCCTCGTGTTGGTAAAACAACTGTCCTGGTGTTGGCAAAACAACTGTCCAATGACATCCAGGTTTCCAGGAAATTGTGGAGGGAGGCAGACGCAGGAGAGGCAGAAGAAAAAAACGACCTGACAACAGTGTCAAATAGACAGGACTGACAACAGTGTCAAATAGACAGGACTGACAACAGTGTCAAATAGACAGGACTGACAACAGTGTCAAATAGACAGAACTGACAACAGTGTCAAACAGACAGGACTGACAACAGTGTCAAACAGACAGGACTGACAACAGTGTCAAACAGACAGGACTGACAACAGTGTCAAATAGACAGGACTGACAACATGTCAAACAGATAAGACTGACAACAGTGTCAAATAGACAGGACTGACAACTCTCAAATAGACAGGACTGACAACAGTGTCAAACGAGACAGGACTGACGACAGTGTCAAATACACAGGACGGACAACAATGTCAAACAGACAGGACGGACAACAGTGTCAAACAGACAGGACTGACAACTGTCAAATAAACAGAACTGACAACAGTGTCAAATAGACAGGACTGACAACAGTGTCAAATAGACAGGACTGACAACTGTGTCAAATAGACAGGACTGACAACAGTGTCAAATAGACAGGACTGACAACTGTGTCAAATAGACAGGACTGACAACAGTGTCAAATAGACAGGACTGACAACAGTGTCAAATAGACAGGACTGACAACAGTGTCAAAAAGACAGGACTGACAACTGTCAAATAGACAGGACTGACAACAGTGTGAAATAGACAGGACTGACAAGTGTCAAACAGACAGGACTGACAACTGTCAAATAGACAGGACTGACAACAGTGTCAAACAGACAGGACCGACAACAGTGTCAAATAGACATGATTGACAACAGTGTCAAATAGACAGGACTGACAACAGTGTCAAATACACAGGACTGACAACAGTGTCAAATAGACAGGACTGACAACTGTCAAATAGACAGGACTGACAACAGTGTCAAATAGACAGGACTGACAACTGTCAAATAGACAGGACTGACAACAGTGTCAAATAGACAGGACTGACAACTGTCAAATAGACAGGACTGACAACTGTCAAATAGACAGGACTGCTAACTGTCAAATAGACAGGACTGACAACTGTCAAATAGACAGGACTGACAACAGTGTCAAATAGACAGGACTGACAACAGTGTCAAATAGACATGACTGACAACTGTCAAATAGACAGGACTGACAACTGTCAAACAGACAGGACTGACAACTGTCAAATAGACAGGACTGACAACAGTGTCAAATAGACAGGACTGACAACTGTCAAACAGACAGGACTGACAACTGTCAAATAGACAGGACTGACAACAGTGTCAAATAGACAGGACTGACAACAGTGTCAAATAGACAGGACTGACAACAGTGTCAAATAGAACTGACTACGATGTAAACGAGACAGGACTGACGACAGTGTCAAATAGAAGTGACTACGGTGTAAACGAGACAGGAATGACGACAGTGTCAAATAGAACTGACTACGGTGTAAACGAGACAGGGAAACCGTTTGCAGAGACCCCGACCCTGCCACATAAACAACAGAACTTGAGGAACCTGGAGATCTCTTAGACCCGGACCCTGCCACATAAACAACAGAACTTGAGGAACCTGGAGATCTGTTAGACCCGGACCCTGCCATATAAACAACAGAACTTGAGGAACCTGGAGATCTGTTAGACCCGTACCCTGCCATATAAACAACAAAACTTGAGGAACCTGGAGATCTCGTAGACCCGGACCCTGCCATATAAACAACAGAACTTGATGAACCAGGAGATCTGTTAGACCCGGACCCTGCCACATAAACAACAGAACTTGATGAACCTGGAGATCTGTTAGACCTGTACCCTGCCATATAAACAACAGAACTTGATGAACCTGGAGATCTCTTAGACCCGGACCCTGCCATATAAACAACAGAACTTGATGAACCTGGAGATCTCTTAGACCCGTACCCTGCCATATAAACAACAAAACTTGATGAACCTGGAGATCTGTTAGACCCGGACCCTGCCATATAAACAACAGAACTTGAGGAACCTGGAGATCTCTTAGACCCGACCCTGCCACATAAACAACAGAACTTGATGAACCTGGAGATCTCTTAGACCCGTACCCTGCCATATAAACAACAGAACTTGATGAACCTGGAGATCTCTTGGACCCAGACCCTGCCACATAAACAACAGAACTTGAGGAACCTGGAGATCTCTTAGACCCGGACCCTGCCACATAAACAACAGAACTTGAGGAACCTGGAGATCTGTTAGACCCGTACCCTGCCATATAAACAACAGAACTTGAGGAACCTGGAGATCTGTTAGACACGTACCCTGCCATATAAACAACAGAACTTGAGGAACCTGGAGATCTGTTAGACCCGTACCCTGCCATATAAACAACAGAACTTGAGGAACCTGGAGATCTGTTAGACCCGTACCCTGCCATATAAACAACAGAACTTGAGGAACCTTGGAGATCTCTTAGACCCGGACCCTGCCATATAAACAACAGAACTTGAGGAACCTTGGAGATCTATTCTTCAATGTGGTGACCCTGAGATCCCTCCGTAGAACTAAAGGAGAAGAAGGAGAAGAGGGGAAACTGTCCTATGACGTAAGGCAAAAAAATTGTCCTGTGATGTAAAGTAGAGAACTATCCTGTGATAAGAACAGTTCTGTGATATTAGGAGAGGAACTGTTGACTGTTCTGTGATGCACGTCAAATCTGTCGTGTGACGTCACATAATGAATGTTCTTATGATGTCAGGAAAAGAGTGATCCCCCTGTGATGTCAGTTTAAGAACATCTATATAATAAGTAAATAAGTGATCAGTTAAGAACTATCCTGTAAGAATCAGGTGGAAAAAAAACCTATCCCATTATGTCTCTAAATGTGCTTTGGTGTCGAGCAAAGAACTGTCCTATGATGTTAAGAAGTATCCTTCGATGTCAGGGAAATAATGTGATTGTCCTACAATGCCAGGCATAGAACTGTGCAGAAATAACAGATAAAGAACTGTCATGTGATGTCACGTCAACCTGTCCTTTGATTCCAGGTAAAGCATCGTCCTTCGATGACAGAACTGTCCTGTAATTTCACATACAGAACCCCGTAATATCTGGAAAGATCTGTTCTGTGATAGCAGGTAAAGACCTGTCCTGTAATGACGTCATATACACTGTGTCGTGCGACGCAAGGTAAAGAACTGTGCTGAAATGTAAGGTAAAGAAGCGACTTTCTGAGATTCAAGGAACGGTAATCAGAATGGCTTTATTGTGACAAGAGTAAAATTTCAATATAAATCAAAATTTTCTGGCTGACCAGCTGCCGTGGCGAAGTGGTTAACGTCGCGGACTCCCGGCTGGGAGGTCGTGGGTTCGAATCTCTTCAGTCATGTGGGTTTCTTCTGCCCCGACCGGCTCCTACCCAGAGTTGAGTTTGCTGCGGACTCAGTTGGGAAGACTGGGACCACACAGTCGAGTTTCATCCACTTAATGAATGCGTTTCTGAGAGTGTTGCTCCCTGTGAATTGTCGGGCTGTGGCTGTGGACGGGGTGTCGGAATGAGCGGCGTGTATGCACTGCCTCCGAGGTGGCGCAGAGGTTGGGACAGAAAAAAAAATCTGGCTGAAAGAAAATGTAGCTACGTACTTATCAGACGCTCAGTGTACAAATCAACAGAACTAAAACGTATAAAAAGCACAAAACTGACCAACCTTATACTAGAGAGGTAGATTTATGATCGTGATATTATGTGACAGAAACTGACCGATGTTCAGGGGAGAAGAAGGTGATGACGACAGCCATGGAAACATAGCCACACCCAGTGACAGGAAATAACAGCAGCATCAACAGGCGCCGCTGGTACGGTCCGAACTGGTTCAGCTTGGATTT
Organism: Conus ventricosus; assembly: GCA_018398815.1. Taxonomy (NCBI): domain Eukaryota; kingdom Metazoa; phylum Mollusca; class Gastropoda; order Neogastropoda; family Conidae; genus Conus; species Conus ventricosus. The sequence goes on from CM031610.1 coordinate 3,157,003, forward strand.
CATTTGTGCACGTGACATTTGTCTGTCACGTGACTCTTTCTCTGTTTTCTCAGGCATGGCGTCGAGTTGTGCTATGAAACACAAAGTCATTCCTTGTTTGTAAATTCAACAAAAAAAAGTTGAATGGCAATTAAAGATTTCAAGGCTATATAACTTTAAACAAAACTACCACAAGGTCTTTGTCAACTGGTTAGTAGTCTTCTGTTAAAACAACATGGTGAAAAAATCTTGCAGATGCTTATAATTTCTGTTCATCGTATGGCAATATTGTCTGCGGAAAATCTTTGTTTTGTTTGTTATAGAATTTCATATGCTTTGATTTGTTTTTCATTCATCTCTCTCTGTCCCTGTCTCTTTCTCTATCAATCAATGAATCAATCTATCAATCTATCTATATATTGTTAAAATAAGTATTAAAAAGGAATATTAAAATGCTCTACAAATTTGTTTCAAGCTCGGTGGCTATCTTCAGGATGATATTTGGGTTGCCCACCGCCGGTGTTATATAGCGTGTGGGGCCCGATTGCAGCTCTTTTCACGTGTGGGTTGGTTGCACGTATTTTTGTTTTTTGTTTTTGTAGGTTTTCATATATATATATATATATATATATATATAATATATATATATTAAATATATATATAACAAACTAATAAATTCCAAGGATAAGTACCGAGCACCGTTCCAGCAACTTCCAGAGCAGCTTGGTGTTGCAATGACTGCAAGAAATATTGAATTATAAACAAAGCTTGCTCTTATGTCTTAGATTGAAGAAATAGGGGGAGATACGCATTCATATCTGCAGTGGTAGATGATTCTGCCTAACTAACAGTATGTGCTTGAGTGGGTGAATGAGGAAAAATAAAATAAAATAAATGCTTCTCAAAATGAGCCTTCAGCAAGCTTATATTCTCCAAGGGGGAGACATCCTCCAATAGGGAGGGAAACTCACTAACATATAACTCCTGGTCATATACCGATATTTCGAAACTTGGTTGTTTCTCCTCAGTGACCGCGGAAAGTGGTAATTTGACTCCTCTGCCTTTTCAGTTTTAAGAAAAATGCAATCCCAGAAAAGGCTGGTGTGCAATACCGTAGTATGTTTGTTGAGTTTTCAAAAAACCAACCAAAGGTGCCATCTAAGAAGCAAAAGAAAATCATGAAAGAGCAAAACAAGCTACATTTTCTTGTGAAAAGTAGAAAATATAAAAAGATATCCTCTAAGACACAAGTGCTGAAGGCCAGTTCTTGGAATGAATCCGCAAGGGACTAAAATACAACAAACTAATAAATTCCAAGGATAAGTACCGAGCACCGTTCCAGCAACTTCCAGAGCAGCTTGGTGTTGCAATGACTGCAAGAAATATTGAATTATAAACAAAGCTTGCTCTTATGTCTTAGATTGAAGAAATAGGGGGAGATACGCATTCATATCTGCAGTGGTAGATGATTCTGCCTAACTAACAGTATGTGCTTGAGTGGGTGAATGGGGAAAAATAAAATAAAATAAATGCTTCTCAAAATGAGCCTTCAGCAAGCTTATATTCTCCAAGGGGGAGACATCCTCAGCACTTGTGTCTTAGAGGATATCTTTTTATATTTTCTACTTTTCACAAGAAAGTGTAGCTTGTTTTGCTCTTTCGTGGTTTTCTTTTGCTTCTTAGATGGCACCTTTGGTTGGTTTTTTGAAAACTCAACAAACATACTACGGTATTGCACACCAGCCTTTTCTGGGATTGCATTTTTCTTAAAACTGAAAAGGCAGAGGAGTCAAATTACCACTTTCCGCGGTCACTGAGGAGAAACAACCAAGTTTCGAAATATCGGTATATGACCAGGAGTTATATGTTAGTGAGTTTCCCTCCCTATTGGAGGATGTCTCCCCCTTGGAGAATATAAGCTTGCTGAAGGCTCATTTTGAGAAGCATTTATTTTATTTTATTTTTCCTCATTCACCCACTCAAGCACATACTGTTAGTTGGGCAGAATCATCTACCACTGCAGATATGAATGCGTATCCCCCTATTCTTCAATCTAAGACATAAGAGCAGCTTTGTTTATAATTCAATATATATATATATATATATAATATAAGAGAGAGAGAGAGAGAGAGAGAGACAGAGAGAGCTATATATATATGTATGTATGTATATATATATATATAGGCATATATATATATAGAGAGAGAGAGAGAGAGAGAGAGAGAGACAACTGATATTTCTCTCTTTGAGCGTGCGTGCGTGCGTGCGTGCGTGCGTGCGTGCTTGTTCGCATGTGAGTGCATGTGTGCGTCTGTGCGTGTGTGTGCGCGTGCACGCGCGTGTGCGTGCATGTATGCGTGTACGCATGCGTGCATGCGTGCGTGCAAGCGTATGTGCATGCGTGTTTGCGTGAACGCATCTGCGCCCGCGCGTGCTCGCATGTATGAAAATAGTAAAACCTCATTAAAAAAAGTTCGAAAAATATCAGTTTGAAGAACTCTAGAAAAAAAATGCTTTAACCCGAGTGTTTCTTGGTGGTGAAACAGAGGAACGTTGTCTGAAGAGGTGAATGATGGCGCACACCGAACCACTGTGGTGCTATGATGAACACACACTTCAGCTACATCGTATCACTACTGGCCCAAGATATTGGCCCACACGAAACGCACTAGGGGGGCATGTCATTGTCACGCTTTCGTTAAAGGAGGAGGAACGACGCAGGAACGAAATCTGTGTATGTATACATTATCTCCGCGTGGACATTTACATTGGCGAGTTCATGCGTGTGTGTGTGTGTGTGTGTGTGTGTGTGTGTGTGTGTGTGTGTGTGTGTGTGTGTGTGTGTGTGTGTGTGTGTGCGTGTTTATTAGAGCATACATGATCTCTCTCTCTCTCTCTCTCTCTCTCCTTCGTCTCTATATCTGTCTCTCTTTCTTTCTCTCTCTGCCTCTGTCTGTCTGTCTGTCTGTCTCTCTGTATTTCTTTATATGTGTCCTTGCTTAACATTATGAGCTCATTAAGACAAACTGCAGCCTTTAAAATAATTAAAATGGATATTGTTTAAACAAGAGAAGAAAGTTAATGATCAAATAAAACGTGACAGTTGCTTGGCTATGGAAAGTTTGCAACCAACAACGTTCTTGTAGTGTTGCTTTGGATCGGTATTAAGCAGTGACATTTCTGGCCGTTTTTTTTTTCTTTTCATATGAATGTGAGATGTGTGTTATGAGAATATGATAAAATACGCAATACAAATTCTGAAAATATTTACTCAGGTTAAATAGAGATACTATGACTCACTTGATTCATGGAAAAGCTGGTATGTTTCCAATCTGTGTTTTGTTCAAACGACTAATTATTCTAAATGCAAAGTGAGACGACTGCAGGCGGAAATCTAAACAAATCTTAAATAAATGTTAGCGAGCCGCCAAAAAAGACGCGAACAAACGAATAACGAGACAAACTATTTTCAACGCCTATGCGCTGAAGTGATTGAAGAGAAGTGATTGCTCGTTCATTTTCGTTGTAACAATTGTTTTGTATCTTGCCTGAAGAAGACCTAAGAGGTCGAAACGCGTCGTGTTTTGTCTTGTGATTCGTTTGTCCACGTCTTTCTTGGCGGTTCGCTAACATTTATTTAAGATTTGGCTAATTGTTCGCTTTTTGCACTTTATCACCAACATTAAAAAAGAAATAGTCACGATACACGATATTTTATTTATCCTCATACAATACAAGGAAAATTTGTTTGTGGTGCCATCATCAAAATTCACATATTATTTAAAAAAAATTATCAACATGTATATCATTAAAAATATTCCATTCTTTCTACTGTGCTCGGTCATTCCTTGTCAATTGATTACAGACTGGACAGCTAGGGACAGCAGATGGAACGTTACACACAGTCCAGTCTCATCGATTACAGACTGGACAGCTAGGGACCGCAGATGGAACGTTACACACAGTTCAGTCTCATCGATTACAGACTGGACAGCTAGGGACAGCAGATGGAACGTTACACACAGTTCAGTCTAATCGATTACAGACTGGACAGCAGATGGAATGTTACACACAGTTCAGTCTCATCCATTACAGACTGGACAGCAGATGGAACGTTACACACAGTTCAGTCTCATCGATTACAGACTGGACAGCTAAGGACAGCAGATGGAACGTTACACGCAGTTCAGTCTAATCGATTACAGTCTGGACAGCTAGGGACAGCAGATGGAACGTTACACACAGTTCAGTCTCATCGATTACAGACTGGACAGCTAGGGACAGCAGATGGAACGTTTACACACAGTTCAGTCTCATCGATTACAGACTGGACAGCTAGGGACAGCAGATGGAACGTTACACACAGTTCAGTCTCATCGATTACAGACTGGACAGCTATGGACAGCAGATGGAACGTTACACACAGTTCAGTCTCATCGATTACAGACTGGACAGCAGATGGAACGTTACACACAGTTCAGTCTCATCGATTACAGACTGGACAGCTAGGGACAGCAGATGGAACGTTACACACAGTTCAGTCTCATCGATTACAGACTGGACAGCAGATGGAACGTTACACACAGTTCAGTCTAATCGATTACAGACTGGACAGCTAGGGACAGCAGATAGAACGTTACACACAGTTCAGTCTAAATCGATTACAGACTGGACAGCTATGGACAGCAGATGGAACGTTACACACAGTTCAGTCTCATCGATTACAGATTGGACAGCAGATGGAACGTTACACACAGTTCAGTCTCATCGATTACAGACTGGACATCTAGGGACAGCAGATGGAACGTTACACACAGTTCTGTCTCATCGATTACAGACTAGACAGCTAGGGACAGCAGATGGAACGTTACACACAGTTCAGTCTAATCGATTACAGACTGGACAGCTAGGGACAGCAGATGGAACGTTACACACAGTTCAGTCTCATCGATTACAGACTGGACAGCTAGGGACAGCAGATGGAACGTTACACACAGTTCAGTCTAATCGATTACAGACTGGACAGCTAGGGACAGCAGATGGAACGTTACACACAGTTCAGTCTAATCGATTACAGACTGGACAGCTAGGGACAGCAGATGGAACGTTACACACAGTTCAGTCTCATCGATTACAGACTGGACAGCTAGGGACAGCAGATGGAACGTTACACACAGTTCAGTCTCATCGATTACAGACTGGACAGCTAGGGACAGCAGATGGAACGTTACACACAGTTCAGTCTCATCGATTACATACTGGACAGTACATGGAACGTTACACACAGTTCAGTCTCATCGATTACAGACTGGACAGCTAGGGACAGCAGATGGAACGTTACACACAGTTCAGTCTCATCGATTACAGACTGGACAGCTAGGGACAGCAGATGGAACGTTACACACAGTTCAGTCTCATCGATTACATACTGGACAGTACATGGAACGTTACACACAGTTCAGTCTCATCGATTCCAAGACAATACCAACAGGCAGGACAACTGCCCGTCAATGCTAAATCAAAACCTGTGCGCTTATCTTAGACTGTCTACAGTGTGTTAGACACACCAACCACCAGTACTGGCCACAACACAGTGTGTTATACACACCAACCACCAGTACTGGCTACATCAAAAGACTGTCTACAGTGTGTTATACACACCAACCACCAGTCCTTGCTACATCAAAAGACTGTCTACAGTGTGTTATACACACCAACCACCAGCACTGGCTACATCAAAAGACTGTCTACAGTGTGTTATACACACCAACCACCAGTACTGGCTACATCAAACGACTGTCTACAGTGTGTTATACACACCAACCACCAGTACTAGCTACATCAAACGACTGTCTACAGTGTGTTATACACACCAACCACCAGCACTGGCTTCATCAAACGACTGTCTACAGTGTGTTATACACACCAACCACCAGCACTGGCTTCATCAAATGCGCCAGACAGATGCAAAACGACAGACGAGATTAAACCGGTCCAAGCGGAGGTACAGACGATGTCAGGTAGAACTAAGGGAGGAGGTACTGCCCTCTGATATCGATGCCCGTGACCTGTGACGTCACGGTGACGTCCAGGTGTTTCACAAGCTGATAACATCTCGACGCCTCGCATACCCATCTGCCATTTTTACTGTCTGTCGGCATCCCCATCTGCCATTTTTACAGTCTGTCGGCATCCCCATCTGCCATCTTTACAGTCTGTCGGCATCCCCATCTGCCATCTTTACTGTCTGTCGGCATCCCCATCTGCCATTTTTACAGTCTGTCGGCATCCCCATCTGCCATCTTTACTGTCTGTCGGCATCCCCATCTGCCATTTTTACAGTCTGTCGGCATCCCCATCTGCCATTTTTACAGTCTGTCGGCATCCCCATCTGCCATCTTTACAGTCTGTCGGCATCCCCATCTGCCATTTTTACAGTCTGTCGGCATCCCCATCTGCCATTTTTACTGTCTGTCGGCATCCCCATCTGCCATTTTTACAGTCTGTCGGCATCCCCATCTGCCATCTTTACAGTCTGTCGGCATCCCCATCTGCCATCTTTACTGTCTGTCGGCATCCCCATCTGCCATTTTTACAGTCTGTCGGCATCCCCATCTGCCATTTTTACAGTCTGTCGGCATCCCCATCTGCCATCTTCACAGTCTGTCGGCATCCCCATCTGCCATTTTTACAGTCTGTCGGCATCCCCATCTGCCATCTTTACAGTCTGTCGGCATCCCCATCTGCCATTTTTACAGTCTGTCGGCATCCCCATCTGCCATTTTTACAGTCTGTCGGCATCCCCATCTGCCATCTTTACTGTCTGTCGGCATCCCCATCTGCCATCTTTACAGTCTGTCGGCATCCCCATCTGCCATTTTTACAGTCTGTCGGCATCCCCATCTGCCATTTTTACTGTCTGTCGGCATCCCCATCTGCCATCTTTACAGTCTGTCGGCATCCCCATCTGCCATCTTTACAGTCTGTCGGCATCCCCATCTGCCATTTTTACTGTCTGTCGGCATCCCCATCTGCCATTTTTACTGTCTGTCGGTTCTTGTTCGGTCCTCCTCTCCCTCCTCCTCCTCCTCCTGCTCTTCCTCCTCCTCCTTCTCCTCCCTTTCTCCTTCTCCTCCTCCTCCTCCTCCATCTCCTTCTCCATCTCCTCCTTCTCCATCTCCTCCTCCTCCTCCATTCCACTGTGAGGCAGTCAGGGTCAGAGGTTGCCACGTGCCGTCACCTGTTGCACAGGGTCGTCTGACTGCTGCCTGCAACGTAACATGGATCAAACTGTATCATGTGTACATAATGCTGTAAACCGAACGTTTTACACACCTCACTGGACAATGGTTAGCACACAACACACACACACACACACACACACACACACACACACACACACACACACACACACACGCACGCACGCACACACACACACGCACACATCTGTCTATCTATCTATCTATCTTACCTGTCTCTCTAGCTCTCTATTTCTCTCTCTCTCTCTCTGTCTGTATACCTATCTATCTATGTTTTTATATATCTCTCTCTGTATATATACATATATCTAATTATCTCTCTCTATCTAATTATGTATCTATCTGTCTATCTAATTATCTCTCTAATGATCTCTCTCTCTCTAATTGTCTATGCATGTATTTATGTATGTATGTATACATGTATGTTTGTATGTATGTATGCATGTATGTATCTAATGATCTATCTTATTATCTATATGTCTATCCATCCATCCATCCATCCATCCATCCCTCTCTCTCTCTCTCTTCTCTCTCTCCTCTCTCTCTCTCTCTCTCTCTCTCTCTCTCTCTCTCTTTCTATCTATCTCTAGACAGAGAGAATTGGCGGTGATCACGTGGTGAAGTTGGCGGCCTCCGCAATGGTGTCGGGCAGTTTCCGGTGCAGGGTCTCCGGCAGACAGAGGGCCAGCAGGCCGGCCGTTAGTGCCAGAGCGCCGAAGATGACCAGCGGCAGTGCCAGACCCACCTTGCCTTCAATGTACAGCGTCTGGCACACAGCCACCACGGGGTCAAAGGTTACACAGGTCATGTACAGGTCGGTATGATGTCAGCTCAGCACAGCGGCTGAAGTAACATGCGTCATACAGTAGAATGTGTTGAAACTGTTGGTCTACGTTGATGTACGCTTTGCTACAGCAGCAGCAGCAGCAGCAGTAGTAGTAGTAGTAGTAGTAGTAGTAGTAGTAGTAGTAGTAGTAGTAGTAGTAGTAGTAGTAGCAGTGGTGGTGGTAGCATCAGCAGAAATAATCGTAATAGTAGTAGTAGTAATAGCAGTAGCTGCAGCAGCAGCATTAGTAATAGCAGTTGTTGTTGTTGTTGTAGCAGTAGTAGCAGCAGCAATAGCCACAGGCACAGCAGTAGCAACAGGAACAGTAGTAGAAGTAGTAGTAGTAGTAGTAGCAGTAGTAGTAGTTTTAGCGGCAGCAGCAGTAGCAGTAGTAGTCAGCAGTCACCAATCGCCACCCTTCCAGAGAAAGGAAATCCCCACCTCTGCCAGAGCTGCCCCTTCATGATCTTGACCAGCCACACCAGCAAAGTAATGCTCCACAGAATTCCGAACCGACTGCAGCTGCTAACAGAATCACTCATTGCTGAAGAACAGGCAGGGTTCCGAAGAGACAGAAGTACTATCTAACAACACTATCATCTAGATCAGCCACGTCAGCAAAATAATGCTCAAAATCGTTCTGAATAGACTGTAACGGCTAGCTGAATCCGTCATTGCTGAAGAACAGGCTGGATTCCACAGAAGTACCATCGATCAGATTTTTACACCACGTTCCCTTTGCAAAAACATCCATCTCCAGTACCAGAGGGAGTTCTGCTCTGTCTTCATGGACTTCAAGAAGGCATTCAATAGAGTCTGGTCTGACCACAATGAAGAAATTCAACATCAGACAGAAGCTTGTCAAACCATCCAGCAAATGTACTCCAAAGCATATAGTGCGGTGTTCATAAAGAGTGCTATTGGAGAAGGGTTCCAAATTTCAGTTGGAGTTCGTCTGGGCTGCTTTCTATCTCCCTCAGTTCTCAACATTTTTCTGGAAAGCTTCATGACTGACGCATTTGAAGACCATATTAGTACATTTTCTTTTGTCCTCTTTGCTGCGCTAGATTATGTTTCAATGTGGGTCAGTTCCAAACTGAGTATTCACACTAAACTCCAGGATTTTTTTTTTACCAGGTTGTGATTAAAATGAATAGAACATAGATCTTTCTGTCAAATATGACAACCAGTTGAATAACTGAATAATCATAGTTCTTGGAAAGAAGACTGGAGAAGAAAATTATGACAGCAGGCAACGCAGGTCTCAATCGTTACACACTTCAGTCATCGCTTAACTCATAGATTTCCTGATTGTGAGGGAAATCTCTGAAACGAGTGCCACTTATGAGTAGAGAACGTTTGACTGTATAAATCTGGGTCAAATTACACATGAATTGACGGCAAACTGATTGGTACATCATGTTCACTGTTAAAGTCGACGTGGGCGCAGCACAAAGGCAAAAAGTCATGAAATAACAGTTTTAATCATAAATATCTATTTACAAAAACGCTTACGTTGCGGCACGTTTACATAGCTTTTGATTAAGAAAAAACTCTCACCAGTCACTTTTAAGCAAATTCCTGATTAATTTGACCCCCCCCCCCCTTTTTTTTTTTTTTTACATTAGTGACATTGGTTCACTTGTTTTTCTGTACTTACATTTTAGTTTGCTTTCCGTTTGCAATGGGATACGTAAGCAACACCGCAAATGTCTGAGATGGCGACACACGAATTTGCCTGTTTACTTCAACAAAACTTGGCAGTCAAATAGTCCAATAAATGAAAAAGAATTGCTCAATTTGGCTATAAATATCTGTAAGGGGCAATCTCTCTCCAAAGCAATAAAATCACCACTATGATAATAAGTACCTCTTTTTAAATTATATCATTAGAGACTTCTTTCATGATGAAAAATATCGTTCGCTTATACGCCCCGCTTTTATTTACAGTCTGGCTGGAGGCACACCACTTGATCTTTAACACTAAAAACAGTTTCTACGCAGAAACTGGCCTCAGAAATGCACGAATGCTCCCTGTCTCCCCTCCCCTCCATTACCCTCTCTTTCATTCCTTATCCCATCCTCCTTTCTGTCTCAGACCACCATTCCTGTACTCCATGGCCACAGTTTCTGTATCCAGTATAGCTGTGATATAATGGGGATGCAGAAGAAGCTCATGATGTTGACCGACTGTTGGTTCGTCTGGTGTCCAGTTCCCTTCATGAACAAATGTCAGTCTCTCATAGTCAGTCAGTCAGTCAGTCAAGCAGTCAAGCAGTCAGTCAGTCAGTCAGGCAGGCAGGCAGGCAGGCAGTCAGGCAGGCAGTCAGTCAGACAGTCAGGCAGTCAAGCAGTCAGTCAGTCAGGCAGGCAGGCAGGCAGGCAGGCAGTCAGTCAGTCAGTCAGACAGTCAGGCAGTCTCTCTTCCATCTCTGGAAGCAGCTGGTAGTGCATCTACATCCTGTTTCAGAACTGGCCAGCCTTGCACTTCACTTTTGTTGCTCTATTCTAGAACCCACTTGACTGCCACTGCAAAGAGGATTAGGACAGAACATGACCTTGACAGATGCTGGTGAGCACTCGTTGCCAGCTGACAGAGCCATCTTCTTATTATTTTGTTGGTGGCAGAGCGATGTGTCGCATATACAATGTGCTGTTCTATCATCCATTAGAATTCATTCGTTTACATTCTCCATAGCAATATTTTTGCATGCGGTCAAATGCCGTGCTAAAGCCAATAAGTTAAACGCCAGGGAATCCCGGAATTCTTGGGATTATTTTTGACCCAAAGTTATTCGTGTAGCTAAGACAGAGACAGACTGACAGAGAAGTGATAGACCAGGTCAGCGATGTAGGGAGACAGACAGACTGACAAACAGACAGACACACAGACAGACAGACAGACAGACAGAGAAGTGATAGACCAGGTCAGCGATGTAGGGAGACAAGACAGACAGACAGACAGACAGACAGACAGAGAAGTGATAGACCAGGTCAGCGATGTAGGGAGACAAGACAGACAGACAGACTGAATGAGAAGTGACTGACCAGGTCAGCGATGTAAGGAGACAAACAGACAAACCGACAGACAGACAGAATGACAGACAGAGAAGTGACTGACCAGGTCAGCGATGTAGGGAGACAGGGCAGTGGCCACTCTGGCCACAGTGGAGGAACAGCCCAGCCCAAGGTTCCGTATGACGGTGGGGAAGAGTTCACCAGACATCAGGTACACTACGCTGAAGGCCGCACTGATCCCCATTTTGCCCAACATCACCAGTGTGATAGTCACCCAGTGCAGGTCTGTCATCATCATCATCATCATCATCATCATCATCATCATCATCATCATCATCATCATCATCATTAGCGTCAGCATCAGAATCAGAATCAGAATCATCATCATCATCATCATCATCATCATCATCATCAGCGTCATCATCAGAATCATCATCATCATCATCATCATCATCATCAGCGTCAGCATCAGCATCATCTCATCATCATCATCATCATGACCATCATCATCAGCGTCAGCATCAGAAAGAGCATCAGCAGCAGCAGCATCACATCATCATATTATCCACAACAACATCATTCGCACTGCTATTGTTGCCATAATTATCCCACCCATTATGTCCAGTGCCATGATCACTCTGCTTGATAATAAAACAAACCCTGTCATGGGATGTTCCAAGGCAAGAAACAACTATGCACACAAGTGGGTGAGTGGACAACGCATGACTCGAGCTTCGAATCACACACGGGATTGCTTGTTTGTCTCCCCGTCTTTCCATCAAACCTTACGTGCTGGTGCGCAGCTTGTCTTTCAGAACAAACAGTGCATCGACGTCCTATGTCTTGCGCACATTTAAAGCACTGAAAAAGGCCAAGGCGACACAGGAAGGGGTCTTTAGCACCATAAATGGCCTCGGAGAGTCTCTGGTATCGGCATGTATCCCTCACATTTTTTACACATTTTTCGTCATTTACCTGCACCGCCGAACATGACGGGAAAGATGGTGGCCAGACAGGAAGTGCCGGAGAGCAGCATGAAGGCGCAGTGTGTGCGCTTCCGGCCCAGTCGGCCCACCAACACCCAGGACAGACCCACACCGACCAGCTGCACGGAGCTAGAGAAGAGGAAGTTGAGGCGGACATTGCCACCTAGATTGGCCACGTTGAGGCTGAGGCCGTAATACGTCGTGCTGATGGCACACCTGGGGAACAGATCATGCGTGGAGTTCTCTGGCGACAAATCACAGTCTGTTGTCTTCAATTTACATCGACGTCATCCTAGGGGTTGGCCTTAATCTGTTGTTGTTCATGCCCTCATTCTCATGTATTGTTTGAAATTCAGCTGACAGCAATGGTCAATATCGGAGCTCTTGACACATTCTTCATGAGAAGGAACACGCTTCATGTCAATTCATAACACAGCAGTTAAGTTATTGACTAGAGAAGACAGTGCCAAGAGCGTCTGCCATTCCGTTTCATTGTCTGGATCCAATTAAAGACTGATTAAAAGTGAATTAGATTTTTCTGCAAAAGCTGTCTTTTCAAACAAAATTACAGAATGGACAGTTGTAGAGCACTCATTTTCAGGTACACATGATGAAGATATAGCCAGAGTGTTACAGAATGGACAGTTGTAGAGCACTCATTTTCAGGTACACATGATGAAGATATAGCCAGAATGTTACAGAATGGACAGTTGTAGAGCACTCATTTTCAGGTACACATGATGAAGATATAGCCAGAATGTTAGGAACCTGACACACGAGAAAAAAAGAACGGGCGACAGATTTGAATGTTCTTGCAGAAAAGACTGGTGAATGTGTCAGAACAACAAAATGAGAACTGCAACAAAATGCAGCCTACCATCATGGAAGAAAAAGCAACATTGCATGAGAGGAATAAAGAAACTTCTTTTACAGGATGTTCAGATCTGAGTTACGGTAGAACGTTTCCGGCAATTCCCACAGGTGTCTGTAATCATTGGTTAAGGTGCACTCACTCTGGTGATAGACTTCAATATAGTGTCATACAAGTCTGAGGTCAGCCTGGTCGTAGTTAGACAAGTCACAGACCCATAGAATATAAACGCACAGTTTTTTTTTCTGTTGTGTCTTGAAGTAAAATTGGTCATGCATTGCTACATTAATGTTTACCGGCACTTACACTTGTCATTGCTGACGTCACAGAGACCTCTTTGTCATTGCTAACGTCACCCTGTTCATCGTCATACTCACCAGTTGAAGAAGATGATGGCAGTCCTGGCAATGAGGTTGGGGTACCTTGAAGAGCTTCAGAGGGACTCTCTGTGGAATCTCTCGCTCCTCTCCGTTCTGCTTCCTCTTCCATCTCCAGATTGTCTGGGAGTGTTCTCCATCGTCGGTCTCAATGACCGTTCCGTTTTGAGCATCAGACAGCGTGTTGGTGTCCCATGTGCTGACGTTGCCCTGTACGTCAGCGCCGACAGCTGTACTGTCGTCCTGGAGGTCGTCCATTTCTGAGTAAACCATCGCCCGTTAAGATGTCATCGGGCAGTGTCATTTTGTTGACCTTCATGACCTTGAGGATGATCTTCTCGGCTCTCTGCAGTCGCCCTTTCGCCATCAGCCATCTTGGAGACTCATCAAGCAGCCTGAAGGCAGAGACACAGCAGGTAAACTCTTGTGATGCGTGCGACACTCACACGTCGTGCTATGCTCACACTTCACTCACGACATACCTTGAAGCGTCCACACTATGTTCAACATGCATAGCTTCATGCTCACATTACGCGCATCACCTTCCTTTTAATGGTCACACCACGCTTGCCGAACATCTTTAGGTGCTCACACTACATGCATCACAAAATGGTTTTAGCACTCACGCTACACCCACCAAACTTTTGCTGGTACTCACAGCATACTTACTCAACCCCTTTGGTGCCCGTATTGCATTCACCATACGTCTTTTGGCGCTCACACGCTATTCAGCACATATCTTGTAGTGCTCAAACTACAGGTCAACACAGACCTGTTAGTACCCACACTATACTATACTCACCACAAATCTTTCAGCGATTATACTACATACACCGCATACCTTTCAGCGCTCACAGTATACTCACCTTGCATGTCCTAGTGCTCACACTATACGCACTACACATCTTCTGGTAGTCACACCACACTCACCACAAACCGTTGTGCGCTAACACTTTACTCTTCACACGTCCTTCAGCGGTTACACCTCGCTCCTCATACATCTTTAGATACTCACACTCCACACACCTTTTGCCACCAGCACTATCTTCACCACAAATCTTACCACACTCTTCACGCAACGTTTGGTCTCACGCTATGCTAACCATACATCATTTCCTGCTTGCACTACACTCATCACACGACTTTTCACATTCACACGATACTTACAACACATATTCTGGTTTTTGTACTGTACTCACAAATTTATGTATGTTCACACAGTACCTGCTCCATTCTCTTTTCGAGCTTTCTCTGCTCTCATCACACAACTTTTGATACCTACCGTATATCATTTGGTACTTATACCTCACTCATTAAACAGGTTTGTATGTTCACACAATATTCCTCACTCATTTACAGGTTTTTATTACTTAGACTTAGATGCTCCCGCGTCTTGCGACGCATGAGGCAGTCAAGGCGCTCCACTGTGCACGGTCCTCAGCCAGTTTGCTAGTATCACTCCATCCTCTGTCAACGAGTCGGAGGTCTCTCTCTTTTATGTTCACACAATATTTAATACACATCTTTCGTTGATTCCATTACAGACTCAACACACAACTTATAGAGTTCACTCTAAACTTACCACACATGTCTTGGTTCTCACACTACACTCACCATACTTCTTGTGTGCTCACATCATACTCACACTTACACTATACTCACGACACATCTTTCGTGCTAACACCACTGTTATCTCACACAATATAAGTGCTTACGATGCGCTTAATCAACATCGCCTGGTGCTTAAACTGCTCACACCACACGTCATTTCGTGCTTAAAGTACACATAGCACACCTTTTCATACTACATTCATCACACATCTTTTGGTGCCCACAATACGCTCGCCACACATCTTGTGGAGCTCACACTATACTTACCACACATCTTTCAGGACTCACACTATTCTCTGTACACGACAGGTAGCAGTCAAACATTGCTGGTTACTCCTGACAAAATCCATTCAATGTAGGGTTTTTTATGTCCCATAGTGTAGTGTCTACATGGGCAGTTGGAGGTTTGCAGTGTCCACAGCACGACATGACAGAAGACGAAGGTTTAACCATCTACTACTGCTGCCTTCATCTTCCCTGGACTGAATCAGGTACAATGCACTTCTGGGTGGACAGAGAAGGGTTTTAAGCAATCAACAGCCATCCGACCCCACGGGCGACTCACACTCACGACCATCAGCTCTCCAGCCAAACGATTGAATCACTGACTGCTGACTCCTCTTTCATCACAAGACAGATCCAATATTGCAGCTCACCATTACAGGACTGTAAAAGTTAACCACCAGGGGATAGGTCAAAACCCACAGCTTACCATTACAGGACAGATGATAGCTTACCGTCAGGGGGTAGGTCAAAACCCACAGCTTACCATTACAGGACAGATGATAGCTTACCGTCAGGGGATAGGTCAAAACCCACAGCTTACCATTACAGGACAGATGATAGCTTACCGTCAGGGGATAGGTCAAATCCCACAGCTCACCATTACAGGACTGGTAAAAGTTAACCACCAGGGGATAGGTCAAAACCCACAGCTTACCAATAAAGGACAGATGATAGCTTACCGTCAGGGGATAGGTCAAAACCCACAGCTTACAATTACAGGACAGATGATAGCTTACCGTCAGGAGATAGGTCAAAACCCACAGCTCACCATTACAGGACTGGTAAAAGCTTACCATCAAAACCACAGTTCACCATTACAGGACAGGTGAAAGCTAACCATCAGGGGATAGGTCAAATACCACAGCTCACCATTACAGGACAGTGAAGGCTTACCATCAGGGGATAGGTCAAAACCCACAGCTCACCATTACAGGAAAGATGATAGCTTACCGTCAGGGGATAGGTCAAAACCCACAGCTTACCATTACAGGACAGTTGATAGCTTACCGTCAGGGGGTAGGTCAAAACCCACAGCTTACCATTACAGGACAGATGATAGCTTACCGTCAGGGGGTAGGTCAAAACCCACAGCTCACCATTACAGGACAGATGATAGCGTACCGTCAGGGGATAGGTCAAAAACCACAGCTCACCATTACAGGGCAGGTAAAGGCTTACCATCAGGGATAGGTCAAAAACCCACAGCTCACCATTATAGGGCAGGTAAAGGCTTATCATCAGGGATAGGTCAAAAACCACAGCTTACCCTTAGAGGTCAAGGGAAAGAGCACCATCAGAGAAACAGGCAAGCATCAGAGCTTTCGTCAGAGCACAGGGCACAGATTATATTCATAGGAGAGGAGAGGAGACGTCACAGGCGGGCAGCAGTGCTACAGCACACATGGAGCCTCACCACCGACAGCTGATGCACGCAATGAACGGAGTCACGTTGAGGACCTGCAACCACCTCCAGTCTCTGATGACGTAAGACAGGCCGCCCACCATGACGGGACCCAGCACGTAATACATGTTGATCAGCGACCCTGACCACGCCCTCCGGGATGGACCCATGAACTCCAGGCCTGCACATGGCCATGGATGACTTGTGGATGCGTTTGGTGCGTTTGGTGTGTGTGTGTGTGTGTGTGTGTGTGTGTGTGTGTGTGTGCGTGCGTGCGTGCGTGCGTGCGTGCGTGCGTGCGTGCGTGCGTGCGTGCGTGTGTGCGTGCGTGTGTGCGAGTGTGTGTATGTGTGTGTGTGTGTGTGTGTGTGTGTGTGTGTGTGTGTGTGTGTGTGTGTGTGTGTGTGTGTGTGTGAGAGAGAGAGAGAGAGAGAGAGTGTGCGTGTCAGCACGCGGGAGTGTGTGCATACGTATGTCAGTGTGCATGCGTGTATGTGTATTTGCATGTGTCTGACTAATGTGTGATCTTGAAAAAGAAGGAAAGTATGGATGTCTGTGACATATGTACAAGATGATATTCGACGATTAGATGTGCGATCTATACAAAGAAAATCTTGCGGGACTACTGTTATGTGTTGATTTTGAAGAAAAAGCTCCTGGCACAGCTGACCGGGATTTTATGACCAAAGCATTGAGAGCTTTACGGTTGGCAATTCGCATTTAAATCTAAACTTTCTTTATAAATCATTGCAGCTACTGTGATTGTACACGGGGAGCAAACATCAGATTGGTTTGAAATCAGACAGGGTTGCCAGCAGGGAGATTTCACATCACCTTATCTCTTATTTCATGTGTTGAGATCTTAGTACATATGCTCAGACAGAATGAAAGCGTCAGAGAAATTAATGATAATAATATGGAACAGAAACTTGAACAATTTGCTGACGACACACACACCTTTCAAAATGGCGATCAGAGAACTATTGAAGAAACAATAAATGTTTCAAATGCATTTGGCAAGCGTTTGATGTTTGATACGAACTGAGAGACTTCTGCTATTTGGTTAGGACGAGAGCGAAAATCGACCAAAAATGTGTGCCGCATTCCAAAATGGAGAGAAATTCTCTGAATTTAAGATATTAGGAATATGGTTTGTGTAAATAAAACATTTACAGAGGGCGAGGGCTAAAAGAATATTAACTCTTCAAGAAAGAATAGCTATTTTGAAAATTCTAATTTTTTTTTCTCCAAAATTAGTTATCTTTGGACACTTTTCGCCTAATCCACATGGCGAATTTTTGAAGGCGTTGAATGCTCTTTAGTTGAATTTTGTATGCAGCTGAAAAAAGGGAATGCTTTACATGAAAAAGAGTTTAGTGAAAGAGGCATTGGATTTCCGGATCTGACAACCTTTCTTGAGAACGCTGAAAGTAGGAGGGATAAGAAAATGTAGGACGACGGAAATCTAAATCAATACGACTTGTTGCACCCAAATATAGGAAACTGAAAAAACTTGGTCCAAGATGTCCACGTACTTCAAAGAATCAAAACCTGTTTTGGAACAGAGGGAGTGAAGTGTCAAATGTTCACTGTGTCCTGTTTTGGAATAGGAGGAGTGAAGTGTCAAATGTTCACTGTGTCCTGTTTTGGAATAGGAGGAGTGAAGTGTCAGATGTTCACTGTGTCCTGTTTTGGAATAGGGAGAGTGAAGTGTCAGATGTTCACTGTGTCCTGTTTTGGAATAGGAGGAGTGAAGTGTCAAATGTTCACCGTGTCCTGTTTTGGAATAGGGGGAGTGAAGTGTCAAATATTCACTGTGTCCTGTTTTGGAATAGGAGGAGTGAAGTGTCAGATGTTCACCGTGTTCTGTTTTGGAATAGGAGGAGTGAAGTGTCAGATGTTCACCGTGTTCTGTTTTGGAATAGGAGGAGTGAAGTGTCAAATGTTCACCGTGTTCTGTTTTGGAATAGGGGGAGTGAAGTGTCAGATGTTCACTGTGTCCTGTTTTGGAATAGGGGGAGTGAACTGTCAGATGTTCACCGTGTCCTGTTTTGGAATAGGAGGAGTGAAGTGTCAGATGTTCACCGTGTTCTGTTTTGGAATAGGAGGAGTGAAGTGTCAGATGTTCACCGTGTTCTGTTTTGGAATAGGGGAGTGAAGTGTCAGATGTTCACTGTGTCCTGTTTTGGAATAGGGCGAGTGAACTGTCAGATGTTCACTGTGTCCTGTTTTGGAATAGGGCGAGTGAACTGTCAGATGTTCACTGTGTCCTGTTTTGGAATAGGAGGAGTGAAGTGTCAGATGTTCACCGTGTTCTGTTTTGGAATAGGGGGAGTGAAGTGTCAGATGTTCACTGTGTCTAGGGGCACGTTGCGTTGAAGCCGGAGCCCATTCCTCTTCTTCCGCCGACTTCAATCTTTCCTGATGTTGGTCAGGTTCCCTTTTACTGCTGGGTGGACAGGGAGGGTTTGTTGGTCAGGTTCCCTTTTACTGCTGGG
Organism: Conus ventricosus; assembly: GCA_018398815.1. Lineage (NCBI taxonomy): Eukaryota > Metazoa > Mollusca > Gastropoda > Neogastropoda > Conidae > Conus > Conus ventricosus. The sequence continues at coordinate 3,176,115 of CM031610.1, forward strand.
TGGACAGGGAGGGTTTGTTGGTCAGGTTCCCTTTTACTGCTGGGTGGACAGGGAGGGTTTGTTGGTCAGGTTCCCTTTTACTGCTGGGTGGACAGGGAGGGTTTGTTGGTCAGGTTCCCTTTTACTGCTGGGTGGACAGGGAGGGTTTGTTGGTCAGGTTCCCTTTTACTGCTGGGTGGACAGGGAGGGTTTGTTGGTCAGGTTCCCTTTTACTGCTGGGTGGACAGGGAGGGTCTTCAAACCACAGCAAGTTGACCACACCTGTGATTTTCAGCTCACGGCCGTCTGCGCCATAGGCAAATGCTCTAGCAATCTGGCTACGGGCAAATTTTGGAGTCTTAGATGATATCTGGATGGTCGTATTGTTGGAAACTTGGATAAACATAATGATGGATTGCTGGATGAACGTGATGGTGGTTTATGAGACGGATGTAACGTTGGTCAGTTGCATGGACATAATGACGGACAGTGGGAAGGACGTAGCAACAGACAGTCACATAGACGTGAAGGTGCACAGCGGGGCGGAAGAAGTAAAAAAAAAACAAGATGCAAAGCATATGAACGTACTCCCAGTTTATCCTGAATACGCGTGAGATATTCCATAAAGAGGAAAAACCGTCTTGGGCTGGTGTAACCGTTAGTAATGGCTATTATGGTACACATCGGCCATCATCTGTGACCCATAATGAACATACTTACAAATTTTCAGAAAGATTTCCCATAAAGAAGAAAACCATTATGGGTCACTAGTAACGGCTATAACGGTAAACTAAAACGTCAGGCATCACCCGTGACCCATAATGAACATACCTACAAATTTTCACAAAGATTGGCCAAGTACTTTCTGAGACATTCCATAAAAAAGAAAAACCGTTATGGGCCGTTACAGCCGTTATTAACGGCTATAACGGTGAATTAAAACATTGGGTATCATCCGTGACCCATAATGAACATACCTACAAATTTTCAGAAAGGTCGACAAAGTGCTTTCTGAGATATTCCATAAAGAAGAAAAACCGTTATGGGCCGTTATAGCCGTTAGTAACGGCTATAACGGTGAACTAAAACATCGGGTATCATCCGTGACCCATAATGAACATACCTACAAATTTTCAGAAAGGTCGACAAAGTACTTTCTGAGATATTCCATAAAGAAGAAAAACCCTTATGGGCCGTTATAGCCGTTAGTAACGGCTTTAACAGTAAACTAAAACATCGGGCATCATCCGTAACCCATAGTGAACATACCTGCTAATTTTCACAAAGATCGGCCAAGTACTTTCTGAGATATTCCATAAAGAAGAAAAACCGTTACAGGCCGTTATAGCCGTTAGTAACAGCTATAACGGTAAACTAAAACATCGGGCATTTTTCGTGACCCATAATGAACATACATTTTCCGAAAGATCGGCCAAGTACTTTCTGAGATATTCCATAAAGAAGAAAAATCGTTACAGGCCGTTACAGCCGTGAGTAACGACTATAACGGTAAACTAAAACATCGGGCATTATCCGTGACCCATAATGAACATACCTACAAATTTTCAGAAAGATCAGCCCAGTAGTTTTGTCTGGAGCGAGTGGAACACATTTTGACCACGGACGGACGGACAGACAGACAGACAGACAGACAGACAGACACACACACACACACACACACACACACACACACACACACACACACACACACACACACACACACGCGCGCGCGCGCGCGCGCGCGCGCACACAGCATTTCTTCGTTCCCATTCTAAAGTACTCCCTGTTCTATAAGAACTGGGAGTACAAAAACGGGATGGTTGTAAAGATGGACGATTGTTGCATGTAATTATGGACAGTCGGGTAGACGTAATGATTGGCACTTTGATGGATGTAGTAAAAGAATGGATAGTAAACAAGATGGACAGATGGAGGGATGTGGTGATCAACAGTTGGGTGGACATGAACATGGACACATGGGTCAACATGATGGTCAACAGTTGGATGGACAACTGGACAGACATTTAGATGGATGTATTAATGGTCTATTGGAAAAAAGTAATGAACGGCTGGATGGACATACTGATGAACAAATAGTTGGACATAACGATGGACAATTTGATGGACATAATGATGGACAATTTGGTGGACATAACGATGGACAATTTGGTGGACATAACGATGGACAACTGCATCGACATAATGATGAACTGGATGGACATAACGATGGACAATTGGGTGGACATAACGATGGACAATTGGGTGGACATAACGATGGACAATTTGGTGGACATAACGATGGACAATTGGGTGGACATAATGATGGACAATTTGGTGGACATAACGATGGACAACTGCATCGACATAATGGTGAACTGGATGGACATAACGATGGACAATTGGGTGGACACAACGATGGACAACGGGATGGATATAACGATGGACAACTAGATGGATATAATGATGAACTGGATGGACATGACGGACAATTGGATGGACATAAAATGGACAACTGGATGGACATGACGGACAATTGGATGGACATAACGATGGACAACTGGATAGACATAACGATGGACAACTGGATAGACATAACGATGGACAATTGGATGGACATAACGATGGACAATTGGATGGACATAACGATGGACAATTGGATAGACATAACGATGGACAACTGGATAGACATAACGATTGACAACTGGATAGACATAACGATGGACAACTAGATAGACATAACGATGGACAACTAGATAGACGTAACGATGCACAATTGGATGGATGTATTGCGGGACTATAGGATAGAAGTAATGATGAACAGTTGGATGAACATACTGATGGACAAATGGTTGGACATAACGTGGGTGGACATAATGATAGACAAGTGGGTTGACACAATGATAACTCGAGGGCCATAACAATGGACAATTGGACGGACATAATGATGAAACTCTGGGTGGGCGTAATGATGGACAACTTGACAAATGCACTGATGGACCATAGGATGGACATATCAATGGACAGTTGGACGACCTATAATGATGAGTGGATGACCTATAATGATGAGTGGATGACCTATGATGATGAGTGGATGGCCTATAATGATGAGTGGATGACCTATGATGATGAGTGGATGGCCTATAATGATGAGTGGATGACCTATGATGATGAGTGGATAAGTGGACTCTTGCCCCCGGGCTCACTGACTCAGCACGTAGAGGGCCAGGTAGAAGATGATGCCGGCAGCCCCACAGAGGAAGCGGTAGACGAGCAGCATGGTGGTCACCACGGGGAATGCTGCAGCCACAGACAGCACGATGTTCATCGCAAGGCCAGCCATCAAGACCGTCTTTCTTCCATACCTGCAACACCAACCATCATCACCGTCTTTCTTCCATACCTGCAACACCAACATCACCACTTCTTTCTTCCATACCTGCAACACCAACCATCATCACCGTCTTTCTTCCATACCTGCAACACCAACATCACCACTTCTTTCTTCCATACCTGCAACACCAACCATCATCACCGTCTTTCTTCCATACCTGCAACACCAACCATCACCTTCTTTCTTCCATACCTGCACCACCAACCATCATCACCGTCTTTCTTCCATACCTGCAACACCAATCATCATCACCTTCTTTCTTCCATACCTGCAACACCAACATCACCACTTCTTTCTTCCATATCTACAACACCAATCATCATCACCTTCTTTCTTCCATACCTGCAACACCAATCATCATCACCTTCTTTCTTCCATACCTGCAACACCAATCATCATCACCTTCTTTCTTCCATACCTGCAACACCAATCATCATCACCTTCTTTCTTCCATACCTGCAACACCAATCATCATCACCTTCTTTCTTTCATGACTGCAACACCAATCATCATCACCTACTTTCTTTCATGACTGCAACACCAACATCACCACTTCTTTCTTCCATATCTGCAACACCAACATCATCACATTCATTCTTTCATGACTGCAACACCAAACATTATGACTTTTCTACCATACCTGCAACACCAAATATCATGACCTTCTTTCTTGCATACCTGCAACACCACCAGTAACAGCCGGACCAACAACAACGGCAGCAACAGCAACAACGACAACTGCTCTCAGCAAAAAACAACACCAAGAAGATCAATAACAGCAGCGATAACAATAAGAAATTACCACCACCTCAAACAGCAACAACGAGAGCAATGATAATAATAACATCAGGAACAACCTATCCAACGAAAGCAAAAAAAAACCCACATCATTAACAATAACCACGACAGCGATCAGCATACCACTGAGAACTACAGCTATGGCTGGAACGTTGGGAAAGCTGCTTTGTATGCAGTATGTGTACCTGGTAGACAACATCTGGTATCACGGGCATAACTCACATCAAAGGGTGGCGGAGTGGGGTTGGGAGATAAGCCTGTTCCACACACGGCAGGTTTCAATATTGACGTGTCCTTGCTATTGACATGTGTGCAGCCCCCTTTACCTGTCACACAGAGCTCCACTGATAGGGGACCCTGCCAGCAGTCCCAGCATAAACATCATGTTGACGTTGGCTCGGAATCCTTTGTCCTCACACACCAGGTCAAACTGAAACAGTCGTCGCCATCTTCACTCATTCCTGACATACTGCATTATATTTACTGTTGTTCACATCCTATCTCTTGAATCATATCTTTAATCTTCCTAATGAAGCTTTCAATCAAAACTGCTATCTTTGGTCTGAATTTCGTCCGTCATCTTTATTCCGAATTTTTCCATACAAAATTATTTGTTTTTAAAATCACAGAATCGCCAGGGTTTGTGTGCAGCACTACAAACAAATATTGCAATGTTACACATTCATGGTAGATTTTTTTTTTTAAGCGGAACACAAAGATTCAGAAGAGAAAAGAAAAGAAACATTCACGAATCAGTAACAAAACTGATATGAAATGAAAGTGTACATAAAAACTGAACATCGCTGATTAAGACACAGCTGTAAGGAGACGTTGAATGGAAAAGTCCATAGTATGTGCAAACACTGTGTTTGACGCAAGACACAGCTGTAAGGAGACGTTGAATGGAACAGTCCACAGATGTGCAAACACTGTGTTTGACGCACGGTGACTTTGCATTGATCTGGAGGGGAGGAAAGGACAGGGCTATTTGTGGTCGACGAAGGTGAAAGAAGAAAGGGGGCAGGGAGTATTTCTTGGATGTTATGCACCCTTGCTTAGAAAGCTGAAAAACACATGATGTACTCGCACAGCCGTCCACGTACATGTTCACCCGCATTCCAAACCATGAAAACAATTAAACATATAGACACATTCACACACATACCCATACTTACATACGCACACCGTATTAAGCCTCAAATAGTGAACGCGTAGATTAAGTATGTGCTGAGGGTAGCCCTGTGTCTCTTTTATCCCCCTCCCCTTTTTGTTTTGGTTTTTAAACGTTCTGTTCATTGAATTGAAGTCTAAACCTTAGATATCAGACCTAGCGGCTGTCATGTATCGAATATGGACAGTTCGTACGCAGTGATTTTTATTTCTCGAAACTGATTGCATAGACCGTCAGCAACTGTTTCAGTTCGAGCGAAACAGCTCTCTCTTTTTGGTCTGGTGACCCTTGGGATGAACAATGTACCTACTGACTCTGACTGAAACAGGTATTATTTCTTTTTGGTCTGGTGACCCTTGGGATGAACAATGTACCTACTGACTCTGACTGAAACAGGTATTATTTCTTTTTGGTCTGGTGACCCTTGGATGAACAATGTACCTACTGACTCTGACTGAAACAGATATTATTTCTTTTTGGTCTGGTGACCCTTGGGATGAACAATGTACCTACTGACTCTGGCTGAAACAGGTATTATTTCTTTTTGGTCCTTTTCCCTGAGCGCAAGCCTACCATTTACGGTAATACGTTCTTAACAGAACGAAGTTTTGACGTGTGCTCCCTTCCCTCCCTGGGGATATTTCCCTAGTTTGTTCTGCAGGACACTTATATATATATGTATGTATATAATATATATATATATATTTTTTTTTATATATATTACATATATATATATATATATATATATATATATATATATATATATATATATATATGCATGCTAGGTGAATGGGCACCCTAAACATCACTGGAGCTTACAGTCAGAAGCGCCTTGAATTTTCCCACACAATGAGAGCAAAAGTTGGATGTGTTTATCATTTGACTGTAAATTGGTTGCTTATAGCAGTGGCGAACAATTTTCACAGGCACCATCGGAAGTGACTGCTTTGGACAGGACCATTAATCTGTGCTGTCCAAAAGACTGAAGCAATCACTTGGAAAGATACACTGTGTGCATATACGTTAATTGGACCTTGAGATAATTCTTTCCGACAAGAGTTCCCGCAGAAGTAGCATTAAAGATTATAACAACAGTTTCTACGCAACTAAGCAATGATTGAGGGGCTGTTTCATTCCAGTGATTCAGCAGCAATGCAGTGTCCCCTCTCTTGGGTTGCCTTACGATGGCCTGGTGTTGGAGGCTACTTCTCCTGGCACTAAAGCATGAAGAGGACAAGCCCTATAGCCTAGTGTGTAGGGGTCAGCCAGAACTTCTCCTGGCACTAAAGCATGAAGAGGACAAGCCCTAGTGTGTAGGGGTCAGCCAGCATGATCAGAGTAGGATCATGCTGTTGGAGGACACGTAAGACTGGATTAAAAAAATGTAAGAATGACTCGGCAAGTTTCGGAGGGGCCATCCCAGCAGAAACGCGCTGATTGCTTACAATGGAGATCTCTTGTACTGATTACAGACAACAATGGAGTGGAAACTTTGTGAATCTAACAACAGGAGGAACGAGTGTACTATCTCCATCAGGAGCGCTACGCCAATATGGCCGAAGACAACAACTCCTAGTTGACTTCTCTGATGTTTTTGAGCATTCTCTGGTCAACATGAAATATACAAGTAAGCGAAAGCTAGCTCCAGGTAAGACATGTTCCAGATATACTCGGCAGACTAAGAAAATGTCTGGTGCCGAACTCTCACCAAAAGACGCAACTTTTCATTGTGATCAGCGAGAGGAGCCTGCCCTGACAACACCAGCAACGGCAGAAAATTTTGAAGAATGTTGCTCTGCACTAGGCTTTACCCCTAAGGTAGGTCTGGGTTCCGTTCCCTTAGTATTGCAAATGATTCAGGGACTATCGGAAAAAATAGTCTCACTAGAAAAAGCTGTGCGGGACCAAAACGGCATTATGAAAGTCTAGTCAAGGCAAGTGTTTCCACAGCAACCAAAGAAATCCAAACTGATTCTGATTTTACCTTGCAAACGGTCACGCCATCATATGCTGACATACTGAAAATAAGATCCGAAAGTAGCAAAGAGCAAAATAAATGCACAAAGAGCAAGAAGGTGGCGCAAAAGAGGCCAGGCCTTACACAAAAAGGCCTGTCAGAAAAGAACAAAGAAAAAAGTGACGTCATCAAAGAACATGACGACAAAGAAGTAGACGTCAAACTCAGACCGAAGGGTAAGACTACGTCCGGAAAATTCGACGACGACGACACTCCCCGTGTTCTTTTATTGGGAGATTCCATCATGTCCAAAGTTGACGGGAGACGCTTGGGACTGTCATATGGCCTGCGTGTCGCTAAAAGAAAAGCTTTTACTCTGGACGATTGCAACTCTGTGATTCAAGAGGTGGAGGATCCAGATCCTGATTGCGTTGTATTACACGTTGGGTTGAATGATCTGAAAGGGAAAGATCCCACTGCGTGTAGCACAGAAATAAGAAAATGTGTAGAGGACGTAAAGAATAAGTTCCCCAAATCCAGGGTGGTGATAAGTCAGGTTGCCCCTGTGAGGAACAAAACGTTAGACATCAAGAGGGAACTATTCAACGCCATGACGAAGTCGAAACTGGCTGGTGAGAAAGATATCAGCTACGTTGTTTACAACCATCTTCAGCCCTCGAACAAATCAATTTTGGCCCCTGACGGTATCCACCCCACTGCAAAAGGGGCCAGCGTCATTGCAAGGACTCTGGGTCGTCATCTCAATGCATTGTTTTGGGAAAAACCAAAGAGGAGACGAGGTCACCCCCATCATCATCATGCTGGCTTCTACCTTCCACACTTCATGCCTCCATGGCTGTTCTAGACTGCAACGACCTCAGCGATGACCTTCTTCCTGCAGGGCATCCGAGAGCACAACTACTTGGGCTCCTTCAACATCAATGGACCTTATTTTTGTATCCGTCACGGTGTTACCTGTTCAATTTTCTTTCTTTCAAAAGTCATAACAAATTGCTTTGAAAAGCATATATTTTTAAATAGCGTTTAATGAGCTTAGCAAACAATTCTTTGAACATTTTACAATGGAACTGCAGATCAATAGTGAAAAACTTACTTCAATTAGAAAATCACATCTATTCTAATAACTATTGCATTCTGGCCTTACAATCCTTAAATGCTGAACCTTTTAAGTTACCTAAATTTCGTGGTTTTTATTATCCACCTTTATATGACTGCAGTGTGTCAACTAAATGTGTTCAAACTGCAGTTTATGTCAGATCAGACTTGAATTACAGTCCTCTAAAGTTATTCAATCATTCAACTAATGTCATTGAAAACTTTTTTGTTACTTCCATATCGTTAAAGGTGAACAAAGATTTCAGTATAAACATACTTTCTGTTTACTATCCAAATGGACCAAATGCTGACAACACCGATTGGATAAAACATCTTCCTAATGTAAATAAGAAATGGATAATTTTGGGTGATTTCAATGCGCATTCTCCATTCTGGGAACCTGATTGCTTTGTTATATCTTGCAATCGATTTGTAGAAAATATTGTTGATTCTAATTTAGTATTAATGAATGACGGCAGCATAACAAGAGTGCCTGATATATCAACGCATAGACCAACCTCCATCGATCTGACTTTAATTTCTCCTGATTTGGCCATCAATGCTACTTGGACAACAGAAGATGATTCATTAGGGAGTGATCATTTCCCTATTGTTGTGAAAATAAATGAGCAAATAGTTGATGAAGAAGCAGAAGCTGAAGATAAAATACCAAAGTTTTTATACAATAATGCAGACTGGAGTTTATATGAGTCAACCCTTCTATCTATAGATCGCAGCATTATTGAACACGAAGATATTGAAGTGTTTTATAACAACTTTAGAAAAGCTATTATATCTGCAGCTGAGAGATCAATGCCAAAGTGCAAATCTTCTACAGATAAAAAATATCGAGGAAATAGTTGGTGGAATGAAGAATGTGCAGAAGCCGTATCTAATAAAAAGAAAACATACAAAACATGGCTCAAAGATAGAACTGATGGAAACTTTATTGAAATGAAACGTGCAAAAAGCCACAGTAACAGGGTTGTCGCAAAAGCAAAACGTCTCTATTTCAATCATTTTTGTCATTCAGAAATATTTTCATCAAAGGACATGCACAGAGTTTGGAAAAAGGTAAAGGAGTTAAAAAACAAGTATTATCTACCTTCATATCCCATTAAATTAGAAAAAAATACTATTCCAACATCATCAGAGAAAGCTGAAGCATTTGTACAAGCTTTTTCAAAAATAACTCATCAACTAGACTACATACAGATACCAAAAATTACAGAGAACTAGAGGAGAAAAAGGATACTTATTGTGATCCCACACCGGATCCAAACCATTACTTAAATGCATCTATAACATTTGAAGAATTTAAAGAAGCACTAATTTCATTCTCCTCGAATAAGACAGCTGTTGGATTAGATGGAATTTCGTATCAATTGTTATGCCACTTACCTTTGTGCTGGAAGCAATTACTTCACTCGTTTTACCAAAAATGTTGGTTAAATGGAACTCTTCCTACTTTCTGGAAGAGGATAGTGGTAATACCAGTTCCAAAACAAGGTAAACCTAGGTCTGCGATTGATAGTTATCGACCAATAGCATTAACATCTCAAGTTGGAAAAATACTAGAAAAAATAGTTGAAAAACGCATTTTACATTATTGCGAAAAGAATGACATAATTCCCAACAATCAAGCAGGTTTCAGAAAAGGTAGAAGTACAATCGATCACCTTGTAAAACTTGCAAGTCATGTTAAAAAACAATTTGCTCGTAGAAAAAGTACTCTTGCTACTTTCTTTGACATTAGAAAAGCATACGATAGTGTCTGGCATTCTCGTTTACTTTATAAGTTGAAAAATATTGGGATTAATGGCTCAATGTATCAGTTCATAAAATCTTTCTTATCTGAGAGATCAGTTTGTACAAGGGTTGGTAAATGTTACTCTTTGTTTAAAGATATTGACATTGGCATCCCTCAGGGCTCCATTATTGCACCTATTCTATTTACAATTCTCATTCACGATCTTCCTAAAATACTGTCTAAAAGTATGCGTGTAGTGCAATATGCCGATGATATTGCAATGTGGATGAATACAAACATCAAAAAACAGACAAATAAGAGAACCATATTATATATACAAAAATTATATCAAATTGAAATTGACAAACTGAATAAATATATGAACGAAAATGGACTAGAACTATCAGAGAAAAGACACAATTAATGTTATTCAACAATGGTAAAAATCCAAAAGTTTTGCCTCAACTTGTGCTAGAAAATAAAACTCTTCAATATTCCAATAATGTTAAATTCTTAGGTGTTCATTTCACTCCTAAATTAAACTGGAGATTCCATATTGAATATCTTATAAACAATGCCAGACAAAGGCTGTCTTTACTAAAAATAATCTGTGCTCAATCGTGGGGTCAAGATTCCCAAACTCTTGTACATCTTTCTATTAGTCTGGTTCGTTCAAAATTGACTTACGGACAGGAAGTATATTTTTCAGCTTCTCAAACATTACTTAAGCGGTTACAAAGTATAGACAGTAAAGCTATTAAAATAGCCCTTGGTGTTCCAGTACATTCTAATACTTTTAAAACATATAAAGAAGCTAATCTCTTGTCACTTGATGATCAACGCAAACTAGCAACAGCCAAGTATGTAACCAGAAGTCTTTCTGTATTAAATTCAGTAACAAATGAAATCTTTCTTGATTCGAAATCGGATTTTCCTAAAAGGGCACAGAATATTTCTTACCTGCAGCCCATTCGAAATTATACTGATGATTTACATAAAAAATGTGACATCGATATTGCATCCATTTCAAAACCTCCAACTATGCCCACAGTTCCTCAATGGCAGCATATCTCTCCAAATTTTGATATAGATTATACTACTCTAAAAAAAGAAGACAATATTAATTTGATATCAGTAGAAGCAAAAGAACATATTGAAAACACATATCCACATCATCTTAAAATCTACACGGATGGTTCAGTTTTAGAATCTTATACAGGAGCTGGATTTGTAATTCCCGATTTAAAAGCAAAGAAATCATTTTGTTTAGGAAAGAACTTTTCAGTTTTCACTGCTGAACTATATGCAATCCTTATGGCCTTATCTTGGATATCTGATCTTGATGTGGCAATTTACAGCATTCTAATCTGTGTTGACTCTAAATCTGTTCTTTATAGCTTACGAAATTGGGATGCAAATGTAAGGAAAGACTTAATTTTTGATATAAAATTTATGATACATTCAGTTATGGCGAAAGGAACTTTTGTAGAGTTTTGCTGGATCCCATCTCATTGTGGTATCTATGGAAATGAAATAGCTGATAAATTAGCAAAAGAGGGTGCACTTAGAAAAATCCAGAAAGTAGATTAAAATTGGATAAACATGAAATCATTTCTCTATTAGAAAATTGTATGAACAATGGAAAACTTCCTGCAAAAACGAAAGTGTTATTATGTCAAAGATCATTGTCCAGTATAATTTATAAGATGCGTTTAAACTCGTGGAAAACCAAATTTTCTAAGGATGTAGATTGCGCTTGTGGTCTCCCATTATCTATTCAACATATTCTTTTTGAATGTCCAATTCTAACATCTTTATATAATATTCAAAGGATAGATATTGATTCCTTAGGGGCTTTACAAGAAATACTTTACAGCCCCAAAATGATTGATATAGCAAAGGCTATATCGAGTTCTGTTATCATTCATTTATTGTAATTTATTTATCAGTTTAAAATTATTGTTTGGTCGTTAATAGGCAAATTTTCATGCATTTGTGTCCGTGCGCGCTGTGCGCACACACACACACACACACACACACACACACACACACACACACACACACACACACACACACACACATACACACATAAGGGCGCGCGCATGCATGCACGCACACGCACTCATATAAGCACTTACACACATACACTTTTTTTAAAGTCTAATATCACCATCGTTGTGAAGAGACTCTAAATTAAATCAATCCAAAAAAAAATCCATCAGGAGCGCAACAGACAGCATTCTTGTAGTAACTTTGCCAGGATCTCTAACATGTACGCAGCAGACGGAAACATAACTGTGCCATTGTTTCTCATGTGACAGGAAAGAAAGACAGCATTCACTGTGTGAAGTCTCTACCGTGTGTGTTTAGCTGGGACAAATGTAGTGGTAACAGGTGAGGTTTTCATCGAGTGTGAAGGAGCATAATGATAACTTAGTGAGATTCTCCATGATAAATGTAGCAGACAGAACTGAATCATTCCTGACCTGAGTGACGACAGTTCGTTCAAAGTCAGTGTCGTCATAAACCCAGCTGTTACAAGGCTCTGTGACGTCATAGAGCGTGTTGTTGTCCCGTTGGTCGTCAGAATCCTTGTACACTTCACATCTGGAATAGGTGATGTCACCATCAGATGACGTCATGGGGATAGAGAGGTTGACTGCCATTCTGTGCGCGTCATTCTGAATGGTAAAGGTATCGTTGCTCCATCCCGGCACCCGGCATCTGTCCACAGAAGGAATGATGTCACCGTGGGATGATGACATGATGTAGAATGATAAAGGCAGAAAGACAGGGAGGAAGGAAGAGAGGAAGAAAGGAAGAAAGCACAGACAGAAAAGAGAAGAGTGTAAACCAGATGAAGAAGAAAGAAGAAATAAAGCAAGTGACGAGATGGATGGAGGGATGTTGTTTCCAGGATGGCAGCTTGCATACACAAGTTAAACGTAAATGACTAGACGGATGGATGGGTGTATGGCAGCTTGCATGCACAAGTTATACGCTGAAGCATGTAAAATTATGCATAGACACTGGCTATTTTGGAGAGGAAACACCGGTTACATGACACGTTCTTCTTAACATTCTGTTGGCTCACCTTTACATGTTGTTCACTCCAACCAGTCCTATGTATAAACAGCTGTGTTGGCTCACCTTTACATGTTGTTCACTCCAACAAGTCCTATGTATAAACAGCTGTGTTGGCTCACCTTTACATGTTGTTCACTCCAACAAGTCCTATGTATAAACAGCTGTGTTGGCTCACCTTTACATGTTGTTCACTCCAACAAGTCCTATGTATAAACAGCTGTGTTGGCTCACCTTTACATGTTGTTCACTCCACTAAGTCCTGTGTATAAACAGCTCTGTTGGCTCACCTTTACATGTTGTTCCACCAACAAGTCCTATGTATAAACAGCTCTGCTGGCTCACCTTTACATGTTGTTCACTCCAACAAGTCCAAATGTATAAACAGCTCTGCTGGCTCACCTTTACATGTTGTTCACTCCAACAAGTCCAAATGTATAAACAGTTCTGCTGGCTCACCTTTACATGTTGTTCACTCCAACAAGTCCAAATGTATAAACAGCTCTGTTGGCTCACCTTTACATGTTGTTCACTCCAACAAGTCCTGTGTATAAACAGCTCTGTTGGCTCACCTTTACATGTTGTTCACTCCAACAAGTCCTGTGTATAAACAGCTCTGTTGGCTCACCTTTACATGTTGTTCACTCCAACAAGTCCTATGTATAAACAGCTCTGTTGGCTCACCTTTACATGTTGTTCACTCCAACAAGTCCTAAGTATAAGCAGCTGTGTTGGCTCACCTTTACATGTTGTTCACTCCAACAAGTCCTATGTATAAGCAGCTCAAGGCTCACCTTTACATGTTGTTCACTCCAACAAGTCCTATGTATAAACCGCTCTGCTGGCTCACCTTTACACGTTGTTCACTCCAACAAGTCCTATGTATAAGCAGCTGTGTTGGCTCACCTTTACATGTTGTTCACTCCAACAAGTCCTATGTATAAGCAGCTCAAGGCTCACCTTTACATGTTGTTCACTCCAACAAGTCCTATGTATAAGCAGCTCAAGGCTCACCTTTACATGTTGTTCACTCCAACAAGTCCTATGTATAAGCAGCTCAAGGCTCAGGTGGTTTCCGTGTGGAAAGAGGAATACGCAGGATGGACTCTGAATGGCAGTTATAAAGACCTGTCCTCCGATGTCAAGTGAGAAACTGTCTTGTGATACCATGTCCTGTGACTTCAGGTAAAAAAGGCCTGTCATGTGATTTCAGGTAAAAAAAGGCCTGTCATGTGACTTCAGGTAAAAAAAAAGGCCTGTCCTGTGACTTCAGGTAAAAAAGGCCTGTCCTGTGACTTCAGGTAAAAAAGGCATGTCCTGTGACTTCAGGTAAAAAGGCATGTCCTGTGACTTCAGGTAAAAAAGGCCTGTCCTGTGACTTCAGGTAAAAAGGCCTGTCCTGTGACTTCAGGTAAAAAAGGCCTGTCCTGTGACTTCAGGTAAAAAAAAGGCCTGTCCTGTGACTTCAGGTAAAAAAAGGCATGTCCTGTGACTTCAGGTAAAAAGGCCTTTGATACAAGGTACAATAAACGTTGTGTAATCAACGATAAGACAATGTCCTAGGATGTACAGCAAAGAACTGACCTGGAGTGTCAGGTAAAGATCTGTCCTGTAACAGGTTAAAATAAATACCTGCCTTACATGAAGTACAGTACACACATTTGCTGTGATGTTCGTTGAGGACCTATCTTGTAATATGTGATGAAGAACCACCCTGTGACGTGAAGCACAAGACGTCAAGCACAAGACGTCAAGCACAAGATTGTTACCTAAGGTAAAACCGGCCCGTGACGGGAAGTCAAGAAATGTGTTTTATGTCAAGTACAGAACTGTCCTGTGACGTCAAGTTACAAAGTCTCATCAAACGTTCTTTCTACAAATCAATCTGGATGGAGCTCAAATGTCTGCAAAGAAAATGCGGAGCCCTATAATGATAACAAACCGACATGGTCATAATACCATGCACCAGAAACTAACCGATGCTCCGGAGAAAAGAAGGTGATGACGACTCCCATGGAGTTGTAGCCGCCTCCAATCAGCGGGACCACCAGCAACGCCAACAGCCGCCGCTGGTACGCTCCGAAATGGTTCAGCACGCATTTCATCTGTGCACGTGACATCCGTCTGGGACATGGCTCTTTGTGAGTGTCCTGAGGCATGGTGTCGAGTGTGCTGTAAAACACCACGTGATTCCTTGTCTGTCAGCTGAACTCTATGATCTGAATGGGAAGATAAGGGTTCAAGACTACGACTCGTGAAACGAAGCTGTCACAGCATATTTTCTCTTTGTTCGTCGCGTCAGTATTTTGTAGGAAAGCCAAGGTATGGTAAATGTTCCATATGTTCTATTCATCGAATGACAGTGTATTCTAGGGAAAATGTCTTGCTCCTAGGCTTTGATTTGTTTTAAATTTCATCTCTGTGATTAAATTTTCCCCTAGTAAAAGTGTTATATATTCCGTCATAGTTACGGGAAGGCACTTACTCATGTTTACTCTATACACATTCTTCAAAGGGCGTGAGATTATGGGAGTAATGACAATTATCAAGCAGCCATGTTGTCACATCTGCAGAGAAATTCTGAATGAAAGGACATTCTATAGAACATTCCGAATAGTTTACTTATTGCAAACAAATCGGATTCCTCTACAGATCAGTCCCGGAAAAGGTTTCTGCTGAAATACGGGATCTGCCATGACTGATGGGATATAAACCGATCTGAAGAATACACTGATTAAAAGAAAAACATATGCAGATACACAGCCGATGTTTATATATATATATATATATATATTTGAATTATAAACAAAGCTTGCTCTTATGTCTTAGATTGAAGAAATAGGGGGAGATAAGCATTCATATCTGCAGTGGTAGATGATTCTGCCTAACTAACAGTATGTGCTTGAGTGGGTGAATGGGGGAAAAAAAATGCTTCTCACAATGAACCTTCAGCAAGCTTATAGTCTCCAAGGGGGAGACACCCTCCAATAGGGAGGGAAACTCACTAACATATAACTCCTGGTCATATACCGATATTTCGAAACTTGGTGGTTTCTCCTCAGTGACCGCGGAAAGTGGTAATTTGACTCCTCTGCCTTTTCAGTTTTAAGAAAACTGCAATCCCAGAAAAGGCTGGTGTGCAATACCGTAGTATGTTTGTTGAGTTTTCAAAAAACCAACCAAAGGTGCCACCTAAGAAGCAAAAGAAAATGATGACAGAGCAAAACAAGCTACATTTTCTTGTGAAAAGTAGAAAATATAAAAAGATATCCTCTTAAGACACAAGTGCTGAGGCCAGTTCTTGGAATGAATCCGCAAGGGACTAAAATACAACAAACTAATAAATTCCAAGGATAAGTACCGAGCACCGTTCCAGCAACTTACAGAGCAGCTTGGTGTTGCAATGACTGCAAAAAATATTGAATTATAAACAAAGCTTGCTCTTATGTCTTAGATTGAAGAAATAGGGGGAGATAAGCATTCATATCTGCAGTGGTAGATGATTCTGCCTAACTAACAGTATGTGCTTGAGTGGGTGAATGGGGGGAAAAAA
>CM031610.1:3197913-3237508 GCA_018398815.1 Conus ventricosus
ATAAGAAGAAACTTGGCCTGGCAGAAAGGATGCAACAAGAAAATATTGATATCGCATGTGTCCAAGAGACACATTTGACCGTAAACCATCGCTTTCAAGTGAGGGTTACGAGACCATCAGGTTGGACCGTGAGGAAAGAAACAAAGGAGGGGTGCTTGTCTTGGTGCGGAATTCCATCGCCGCACAAGAACTCAAGATCAACACCAATCAACAGGCAGAGATCCAAGGGGTTGATATAGTCCTTAAAGAACACAACATCAGGATCTACAATGTCTATTGCCCTCAAGATCGTGATCTTTCCCTCACATACATGAACATCCCAGACAACAACTGTGTGGTGGTGGGAGATTTTAACAGTCACTCAGAGAGATGGGGCTATGACGAGACGGACAAGAGAGGCGAAGAAGTTGAGGATTGGGAGATTGACACACATCTTCATCTCATCAACCAAGAAGATGATGAACCCACCTTCTACTCTAGACGCTGGATGACCACATCAACGCCAGATCTAGCGTTCGCCACCAATGACTTGTTCATCAGAACCAAAACAACAGTCCTCAACCAGCTTGGGAGGAAGTGACCACAAGCCCATAAAACTCTCTATCAACCTCAACTTGCACGCTCCTCAAGCAAAGTGTTTTCCCAGCGGGAATTATAAAAAGGCGGATTGGACTCTCTTCGAGGCCCTCACAGACACATACACAAAGCCAATAAACATCAGGCAGAAGGACTCAAACAAGATGGCTCAAGACTTCACAAAGGCAATCTTGAAAGCTGCTACAGAATCCATCCCAAGAGGAGCACGCAAAAACTACAAGCCCTACTGGACAGAGGAACTTCAGAATCTGGAAGATGCTGTTACGGAAGCCAGGGACCGAGCAGAAAAGCAGCCATCACTGAAGAACAACATAGCGCCAAAGGAAGTAACTGCCAGATACAAGCTGTCCTGCGCACAAGCTGCAAGGAAAAGCTGGCAAGAGAAAACTGAAAGCCTGAATCTCGACAAGGATGGCAGCAAGCTGTGGAAACTGGCTAGAACCCTCAGTAACGAAACAACAAATCAGTCCACAATAACAATACAAAGAAAATGGAAATTACCTCTCTGGAAAGAAAGCAGCAGACCACTTCATATACGTCTATGAAAACATCAGCAATCTGGAAGTCACTCTCTGAACATAGAGCTGCAGTGCACAGGGCCCAAGGTGAACTTCATGAGAAAGAGCCCCAAGAGGAAGTCATGACCACAGCTTTCACAGAGAAAGAGCTGGAGGAAGCGTTGCAGAGCCTCAACCTGAAGACGTCACCTGGACCAGATGGAATCACCAATGAAATGATTCTGCATCTTGGGATGAAGAGCAAGGCAGTCCTTCTAACAATTTTTAACTCCAGCTGGAAGACAGGATCAGTACCACAGTGTTGAGGGAAGCAGACATGGTCCTCATTCACAAAAAGGGAAAGGACAAGTCGAAGGCTGACAGCTACAGACCCATCAGCCTTACAAGCTGCTTAGGAAAGCTGATGGAGAGACTTGTCAACACAAGGCTTGTCTGGCACCTTGAGAAGCATCAGCTGCTGAGCCCTGAACAGCGGGCTTCCGCCAACACAGATCAACAGAAGACCAGATCATATTCATCACGCAAAGCATTGAGGACGCCTTCCAAGAAAAGAAGAACACGCTTGCTGTCTGGATTGACATGGAGGCGTTCGACAAAGTCTGGAAGGACGGACTCAGGCTTAAACTACGGCGATGTGGTGTGTCTGGAGGATGTACACCTGGATCAGCCAGTACTTACACAACCGCCAAGCCCGAGTAAAGATTCAGGGCCAAAAGAGCAAGAAGAGGTGCTGAGACAGGGAGTACCACAAGGAGGAGTCCTTTCGCCAACGCTGTTCCTCATCTTTATAGATGACATCGTCAGAGATCTGCCAAGAGGGTCAGAGGAGCGATCTACGCAGATGACCTGGTGCTATGGTGCTCTGAAGAGTACACCACTACAGCACAGGTACGCCTCCAAACTGCGCTCAATAAGATCAGCGACTGAACCAAGGAATGGCTTGTCTCTGTCAACTCAACCAAAACAACCTACACAGTCTTCAGCCTATCCAGCAAGAAGCAAGAGGCGAAGCTGACTCTGAACAACCAAAGACTTGCAGAGGAACCCACACTACCTACCTGGGAGTGACCTTTGACCGCAGGCTCACTTGGAAACAGCAGATCACCAGATGCTGTAGCAGGGCCAAGCTGAGACTGGCGATCATGAGGAAACTTGCAGGAACGGACTGGGGGCTGACGAACGTATCCTGAAAAGACTCTACACAGGGAGAGTCCGACCTGTAGTTGAGTACGGACATCAGCATGGGCTCAGCTGCAAAGTCTAACCTTGACCATCTCAACAAGATACAGAACCAAGCTCAGCGTGTCATAACTGGCGCCATGAGATCCACCCCAATTCTGAAGATGGAGGAGACCACTGGGCTGCAGTCATTGGAGGACAGAAGGGACACAAAGATCCTCATCCAGGCAGCAAAAATTCAAACGCCTTGAAAACCATCCAATGAACGACAGAATGAGCAGACCCACCAAGAGCCGGCTGAAAAGAGGCAGCTTCATCCACCAGTCAAGACGCCTTGAAAGACAAACTCCAGTCTTGATGGAACACGAAGCAAAGCCTATCCCGGCAAATGTCACCCACCCATCTTGGAAGAGGCAGGTGTTCCCAACAGTCGTCACCAGCATTCCCGGGGTGGAGAGGAGAGGAACACAGTCAGAAACCCAAAGGAAAGCCCTGGCCATGGAGTACATCTGCAACCAGTACCCCAGGAAGACTGGACCCATGTCTTTACAGATGGCTCTGCTACAGAAGCAACGAGGGATGGTGGATCTGGAATCTTCCTCCGATACAAAGACGGAGATGAAGAAATTGCAATCCCAACAGGAAAATACTCCACCAACTTCCGAGCTGAGCGAGAAGCTCTCTGTGAGGCAGCCACAACAGTCTCGCAAACTCCATAAGAACAACCAGGGCAGGTGGTGGTGTTCTCAGACGCTCTCTCCGTGCTCCAAGCCCTCAAAACCTCCCGCTGCAAAGAACAGAACCATCTTACTTCAGCCCTTGTTGCCCTGAGTGCCAGAGTGGAGAAAGGGCGATACAATGGGTACCAGCACACTGTGTATCAGAGGCAACGAAAAAGCAGATATTCTGGCAAAGACGATGCACAGAAGGAGCAGGCCAACAACCTGGTGTCATATGATGAAATCAAGACAATCATCAAGGAACAGCAAGGAATAAAGTGGCACCTCCAGCACCCCAAACACAACCCAGAAGACAAATACCATTTGCTGGGACGACGGGAACAGGTCAAGATCTTCCGCCTGAGGACTGACACAATCGCCTGCTCCACCACATGCACACAAAATTTGGCATTGGACAGAGTGGAGAGTGCCCTTGTGGTGAGGGGCTAATGACAACAGACCACATCCTTCAAGACTGTATGACGCATGCAGCATCCAGAAGGAAGTACTGGCCAACACCGACAGCAGTGGAAGCCAAGTTGTACGGCACCTGGGGAGCTGCGGTGGACGGCAGCCTTCATCGAGGACACCGGGCTGCTCATCTAATGGAAGCGAACGAGGAAGAAGAAGAAAGGAGATATAAAATATATATATATATATATATTATATATATATATATATATATATATATATATATATATATATATATACATATATATATACATATATATATATATATATATATATATATATATATATATATACATATAATATAATATATATATATATATATATATTATATATATATATATATATATATATATATATATATATATATAGTTAAAAAGAGAGAGAGAGAGAGAAGAGGAGAGAGAGAGAGGAGAGAGAGAGAGAGAGAGAGAGAGATCAGCTAAGAGGAGAGAGGACGAAGAAGTATGACTTAGATAGAGTTGAACTCTTCATTATCTGTGGGCTCATATATCATTGATCTTGGGGTGAATATGGTATGCGTGAACATATTTGATAATTTTAAATAGAAGCTTTTCATTGCGATCTCAAATTTCGACCAGTTATTCTCGTTTTGATCCTGATCGGAAATATTTCCAAATTTTACCCCGTCCACACATCCGATTGGTAAGATGTGGATCCTGTGATGGATCGTCACGAGTATATTCCAAGCAAATTATTACTTTAGATTACTAACAGAGCGCCGTGTCTGTCTAGGGGGAGCACTCTACACGTTGGAGGTATTACTTTGAACGAGCCCCTCGCAGCCCTTGAGATGCTTCAGGGGGAGGCTTTGGATTGTCAGAGAGACAAGAGTCGCCGTCATAAGGAACTCTCTCCGTGGTAAAGAATGTCTGGTGTCCAGAGAGATTTTGATTTGGACTAATTGGAAACTTCAGAGAGATTTTGATTTGGACTAATTGGAAACTTCAAGATGATTGTACTCACTGGTGACTAAGTAATTTCCCATTGGAAAATTTAAAGAGAATTGGGGTCTGTGAATCCAGAATGAATTGTTGTTTTTGGGAGGCAAAGTGGTCGTCTGTATGACCTGAAAAGAAGTTTGTGAAATGGCGAATGGACTGAGGTCAGTAGTGTGACCTAGACATATTTCTGCCAGAACAGTGTTAACACTTCGCATAAAGGAGAAAAGGAAATTGTGACGTCTTATTGAATAACGCAGTGTGAAAAGAAAACAAAGGAAATATGAGAACCCCCTCGTACCAAAAGAAGTGAGGCACGAATAGAAGCAATATTTTTTTTTTTTACCAGGGGATAAATTTCAAATCGTATTCTAGTCTATTATATTGAAAGATTGAAAGATCCTGGCATCGCCAGAGAGGGAAAGATGTGAACACAGAAGGGGATCCAGAACGCATTACCTGCATCCAGAAAGGTCCGTTTACAGTGTGAGGAGGGGGGGGGGAGAAGCGGGTGGAGGGGGGGGGGGGGAACAGAAAAGAGGGCAGAAGCTTCTTCTGTCCAGATGTGGCTAGAGTTTCTTCCTTCCCTGATTCTGCACGAAAGATTGATTACATATTTCGCCATGCACCCAGCTATGGCGCCCAATGAAGTCGTCAGAGAAGACCTTCAAATTAACATTCAAAACATTTCACGATGAAACATGTCAAACTATATCTCTTAAGAATATCAAAATGTTAAATTCGTGATGATAGAGTCTCTTGAAGCATTAGAGAATGCCGGTTTGAACAGGCGCTGCAAGATGATAGTTTACCTCAGTATGCCTAGGTGATGATAGTCGACTTCAGTATGCCTAGGTTTACAGAGCTGCTGACACAGAAGAAGGTTGTCACAGTATCTAGATGGCCCTACACGACAAACCACTGGTACATGATCAGTGAAACACAGTGTGGCCACACCGTATCACAAATGGTCCCGTTTATCTTTTGACATGCCCCGTACCGGATTGCTCGGCTCATGTTTCTCATGAAGTGTGTTTATGCATATACAGTTCTCTCTCTCTCTCCTCTTCTCTCTCTCTCTCTCTCTCTCTCTCTCCTCTCTCTCTCCTCTCTCTCTCTCTTAAGAGTCAAATTTTTTTAACTCTCATCTGCCGCGCCATCTGAGTGGCATTACCTTTCCGCCGTTCATTTCGGCTCCTTGTCCACAGCCACAGTCTGTTTTTTCCCGCCACAGCCCCGGCACAGGCAATCCACAGGTCAACGTCAAGTCGCCAGGAGGCAACCCATCAGGGAACACGCTGCACTCGGCCGAGTCATTTTGGTGGTGTTCAGCGCTGCCAGTTCTGAGCCAACATACGTAGAACACCACCAATAAAGCCCTCCGATGGCGGCTGTCATTGCTGATCGCGAAGCCAGCGTGAGAGAGCTCTCCCTCCGGACGGCGTCACCTGGGAAGAAAACCAGATTCCCACAGAAAAGCTATTCTAATCGAAAAAAAAAATTCGTTTCAGTGTGAGTAGCTGAAAGAAAACACAGAGGAGCCAAGAAAAGGACCACGTTGGAACGCGTGACGCCTCTCACCACACCCCATTTACTCGACACAAACTGGAGGCTGACAACAAATGCCTAGCCGGCATCAGCAGTGAGGAAGAAAGTTACCGTCTTCATTAAGAAGGAAGAATGTAGTGTCTTCATTAAGAAGGAAGACTGTAGTGTCTTCATTAAGAAGGAAGAATATAGTGTCTTCATTAAGGAGGAAGAATATAGTGTCTTCATTAAGAGGAAAATCATAGTGTCTTCATTAAGAAGGAAGAATGTAGTGTCTTTATTAAGAAGGAAGATGTAGTGTCTTCATTAAGAAGCGAGAATGCAGCGTCCGGGAGAAATCCCCATGCCTTCAAGAATCTCCCCAAGCCTACTGCACCCATCATTAAAAACACACAAGCTATATGTTCGCACTGATGAACATGATGCTTAGTCTTTGGACAAAATTCCCACACTAAATTGTTTATGCTTTCATTAGCATTGTGGGTATAATCCTGCAAACATTTCCGCAGTAGTTGTGGTTTTGACAAGTCTTTGAAAATAAGTCTCAACTCCTCCATGACTGCCACAAGTTAGTTTGTTTTTATGCTGATAATCTGTGGGGTGTCATCGGAGCGCCACACTGAAGAGCGTTTCATCAGGCTGCTCCAGTTCGCGTGTTTATAGGTCAAGGTTCTGAGTCTCCGCAAAAGTTTTCCCCCGTCCTTTCTGCAGTGTTGTCTGTCCGTCACTTTGTTATGCCCTCCCTTGTGCCCTCCTTCATCAGTTTCCTGAAGAACTGTTTTAGCAACGTCATGGCACCTTGCTCTATGGCCATTCCCATGTCGTGTTTTTGACTGATGTCACTGACCTTCCTATGGCCCTTTGCTGCTTGCTGGTTTCACGCACTTAGTCACTGGTGATATGTCTGATGTTTGGTAGCTTGCAGCAACATGTCACTGGTGATATGTCTGATGTTTGGTAGCTTGCAGCAACATGTCACTGGTGATATGTCTGATGTTTGGTAGCTTGCAGCAACATGTCACTGGTGATATGTCTGAGTTTGGTAGCTTGCAGCAACATGTCACTGGTGATATGTCTGATGTTTGGTAGCTTGCAGCAACATGTCACTGGTGATATGTCTGATGTATGGTAGCTTGCAGCAACATGTCACTGGTGATATGTCTGATGTTTGGTAGCTTGCAGCAACATGTCACTGGTGATATGTCTGATGTTTGGTAGCTTGCAGCAACATGTCACTGGTGATATGTCTGATGTTTGGTAGCTTGCAGCAACATGTCACTGGTGATATGTCTGATGTTTGGTAGCTTGCAGCAACATGTCACTGGTGATATGTCTGATGTTTGGTAGCTTGCAGCAACATGTCACTGGTGATATGTCTGATGTTTGGTAGCTTGCAGCAACATGTCACTGGTGATATGTCTGATGTTTGGTAGCTTGCAGCAACATGTCACTGGTGATATGTCTGATGTTTGGTAGCTTGCAGCAACATGTCACTGGTGATATGTCTGATGTTTGGTAGCTTGCAGCAACATGTCACTGGTGATATGTCTGATGTTTGGTAGCTTGCAGCAACATGTCACTGGTGATATGTCTGATGTTTGGTAGCTTGCAGCAACATGTCACTGGTGATATGTCTGATGTTTGGTAGCTTGCAGCAACATGTCACTGGTGATATGTCTGATGTTTGGTAGCTTGCAGCAACATGTCACTGGTGATATGTCTGATGTTTGGTAGCTTGCAGCAACATGTCACTGGTGATATGTCTGATGTTTGGTAGCTTGCAGCAACATGTCACTGGTGATATGTCTGTGTTTGGTAGCTTGCAGCAACATGTCACTGGTGATATGTCTGGTGTTTGGTAGCTTGCAGCAACATGTCACTGGTGATATGTCTGATGTTTGGTAGCTTGCAGCAACATGTCACTGGTGATATTGTCTGATGTTTGGTAGCTTGCAGCAACATGTCACTGGTGATATGTCTGTGTTTGGTAGCTTGCAGCAACATGTCACTGGTGATATGTCTGATGTTTGGTAGCTTGCAGCAACATGTCACTGGTGATATGTCTGATGTTTGGTAGCTTGCAGCAACATGTCACTGGTGATATGTCTGAGTTTGGTAGCTTGCAGCAACATGTCACTGGTGATATGTCTGATGTTGGTAGCTTGCAGCAACATGTCACTGGTGATATGTCTGATGTTTGGTAGCTTGCAGCAACATGTCACTGGTGATATGTCTGATGTTTGGTAGCTTGCAGCAACATGTCACTGGTGATATGTCTGATGTTTGGTAGCTTGCAGCAACATGTCACTGGTGATATGTCTGATGTTTGGTAGCTTGCAGCAACATGTCACTGGTGATATGTCTGATGTTTGGTAGCTTGCAGCAACATGTCACTGGTGATATGTCTGATGTTTGGTAGCTTGCAGCAACATGTCACTGGTGATATGTCTGATGTTTGGTAGCTTGCAGCAACATGTCACTGGTGATATGTCTGATGTTTGGTAGCTTGCAGCAACATGTCACTGGTGATATGTCTGATGTTTGGCAGCTTGCAGCAAACATGTCACTGGTGATATGTCTGATGTTTGGTAGCTTGCAGCAACATGTCACTGGTGATATATCTGATGTTTGGTAGCTTGCAGCAACATGTCACTGGTGATATGTCTGATGTTTGGTAGCTTGCAGCAACATGTCACTGGTGATATGTCTGATGTTTGGTAGCTTGCAGCAACATGTCACTGGTGATATGTCTGATGTTTGGTAGCTTGCAGCAACATGTCACTGGTGATATGTCTGATGTTTGGTAGCTTGCAGCAACATGTCACTGGTGATATGTCTGATGTTTGGTAGCTTGCAGCAACATGTCACTGGTGATATGTCTGATGTTTGGTAGCTTGCAGCAACATGTCACTGGTGATATGTCTGATGTTTGGTAGCTTGCAGCAACATGTCACTGGTGATATGTCTGATGTTTGGTAGCTTGCAGCAACATGTCACTGGTGATATGTCTGATGTTTGGTAGCTTGCAGCAACATGTCACTGGTGATATGTCTGATGTTTGGTAGCTTGCAGCAACAGTCACTGGTGATATGTCTGATGTTTGGTAGCTTGCAGTAACATGTCACTGGTGATATGTCTGATGTTTGGTAGCTTGCAGCAACATGCCATTGCGGTTACATGTCATTTCTGTGGCTTGGATTCTTCTTTTCAGATCGGCAGTGATGGTTTATGTTTCGAATGCATACGGGAAAATGGAATAAATCTGTGCACACGGGAGCTTGGTCTTGTGTTCCATAGAGATGCTGTCCTCCCATACAGGTTTGAGTCTAGGCAGTGTTGTTATTGTCTTTGCTGCCCTTGAGAGGTGTCTGGTTTAGATCCCTCGCCGCTGATGATGAAGCCCAGATAAGTGAACTGCTAAACAGTTCCTACTTCTGTGCAAGGACAGTGATATCAGAATCGCCGGTGGTAATGTGGCTGTCCATCATCGTGGTCTTCCCCGCGTCGGTTTCCATGCTACCTCTTGTTGCTGTGTTACCCAGTTTTTAAACAAACTTGGCAGAGCATTTTCCTATGCACTACCAAGTTCCTGGCTGTCTTAAAACAGTACAAGATATCAATTCACGTGGAAACAATATTGTACCTAATTTGAAATAAGTAAAAATGTTCTATGAACATTGTCGTAGCATCATCCCTAAACTGTCAGTCTTTTCAATGTCCAAAGCAGAAGAAATTCTAGAGGCAGAGAACATTTCCAGCTAATTTTACAACGATATAGTTATCTTAATATTTTTAACTTAGACTTGTGATATGAATGTCAGTTGACACAAACATCATCACATAAACAAAATCCTGTACCACACAGAAAAAGGTGATTCGAACCAGAAAGAAAATTTGTACATGATGTTAAGAACAAAATATAAGCATGTCCTGACTAAAACAAAAAGCTATTTCGGAAAGCACATACACTTCGCGCACACAAACAAGAACACCTACATGAAATGGAAAGTTTCACTCCGAATAGCTTTGTTAGAGCCAAAGCTTCCTGAGCTTCTCAAGGTGAGAAAAATATTTCAACTCAATGGTTGAAGATAAATGACAAAAAAGGTCATATATATAGCGGTGGTTTTAAATGACCCCGTAACAAAACTACAGAAAACGAGAGAAATTCACGAAACATTACCCAGTCTTTCGTAAAGGCAAATGAAACAGTACGTGAAACTGTAAAAAAAAACTCATAGATAATATTCAATAATAATAACACTGACGTAAGCAAGTTAAAAGGCACATTTTTTCAGTTGGGTACAGGGCATTAACCAAAAATAAATGAAAAAAAGAAATGTAATCAGAATACCCAAAACAGGTAAACCCATGTTTGCCTTCCTTTTAAAAAACGTGTACAGATAAAAAAAAGTTTTGTTTCCCAATTTTTGCCCCCACTCCTTGAACAAAAAAAGTGAGGGGGCCTAATATTGGGTTAGTTTAAACCCCCTTAAGGGGAATGAAAGTGGGATAGATAAACCCCTTTCTTGGAATGTTGGGGAAAGATAACCCTTCATGGGAATTTGTTTTATGGCAAAATCGGCTAGCGTTTTGTTGTAGAATTCTTAACGCGAAACAGCCCCCCGGGGGCGAAGTGGCTACCCTTTGGTTTTAGGGGTCGCGGACCCCCGGGGGAAGGGTCGGGGATTCGTTTCCCCAAATCATAGAATGAAACCGGGTTTCTACGCAGATTTTGACTTTGCAAACGGTTTGGGTTGGGAAAAATTACTGGGCCATCCCGTCGATTTTTCATCCATTTAATGGATGCGTTTTTTAGAGTTTTTCCTCAAGTTTCCTGACCAAACATTTCCCAGGGGTCGTATTTCTCGGGCCGGGGTTGCCCCCGGAATATATTATAAAAAGGAACCCTTTAGAGTCCCAGCCCTGTCATGCGGGTCGGGGCCCGGGAAGGGAAACCCTTTAGCATCATTTTCACCCTTTCCTCTTTTCTCACCCGATAACTTTAAAAAAAAAAAGTTTCGAATTTTGTCCCCTTCAGCCCTGCTCCCCAGGGTGCCCTTATTTTCGATGCCCCTTCCCATTTCTGGGGCCTTTTTGGGTTTGGTTTCCGGGCCCAACCGGTATGGGCGGGCCCGGGGGCCTGTCGTTGGACGGACGTGATGGCCCCCCCGGGGGGGAGGGGCCCCACTCACCCCCAGCCCCCGCGACAAACCCAATCTTCCGTCAGTGGGGGGTTTGTAAGGGGGTCCCCTCCCCTTTTCGGGTCACACCAGCCGCCCCTAAATAGTTTTTGCAGTGTCCCTCCGGGGGGTTGCTTTTGGGCGACTAAAAAAGGGAATGCTCCCTGTGGACGGCGGGTTCCCCGGGGCGGGGGCGGGACGACCAGGATGGGGGTGGGAGGGGTTGTTGGAATGAGCGGCGGGGGGTGCATCCCCACTAAGGGGGGCCAGGAATGGACCCCCCCCCAAAAAAAAAAAAAAAAATTCTAAATGCCGTCACTCCCTGCCCGGGGGTTTTCGCAAAAGGGAAACTTTGAAAAATTCAGGCCCATTTTTTCTAAAAAAAAGGTTCAGGTACACAAATATGATTTTCATATATGAAATTCTAAAACTACCCTTGGCAACTTTAATTTTATCCAAAAATTTAAAACCCAGTCCCTCTAGGGCCCTCTTTAGGTACACAAATACTGATTTTCATAAAAGTTTTTCTGAAACTATCGGGCAACTTTAATTTTGATGCCAAAAAATTAAACTAGAAACCCTCTATGCCCTCTTAAAATTATTCTCCTGCGACTCGGGTTGTGTGTAAACCAAGACAAAAATACTAGACCCAATGGAAACTCGATGAACCCGCACTACTTTCCTGTATACGAGGGGCTGAGCAAACTTTATTCGATAATTCCTCAAGTAAAAAAAACAAACCCAAAGCTAGTGTATTTATGTGCAAATGGGACCCCATGGGGAGGGGGATGGAAGTCTGGAATGTATGACTCCCCGGAAAGTGCTTTCGGGGGAAAAGTGACATCATCCCAAGAAGGGGAAAGTGACTATTTGGGAAATTTGACATCATCACAGGAAATGACTCATCAGTGGAAATGCCCCGGAAAGGGGTTCGTAAACCTCGTTGACTAGTGTCGGAGCGTGGTAAAGGGGCGCACCCCGTTTTCCCCAGGGCGGGGGACCAAAAGAAACAAAACAGGAAATGACATCAGTGGGAAATGACCCGGAAGGGTCGGGCCCTCTTTGGGACTACATGTGGGGAGCGGGGAAAAGGGGGCGTCCCCCCGATTAGTCGAGGGCGGGGCCCCAAAAGAAAGAAAAGGGGGGTTTTGAAAAGCAAGGGGAGCGTGGGGGGGAAAAGGGGGGCGTAAAGGGTTTACAAGGACGTACCCCCGAGGCCATTTCCCCTTGGGTGTGGGGAAAAGGGGGGTACCCCGGGTACGCCCTTTATTAAGGAAAAAAAAAGTATTATAACTAACTTTAAAGAGGAAGTGCTGCTAATTAAAAAATGGAAAATAAAAATTTTTTTTTCCCCCCTCTTTTTTTTGTTTTGGGTTTGGGGCCCCAGCCCTAAAACGCCCCCCCCCAAAAATTAAAAAAAGTTTTTTTGTTATAGTCTTGTTTTTTTGTTTTTTTTAAAAACCGATTTTTTTGTTTTGTCTTCCCCTCATGCTTATTTTTTTGTTACTTTTGGGTTTTGTTTTGTTAAACGGGAAAAATCCTTTGTCGAATGAGATGCCTTTTTTCCCTTGGGAGAGAGATGGTGAGTTTTTGTTGTTTTTAAAAAAATTGGCGTTTTTGCCCTGTTTATCTGCCTGTATTTGGGTTAATATTGTGTAAATTGAAAGATTAGGGGGGCGTTTCTGCCTATATTTGTGTTTTTTTCTCCCTCCACTTAAAAAGATATAACATGAGTAAAAAATAAAAAGGGTTTTTGTTCAATGAATGCGGGGCCTAGGGATAAAAAAAGAAAAAAGAAAAAAAAAAGGGGGGGGGGATGTGTTTAAACTATTTCAAAAAGCTTTTTGTGTATTTTTTTTCCCGGGGGTACCCTTTTTAAACCCCAAAAGCTTGAAATGTTATCAGAGCAAAATGGGGTTAAAAAAATATGTTGTATCATATATGTAAAAATTAAAAAGGTTTTAAACCATTCTTTTTTCCCAATGTTTTTTGAGTTTTGTGTAAAAAAGGGGTTTACAAAATTGGGGTTGGAAACTACATTTTTGTGTTGTTTCCTTTTTGGGCTAAGATGATATTGACCCTTAACCTTTTATAGACCAAAAAATGAAAAACTGATTTTTTTTTCCTGTTTTTTTTTTTGTTTTTTGTTGATTTTAGAAGAAAATATTAAGGGGTGGGGGTGTTGAAAATGTTGAAATTTGGAGTGGACGGGAAACCCCTCGCACGGGATGTTTTCAAGGGGATTTTTAATCAAAAGCAGGCAATTTTAAAAAGCAAAAACAGCAATTTGAAGCCCTGAGGGAAAAATTAGACCTTACAGTATTGGGGGAATTTTAAAAAACCCCTAAATTTTGAAAAGTACGCAGGGAAACGGGATCCTCCCCTCTGCAGAAAAGGGTAGTGTTGTTTTTTTTTGTGTTTCAGATTAGGTGCCCACTTTTGTCAGGGGTGCAGATTTTTAAAGGGGGTACGGGGACAGACCATTCAATGCTTACTCTAAATTTTAAACCCTTTTGCTAAAAAATTAAACTAAAACCCTTTGGGAAATTTAAGTTTTCTTTGTTGACGGATAAACATTACTTTGATAAAATTTTAAACGGGGAAAATTAAATTTGGGAATAGAAGAGCATGCTGACCCCCTTTTTCCCCCCCCCCCCCCCCCCCCCCGGGGAACAAGTATCTTTTATTGAGCTTTAAAAAATTTTGTTTACACTACAGACCCTTTTTTTTTAATGTTTTTTTTAAAAAAAATAAGAAGTACAACTATAGCATTTGCAACTAAAAAAAAAAAACCCCAGAAGTAATGAAAAGCAAAATTTTAGAAGGGAATATTGAAAAGTTAGCAAAGGAAGGAACACTGACTGATGAAGAAAGACCTTTTTTTTAAAACAGGACAGGAGGAATATTTAGCTTGGGAAAAGCTAAAATGCGGGGGGTTTTTAAATTCGATCGCGGGGCACGTTGGATAGCAAAAGGGGGAAAAAGGGTTTAAAATCGTTTTTTTTCCCTTTGATAACAGAAACTTTTTTAAAACAAAATTCAAAAGGTTAAAAATTAGAGGATGTTTTACCCCCTCCCTTGAAAAAAGAAATTTCTTAAACAAAATATAAAAAAGGGAAAACATCAGATGTTGGTTTTGGGAAATTTCCCAATGAAAAGGGACCCCAACGAACGTGAAAAAAAATTTATGAAAAAAATCGTCCCGGATAAAGGAAGTTGAGGTTTTACAAAATACCCTTCAAAGGGTTAATTTACCTCATGTTTTAGAAGGAGAAATTTCTATAGTTTAGTGCTCCTTAAACAGTGAAAAACAAAAAAAGCCATGGATCAGACGGATTTACGTCGATTCTTCAAATTGTTTCAACCATCATTTGGAAATTTTTTGGCTTTCCCGTTCCTTAAATAAAGGGTTTTAAACTGTGCGAGTTGTCCCCCCATACAAAAGGGGGAAAGGAATCATGGGTTTGTATTCCTAAAGGGGATAACGGGGGGGAACCCATTAAAAACAAAAGGGCCCAGTTACTCTTTTAAATTTTTGGTTTATAAGATAGGGTACTTTCGTGTTTGAACAGCCAAAAAACAGGGTTTTTTCCAATTTTTGTTTCAACGAAAAAACCAAACGGAATTTATGGCCAACAGAATATCGGAGATAATTTTAGACTGTTTCATAAACTAAATTAAACCTTTTCACAAACACCCCAAACGGGCCTTTAATTTTGCTTTTATGGTTAGATTTAGAGAAAGCCTTCAAATACGGACGGGGGTTTCATAAATTAAAGTATTGTGCATTGGGTTTTTTGGGACCAGATATACAAAAATGGAAAACTCCTTTCTTTTTAATTTTAAAGGTCAGCGTACTTGTAAAGGGGCGGGCCATTTTGGTTTTGGTTTTTTGTAGGTCGGGGGGCGCAGGCAGGGTGCCCCCATTTTCACCCTAATATTCATTTTGTGTGTGGGAAAGCCCTTCCCAAATTATGTTAGAGATAAGAATTAAAAAAAAGGGAATCCAAACAACAATGCAGAACAGAAATTGAACAAAAAGCGGACGATGTAGAAATTATTTTTTGAAATGACAAAGTGTCTTTTGAGGGATGTCGGAAAACCAGTTGTTTGGGGTTTGGGAGAAAATCAATTTTGGATTTTAAAACCCACAAAAAAAAAAAACAAGTCCCTCTAGGCTCGGCAGTGGGAAAATCTCAAACGATTTGCTACTTTACAAACATTTACGTATTCAGGGGAACCCCCCCAAAAATTCCCCCCCCCAAATTTTATGTGTATCTTTTTTACAAGGGGATCTTCCCTGATTTTCCCAAAAATTTAAACATCCCAGGCTAGTTTTTCTTGAACTATGAATTTTATACGGTAGGGTTTTAAAGATACAGTTTACTCCACTAGAAAGGGGTGGCTTTTTTAAAAAGGCTTTAATCTTGAAAAAAACGAATTCATCAGGGAAATTTTATTTCCAAAAACCCTCCCAATGAGGGAAATTTAAATGCGATTAAAAACTCACCCTTTCGATTTTTTTGGGGGATAAAAAATTGAGACTGTAAAACATAAAAACCTGAATTTAAAAAACATAATGAATGGAGGACTTGGTGTACCAAAAATAAAGGGAATATTTATTGAAATTAGAACTTGCAGGAAAGTAGAAAAAAAAGAAAAAATCGTCTCACCAAGGGGAAAAAAAGTATTATTTTGGCAAGTTGTCCAAGAAGCCCATCATCTGGAAAAAAAAATGGCTGTAGTCTTTTCCCGGGCCCAAATTTACCCAAAAAAAAACCCAAAAAATTTAGGGCTGATGTTTTTGAGGCAATAAAAAATTTTGGCCCAAAAGGGATTCGCCTTGCTTTTCCGAAAAAAAGGGCTTCTGAAAAATGTATTTTATTTAAAAATTACAAAGTTTAAAAAACAAAAAACAAAAAAGAAAATTTTTTTTTTTAAACCCCAAAGTCTGTTCATCAAACGTATATACAAAATTTGGGGACACATTATGAAAGAAGATAGCACGTTTTTGGCATCAGAAGATTTCCCAAAAAACAAGTTTGGTTTTTTGCATTGACTTTTTTCGTGTACGGGATTGTTAAGGGAGTAAACCCCATATATTCGGAAAACTGCGGGTAACAAGAAAAAACCCAAGAGAAACAAGCCCTAAAAGGGGGAAACTTGTATGTTCGTCAACGGGGGCGGTGTTTATTATGAGGGCCTTTCTGGTGACAACAAAAAAACCTGTTTTCCCAGTGGAATCAAAAACTTGAAGGGAAATTGGGAATGAAATCATCATCAAAATGGACAAAAAAAAAACAAAATAAAAAACTTAAAGGGCTTCAAGATAAAAAGTTTTTACCCCTATATTTTGGGGGTAAAAATTTTTTGGGGTTTTCAAAAGGAAAAATGAACTGAAAGATATTGTACATTTTGTAATATCGAAAAAGGGGAAAACATTGACCCAACTTTTTTGGGTTATGTGAACACGCGGCTTTTTTTCACAACAATTTAAGCAACAAAAAGAGAAAATGTCAGCAGGTGGCTTTTTAAAATTTTGTCTGTTGAATTAGTTTTATTTGGGCATTCAAACAATTTCGGGGGTGATGAAGCCTTTGCTCATATTTATTCTAAAAAAAATTTTTTAATTTTAAATGCAACGCGAGAAAAAAACCCCCCTTTTAATTGTAATAAAAATTTTTTACATTATTTAAAAGACAAGATTAATTTTGAACGGCAAGTTGGGGAAAAGCCCCCAAAAAACTAGTAAAAAAACTGCATGAAAAAATTTTTTGTTATACCGATCTTTGATAGGTTTTTACTTTGGATTTTAGGGACTTTTTGGGGACTACCCTGTCCCTGTGTCACTTTTAATATTTTGGGCCCCCCCTGGGGGGCTATTGTCTGTTTTCCTACCCTTTTCTTTTTCAAAGACTGTCATTTGGGTGGACAGCTCTTTGATTTTTGTTTTTTTAAAATATTTCTTCAATTTTAGAAAAACCAACCAAACAGGTGTGTAGTAGAATTTTATCCCGGGGCTATCCCAAGGCTTTTAAAAAAATTTGGCGGGCTTGATTTTTTTTTGTCCGGGAGAAATTTTTCCCATTCTGTCTTGAATTTGGGATATCGGTTTTAAAACATAAGGGAAAGTCTGCTTAACTTTCACAGCGGGTTAAAAAGGGAAAGAAATTAAAACCCTAAGGGCAAGTGAACAAGATAATATTTAACGTGGTTTTTAAAAAAACTCACAAAAAAAATTTTTTCTACTTTGCCATTGACTTTTTGATAAAACAATAGAGAAACGCGGGGATTCCTTGGGTTGGGGATAAAAAAAAAGTACTGTAAGCATCACTTTGAAAAAAAAAAGTAAATCATCACCCGGAAAAAATTTTGGACCAGTGTTTTAAGCCTAACAGGGGCTATGAAAAGGCCTTAAAGTATTTTGAAAGGATGCAGTGGGTTAAACCATATGAAAACCCAATGACTTTTCGTATCTAGGGTTTTTAGCCCCAGACGTTCCCTTGCATGCCCGGGGGGGGTTTTTAAATTAAAAAGAGGTGACGAAGAAACCTGGGGGCACAAATTTTGAATGACAGAGAACTCTTGACGGTTGTTCCATGGACTTTAAAAAGGTTTTGGGGGGGGTTTTGGGGCCCCTCGTGAATAAACCCCTTTAACACAGCTTCGATCAGAGGGGATTTAATTTTGTCATATTTTAAAATAGGGGTTTATGGTTTCCGTAAAAACCCAAGAAAATTTCCTTGGGGAAATCTTGTTTTGGATTCTTTTTAGGATTTTTGTAAAATGTTATTATGTTGGTAGTCATTTTTAAACCTTTTGTTTAACGTGGGTTTTATTTTGGGTAAACCCGGGAAAGAAAAAAAAAAAAAAAAAACCAAAAATTTCATTTCATTGTAGCAACTTTGGGTTTGTGCAGAAAAGCAAAATTTAAACGATGAAGATATAACCCCACGTGATAAAAGTGAATTTATCATAAGTGGTAATTTGGAAATTTTTTTAAAAAAAAAAAGAGCAAAGTACTTGTAACACAAAGGGGAAGAATGTTTTAAATTTAAAATTGAAACTACGATTTTGGTTTAAAACTGCCCAAAAGTCAAAATAAAAACCATTGTGACATAGAAAATTTGATTGTTCTCTAGCAAAATTTTGTTTTTTCTCCGGGTTTCTGTTGTTTTTTTTTTTCAAACCTGGTTTTTCCGATCTGTGCAGAAATTCCAACCTCGCATTTTTAAAAAGGGTTTATCAATTTTGAAGGCATGTACACATGTGCATAAAAAAAAACTGGGCTTGGGTTTGAAATTTGGTTTTTTTGGCGTCTTTCCTTGGTTCCCACTTCGGGCCCCCTTATCGGGGGTTTCTTTTAAAAATTTATCGTGTAGCCTTTGATCTGGCCATGCGCTAGTATTGTGCTATCTTTCTTTACTTTGCATACGGGCCATAAAAAAAATCACTCTTCATAACCAAAAATCCCCTTCAGATTTTTTATCCCCAGCCCATTTTTCAAAATTTTCTGGTTTTGGGTTGGGTGGTAAACGCTTAAAAAGTCTAAAAAGAAATCTAAGTATTTGGTCTATTAACCTTTCGTTTCCCCCTTGGGATACTTGTTTTTTTTTTGGGTTTGGGGATGCTTGTCTTAAAATTTACAGGGGTTTGCTTCATGGCACCCTGGGTTGGGTTGGGATTTGGGTTTCTGGGGGAAAAGGTTTGGTGGCTAGTTACAAACGATGTTTTGGGTTTTTAGAACAAGGTATTCCCCTTAAAAAGGGGTGTTTTTTTGAAGGTTTGTTAAAAAAATTGATGCTTGATCAGAAACAAAAAAAAAAATTTCGTAAGTCATATTTTTAAAGTGATAATTTGATTTCAAAGGGGGTTTGTTCACTAAAAAATTTTATGGTGTATAATGTAGATTGTATTTTTAAATGAATTTTGTGTTTTCAAATGAGTTTGGGTCTTTAAAAAGGAATATTTTGTGAATTGAGTTTGATGAAATTTTTTTTTCAAAAAAAAGCTTACCCATTAAATATAATTATTTTAAACAAATTGCATTTTGATTGTTTTTTTTCCAAGAAGTGCTTAATCATGAAACTAAATGATTTTTCTGGGGTTGTAGTTTAAATGAAAAATGGTGTTTTCCCTTTGTTGCCAAAAACCTTCACTAAAAAAATTTGTTTGTTCTGTCTCTGGTCTCTCTCCGGTCCCTCCCCTCTCTCTCTCTCTCCCCTTCTCCCCTCTCTCCCCCTTTTCCCCCGTCCCCAACCCACCCACACACACACACACACAACACACACAAACCACACACACACACACATGTTTTTGCAAACCTTGAAACCTTCCTCTTTTGGACGGAAAAAAAAAAGAAGATGGGTCCGTTTTTCCCCACCGGAATGACCAATCCCCCCTTACGTTTTTTCGGTTTGACGGGCCCGTCGTACCCCCCCCAAATTGGGGGTGGGCCCAAAGGGAACGTACAACTCTTTTTTAAACACAGACACTGCGGGGACGGGGGTCAGCTCCGCTCCCCAGGGCCTTTTTTTTTTTTCCTGCGCTGCCCGTCACGCAGGGTCTGTTTTTTAAACCTGTGTAGTTCCCTTTGCCCCCCACAGATTGTGGGTGTGTATGACGTCTGTCAACCGATAAAAGTAGGAGGGATTGGTTTATTCAGGTGGGTTTTTAACGGACCCCATCTTCTTCTTTTTTTAGTCAAAAGGGAAATTACAAGGTTTGCAAATATCACTTTTTGTTGGGGTTTTGGGTGTTTTGTGGGGTGTGTGTGGGTGGGGGTGTGTGGTTTTTGTGTGTGTGGGGGTGTGGGTGTGTGCCCGAGAGAGAGAGAGAGAGAAGAGAGAGAGAGGGGACCGAGGAAAAGACCCCGGGACAGGACATTTAAAAAGTTTATGAAGGTGTTGGCAGACAAAGGGGAAAAAATACACTTTTTTTTATCAAATACAACTCTGAAAGTCATTTTTTTTATGATTTAAACAAATTCTTTAAAAAAAACAAACAAAAATGCAAATTTTTAAAATAATTATATTCAATGATAAAACTTTTTTTTGAAAAAAAATATTCACAAAAATACAAATTTACCAAGTATTCCTTTTTTTTTTATCAAGCATCATTTTTAAAACAAACATTCATTTAAACTAAATCTACATTTACACGTGCATAACACTTTTTAGTGAAACATACATCATTTTAAAAACAATATTCATCATTTAAACTATGGGTTTTCGAATTTATTCTTTTTTGTTTCTGATCAAGGGTTTTTATTAACCCCCAAAAATTCAACAAAAAAACCATTTTTTTAAAGGGAATACCTTTTTTAAAAACCAAGCATCGTTTTTTAACAGCCCCAACCTTGCCAGCCCGACCCGAACCCCTCCAACACCAGACCCAGATGCCCCTGAAGCAAACTTTGTAAATTTCAAGCACATGCTTTCCCAACCCAAAAGGGAAAAAACAAGTATCTAATTTTGGGGAAGAAACGAAAGGTTTAAAAGACAACTTAGATTTCCAGGTACTTTTTTGGGGTTTACCACCAAAACCAAAAACCGAACTTTTTAACAATTTTCTGTGAT
Organism: Conus ventricosus; assembly: GCA_018398815.1. Taxonomy (NCBI): domain Eukaryota; kingdom Metazoa; phylum Mollusca; class Gastropoda; order Neogastropoda; family Conidae; genus Conus; species Conus ventricosus. The sequence continues at coordinate 3,218,666 of CM031610.1, forward strand.
ACAAAATCTGAAGGGGGTTTTTTGGGTTTTGAAAAGTGATTTTTTTTATGGCCCGTAAGCAAAAGTAATGAAAGATAGCACAATACTAGCGATGGCCAGATCATGGGTTTCATGAAAAGATTTTAATAGAAGCCCCCCATAAGGGCACAGAAAATGGGGAAACCCAAAAGACGCAAAATTCAGTTTTTTAAACGAAAAACCGGGAGTTCTTTTTTTTGCACAAAGTGTACCTCCGGGAAAAAATTTATAAAACCCGGTTTAAAAAATGCGAGGTTTTGGGTTTGCACAAATTTGGGGAAAAACCCGGGTTAAAGAAAAGAAAAAGCCAAAAGAAACCCGGAAAAAATCAAAAAATCTGCAGATGCAAAAAATCAAACTTTTTTTGGGGGGGGGGGGGGGGCCCAAAGGGGTTTTTTTGGGCTTTTGTCCCTTTTTGGGGAAAAAACTCGTAGTGAATTTTAATTAACCCAAAAATTCTTCCTGTGTGTGACAGTTTCTTTTTCTCTGGTTTTTTAAAATACATGCACAAAATTTTTCCACTTATGATAAAATTTAATGTTTTGCCGTGATTTTTTTTCATCGTAAGTTTGCTTGCATGCACACCAATTTGCTAACAAAAGAAAAGATTTTTTTTTTTGTTTTTTGTTTTTCCTTTTTCCATGTATGACAAAAAAACCTACGTTAAACAAAACGGCTTTTCAATTTTACTCCAAAATCCTCTTTATAAACCCTTGACAAAAAAACCTAAAAAGAAACCCCAAAACAAGAATTTTTTGAAGGATGTGTTTGTTTTTGGGAAGGGGAAAACCCTAAAACCCCTATTAAAATACTGACAATTACTCCATCTGATCGAAGCTGTGTGGGGAGTCTTACGAGGGGCAAAATCAAAAGCCCTTTTTAAATTTCCAAAGGAGAAACGCAAGGATTCTCTGTCATTCAACCCTTTGCCCCAGTTCTTTGTCACCTCTAATACCCGAGTCTGCAAGAAAGTCGGGGCTAAAAACCATAGATACGAAAAAAGGCATTGGCTTTCATATGGGTTTAAATACTGCAAACCCCTTTTCAAAAACCAAGGAATTTACATAGCACACTTGGGGTTAGGGTTTAAACATGGTCCTATTTTTTTCCGGGTGATGTTTTTCTTTTTTTTTTTAAAGTGATGCTTTCAGTAGCTTTTTTTTTATCCCCCAAACCTAAGGAATCACGCGGTTTTTCTATTGTTTTATCAGAAATGGGCCCAAAGGCAAAGTAGAAAAAATAAATTTTTTTTGAGTTTTTTTAACAACCCCCGATTAAAATTATTTGTTCATTGCCCTCTTAGGATTTTTAAATTTTCCTTTTTTAAAAGCTGTGAAAGTTATGCGAAATTCCATTTTGTTCAAACCAGATATCAACTTCAAGGGCCCCGAAAGGGGGGGGGGGGGGGGGGAAAAATTTCCCTGGACCAAAAAAAATCAAGCCAGCCCAAATTTTTAATAGTTGGGTTTGTCGGTATACCATACTATATACACCTGTTTGGTTGGTTGTTTTACATTGAAAAAATTTTTTTCAACATAAAGTAAAGAAACTGTGCCCCCAACGGGGCAGTCTCTTTTAAAGAGAGGGTAGAACAGGGCAATTTGCCACCAGGGGGCCCCAAAAAAATCAAGTGGGGCAAGAGACAGGGCTTTCCCCCAACATGTAAAATCAAGTCCAAAAAATTTAAAACGTCTATCAAAGATCGGGTTTAAATACCATTTTTTTCATGCCGTTTTTTTACTAGGTTTTTTTCGCTTTTTGCAACTTGCCCTTTCAAAAATTTCATTTGCCTTTAAAAAATGTGAAAAATTTTTTTTACAAATTTAAAAATTTTTTCAGCGTTTTCATTTATAGTTAAAAAAATTTTTTAGGGAATAAAAATGAAGTCAAAGGGTTCTCACCCTGAAATTGGGGTTTTAATGCCCAAATAATACTAATTAAAAAGACAAATTTAAAGAACCACATGCTGACTTTTTTTCTTTATTTTTTGCTTAAAATTGTAGTGAAAAAAAATGCCGCGTGTTCACATAAAACCAAAAAGAGCTCAATGTTTTCCCCCTTTTTCGATATTTCAAAAAGTCCCAAAATCTTTCAGTTCATTTCTATGTTTTGACAACACAATATTTGTACCCCAAAAAATAGTTTAGAATCTTATCTTTAAGCCATTTAAGTTTTTTTTTCGTTTTTTTTTTTGTACCTTTTTGATGGGAAAACATTCCAATTGCTCTTTAAATTTTTGATTCCACTGCAAAAGCAGGTTTTATGTTTTCAAACAGAAAGGCCTCTAATAAACACCCCGCCCCTTTTGTTGACTGAAAAATTTCAATTTTTCCCATTTTAGATCTTGTTTCATTTTTTGTTATTTTTCATTGTTTTCCGCAGTTTTTCCGAAAATATCGTTTACTCCCCCTTTAAAAATCCCGTACACGAAAAAAGTCAATGCAAAAACCCAACTTTTTATTTAAATCTTTTCTGTATGCCCAAAAACGTGCTTTCTTTTTTTCATAAAGTGTCCAATTGTGTATATTCTTTGATGAACAGACTTTGATTAGAAAAAAAAAGTTTTTTTTTTTTGGTTTTTGTTTTTTTTCTTAAATATTTCATAAAAAAATAAATTTTTTAGAAGCCATTTCTTCGGAACGCAAGGCAGAATCCATTTGGGCCAAAAATTTTTTATATGCCTCAAATACGTCAGCCCCAATTTTTGTTTTTTTTTGATAATTTGGGGGAGAAAAGACTACAGCCTTTTTTTTTCCAGAGAAGTCTTTTTGGACAACTTGCCAAAGTAAAAACTTTTCCACTTGTGGACGAATTCTTATTTTTTACTCCATGCAAGTTCTAAAGCAACTATATATTTCCCTTTTTTCTTTTGGTTTTTCAACCAAGTCCTCCATTCATTATGTTTTTTTTAATTCAAATTTTGATGTTTATCATCTCATTTTCTATCCCCCAAAAATCGAAAAAAACGGGGTTTTTTTAATCGATTTTAAATTCACATTGGGGGGATTTGGAAGTAAAATTTCCCGGATGAATTCGTTTGGGCAAAATTAAAACCCTTTTAAAAAAGCCACCCTTGCAGTGGAGTTAAAACTGTATCTTTTTAAACCCTACCTTGTATTTAAATTTATAGTTTTAAGAAATCTAGCCTGTATGTTTTTTTTTTGGAAACAGCCGCAAAAATCACTTGTAAATAAGATCACTTTAAATTTTGAATTGTGGTGGGTTCCATGAAAAAAGTTTAAATTTTTTTATGTAGCAAATCGTTTGGGATTTTCCTACTGCCGAGCCATTTTTGCACTTTTTTTTTTTTTTCTGTGTTTTTAAAACAAAATTTTTTCTCCCAAAACCCATAACTGTTTTTCAGACCCTCCCCAAAAAACACTTTGTCATTTTTAAACTTAAATTTTTAAAATGTCCGCGTATTGTTTCAATTTTGTTCTGCATTTTTTAGGGGTTTGGGTTCCTTTTTTTAATTCTATTAATTTTCTCAACATTTAAAGGCAAGACTTTACACAAAAAAAAGGGTATGTAGGGTAAACGGGGTCCCCTGCCTGCGCCCCCCGACCCAAAAGAAAAAACCAAAAAAAGAAAAGCCTGCCCCCTTCACCCAATAAAAGCTGGCTTAATATTATTATAGAAAGGAAAGGGGTTTTCCATTTTGTATATCTGGGGCCAAAACCGAATGCTACAAGAATTTTAAATTTTATGAATCCCCCGTCCGGGGGAACGAAGGCTTTCTCTAAATCAACCATAAAAAAAACAAATCAGGCAGTTGGTGTGTTTGTGAAAATTTAAATTTAGTCATAGAACAGTCTAATATTTCTCCGATATAACTGTTTTTCCTTTTAAAACCCGTTTTGGGCTTTTGTGGGTCAAAATTTGGAAAAACCATTTTTTAGTCTGTTCACAAAAACGTACGTAACCCCCTTTTTTATAAACAACATTTAAAAGAGTAACTGGCCCCTTTTTTTTTTAATGGCGTCCCCAAAATTTACACCTTTAGGAATACAAAACTATATTCCTTCCTTCTGTATGGGGGGAAACCCCGACCCAAATTTTTTAAAACCCCCCATTTAAGGATCGAACGACAAAAAATTCCCCAAATGATGGGGTTTAAACAATTTGAAGAACCCCGACAGGGAAATCCGTCGGGTCCCTGGCTTTTTTTTGTTTTTTTATTGGGTTTTAAATGGGCCCGTTTATCTATAGAAAATTTCCCCTTCTAATTTATGAGGAAAAAACCATTTGAGAAATTTTGTAATCCTCAACTTTTTTATCCGGTACGAAATTTTTTTTAATTTTCTTCACGTTTTCCCTTTGGGTCCTTTTATCTTTAAATATTTCAAACCCCTTCTGTTTTTAACCTTTTTTAATTTTTGTTTAAAAAGTTTCCAACGAGCTAAAAAAATCATCTAATCTTAACTTTGTGTTTTTTTTTTTTTAAAAAAGTTTCTGTTTTAAGCGAACAAAAATACTGATTGACCTTTTCCCCCCTTTTGCATTTCCAAAGGCTCGCGATTGGGGAAAAAAAAACCCCCCGCCCTTTTTAGCCCCCCTAAGTTTTAACTTGTTCCTCTCTGTCCCGCCCCAAATCATGTCTTTCTTTACAGTCAGTTTTTCCTTCTTTTGCTTTAAATTTTCAATATTCACTTCTAAAAAATTTTGCTTTTCCCTTACTTTTTTGCGGGTTTTTTTTTTTTCAGTTGCAAATGCTTTTAGTTGTACTTCTTTTTTTTTATTAATAAAACTTTTAAAAAAATGATCTGTAGTAAATTTAAATAAATTTTTTAATGCTCAATAAAAGATACTTGTTCCCTTTAACTGGGGGGGGTACAAACATGCTCTTCAATTTCAACCTTTTAAATTTTCCCCGTTAATTTTTATCAATGTATGTTTATCCTTCAAAAAAAGAACACTTTAAATTTCCCAAAAGGGTTTTTAGTTTGTTTTTTTTTAAACCCAAAAGGGTTTAAAATTTAGAGTAAGCATTGAATGGTCTGGCCCCGTACCCTGCCTTAATATCTGCTTTCCCTGACAATTTGGGGAACATAATTGAAACTACAAAAAAAATTTAACATTTCTTTTGGGTGCAGAGGGGAGGGGCTGTTCCATTCGTATCTTTTCAATTTCGGGTTTTAACATTCTCCATATATCTGTAAGGTCTATATTAACATCATGTCTTCAAATTGCTGTTTTTGGGTTTTAAAATTGCTTTACTGCTTGGGGTTTAAAAAAATCCAATTTAAAACCCCCGTGCGGGTTCCAGTCCACTCCAATTTACAACATTTTTAACACCCCACATCCTTAAATTTATCTTTAAATTTAACAAAAAAAACCCCAAAAAAAAAAACAGGGGAAAAAAAAAACAAGATTATCATAATTTGGTCTAACAGGTTAATGATCAATATCATCTTTGCCCAAAAAAAATAAACCCCCCCCCAAAAGTAGTTTCCCCTATATCTTTGTAAAAACCCTTTTTTACACCAAAAATCAAAAACCCTTGTTTTAAAAAGAAGGTAAAACCCTTGAAAATTTTCAATTTTTATAAACATATGTTTTATAACCCCATTCTGCTCTGAATTTCACATTTTTAAGCTTTTGGGGCAAAAAAGGGGAAACCCCGTAAAAGAAAACATCAAAAACCCTTTTCTGAAAAGTCAAAAACATCCCCCCCCTTTTTTTTTTCCCTTTTTTTTTTTTTTGATCCGCTAGGCCCGCAGTTCATTGAACAAAACCCTTTTATATTTCCCCAAAAATTTTTAAACTTTATAAGTGGAGGCGAAACACACAAAATTTTGGAGAAACGCCCTAATCTTGCAACGGAACCCAAAATCTAACCGAATACAGGCAGGGTAAATCAGACAAAATCGGGCCCAAAAATTTTAAAGACCAAAAAAAACTCACCATCTCTCTCACAGAGGGAAAACCCGGGATCTCTTCGACAAAGGATTTTCTCCCCGTTTAACATAAAAAAAGACCAAATGTTTACAAGAAAAAAAAGCATGAAAGGGAAGACAAAACAAAGGAAAGTTTAAAAAAAAACAAACAAACAAGACAAACAACCCAAAAAATTGTTTAATTTGGGGGGGGCGATATTGAGGCTGGTCCAAGCCCAAAACAAAAAAAAAGGGGGGAATAAAATTTTTTATTTTTTATTCATTATTTTCAGGGGATTTTTCCCCCTTTTTAGTTAGTTATAGAAAACTTTTTTTTTCCCTTAAAATAAAGTCGTTTCTGGGGTGGCCCCCTTTTTCCCCCACCCCAAAGAAATGTCCTCGCCCGGGGGCGCCTCCTTTTAAACCCCTTTTCGCCCCCCTTTCCCCCCCCAACCCCTCCGCTTGCTTTTCAACCCCCCTTTTTTCTTTTGGTACCCGCCCCGACTAATCGGGGGGGAGCCCCCTTTTCCACGCTCCACATGTTGTAAGAGGGGCACGAAACCCCTTTCCCGGGGGATTTTCCCCCTGTTTTCATTTCCTGGTTTTTTTTTCTTTTTGTCACCCCCCCTCGACTAATCGGGGTGAAGCCCCCTTTTCCCCGCTCCGGGCCGTAGTCCCCGAGGTCACGACCCTTCCGGGTCAAATTTCCCCCCTGAAAGATGTATTTCCCGTGATGATGTCCCCTTTCCCAAAAAGGGTGTCACTTCCAAATTCTGGGTTTATGGGCACTTTCCCCCGTGTCACTTTTCCCGGGGACGTCATACATTCCCGACATTCCATCCCCTCCCCCTGAGGGTCGATTTGCACATAAATACTACTCCCTGTAACCTTGTTTTTACCTTAAAATCCCAAAGCATGTCGTTCGCGTCCCCAATTGCCCCCCCAAGGGTACTTTTCAGATTTTTTGCCCTTCCCGGGCATTAAACGGGCTGATTTTTTTTTTAAAAAAAAACATCTTGGTCCTTGAAAGGGGGGGGTTGTAGGGGGAAATAGAGGGAGAAAGGGGGCGGGAAAGAGGGAGAGAGACAGGGAACGGGAGGAAGGGGCACATAACATGTACAGTCTAGTAAAATCTCCTCTCTGAGTCCTCTCCCCTTGGAACCTTCTAAATTGTTCTACAGATATAACAAAATATCGACAAGACTTCTATCGTACTATCTCTCAAACTTTCAAAATATATGTTTGGAAATTAAAGTGAGATTAAATGTTGTGAACACTGACGTAATGATCCCAGGGTTGTTTTTTTCGTTCTTGTATCAGTCGATTTTGACTTGTCAAAATCCTGGAATCAGATTTGTCTGCAGATTAACTGATGCTTCGTAGTTTCATCAGACCTGTCCTCAGATTTGTCTTCCATTCTTACAGCGGGACACTTATTCTATAGAGAACTTGTCTTTGGCAATTTTGCATGTGAGTGGGACTGACTGTTTACAGAGCAAGCAGTTCGTCAAACTGCACGTACAGTGTATCAGGCTGCGTACAGCCACACCCGTCACATGAATTGAATGGTAATTCCGGGCAATGTGCATGTTCATTGAAGGTATACGCAGTTAGAGTAAGGCGGTACCTAAAATGTCTGAGTTTATGGAAGTAGAAACTGCTTCACACACACACACACACACACACACACACACACACACACACACACACACACACACACACCACCACCACCACCACCACCACCACCACCACCACACCACACACACACACACAGAGAAAGAGAGAGGGGGCACAGACAGACAGAGAAGAGAGAGAGAGAGAGAGAGAGAGAGAGAGAGAGAGAGAGAAGAGAGAGAGAGAGAGAGAGAGAGAATCCTCAACAGAATTCACTGAAATAGTATTTGCACAAAACCAACGTTTGTCTACCACATCTGACAGGTACACAAAGACCTGGCCTGGGAGAGTGACACTGTGGCATACTATTTAGAGGTCAGCCCCCCTGTGCATAAATTCAACAACTTCTGTGGATTGGTTTCCTTTCGAGGATCATCAGGCAGAGCGCACATTCGTGATTGTAACAGTTACCTCGTGACGTCCGTCTTGTGTGAACTGACTACAGCCTCATTTCGTCGCTGCTTGAAGCCTGTCACGCTGCCCACTCCCAAAGGGAGTACCAAGTCACGTGTCCCCCTCGTGACGTGTCCGCTGCAGCACGTGACGCACGAGACGTTGGTGTGTGACTCAGCCAGCGTGTGCAGGGCCTTGGACAGCAGTGAGGAATGGCACAGTAATGTCTGCCCCATTTCCCCAGGGTCAGGGCAGCCCTACTTTTATTGTGGGCTGCCTGGACAGTTCGTGCCTTACAGTCTGCTGTGTGATTTCCGCCACGACTGTCCGGAGGGCGGGGATGAAGACTTCTGTGTGCACACTGCGTGCACAGGACATCAGTTCAACTGCGGAAATGCACAGGTTCGGTTTCTTTGGTTCCCTGCCATGTATCAATACACATAAGCCTACCATACCATGCACGAGAGAAAATCTGAAATGTGTCATAATGAGTGTGATGTATATTTAGTCAGTGCGCCTCCTTTCCATCAAAAGGAAAATTGGTAACATTCACAAAACAGAAATGATAATTCAATATTGATATTTGGCCTGAGGAATATACGTTTTAGGGAACAAATTGTTTAACACTGGAGAGTTTTTGTAATGTTCATAGAATAAGCAATCAAAGCAAAAGAGTATGATCATGGCGTTTCTCGGTCATCCTATTTAGCATAGCTGCAGTAACACCTTCTATTTTCTGGTCAGCACATCAAACAGCTTTCACCACTCTTTGTTAGCAAGTTCTTCGTTCTGACCCAGACCATGAGAAGCCCCGAGGGTTATTCTCTCGTTCTGGTACTTGTCTCTGTTCAGACCTGCTGCTCAAAATGCTGCTCAAAAGGCCTCTCTCATAAGTTTATTCATTCTTTGTTCAAGAGGGTGTTCTGAGCTTGCCCATATACCCTGTACCTGTCACATTTATACAGCAACAACTGCATAAATGAACAAACACAAATCAACTTTTATTCAAGAATGGCACAGCGAGGAGCAAGAGTCGCCCTACTTGTTATTCCATTACTGTTTACTGTCCCCTGCCTCATTTAAGACTTCGTTTCATACCCATCAAACCGAGGTTACATGTACTTGTTACTGTTCGTCACTGTGTTTGTTTGACTCTCTTCAAGATCGAAAAAGCTGTGCCAGTCTGTACTTGTTACTGTTCGTCGCTGTGTTTGTTTGACTCTCTTCAAGATCGAAAAGGCTGTGCCAGTCTGTACTTGTTACTGTTCGTCACTGTGTTTGTTTGACTCTCTTCAAGATCGAAAAGGCTGTGCCAGTCTGTACTTGTTACTGTTCGTCACTGTGTTTGTTTGACTCTATTCAAGATCGAAAAGGCTGTGCCAGTCTGTACTTGTTACTGTTCGTCACTGTGTTTGTTTGACTCTATTTAAGATCGAAAAGGCTGTGCCAGTCTGTACTTGTTACTGTTCGTCACTGTGTTTGTTTGACTCTATTCAAGATCGAAAAGGCTGTGCCAGTCTGTACTTGTTACTGTTCGTCACTGTGTTTGTTTGACTCTATTCAAGATCGAAAAGGCTGTGCCAGTCTGTACTTGTTACTGTTCGTCACTGTGTTTGTTTGACTCTCTTCAAGATCGAAAAGGCTGTGCCAGTCTGTACTTGTTACTGTTCGTCACTGTGTTTGTTTGACTCTATTCAAGATCGAAAAGGCTGTGCCAGTCTGTACTTGTTACTGTTCGTCACTGTGTTTGTTTGTCTCTCTTCAAGATCGAAAAGGCTGTGCCAGTCTGTACTTGTTACTGTTCGTCACTGTGTTTGTTTGACTCTATTCAAGATCGAAAAGGCTGTGCCAGTCTGTACTTGTTACTGTTCGTCACCGTGTTTGTTTGACTCTATTCAAGATCGAAAAGGCTGTGCCAGTTTGTACTTGTTACTGTTCGTCACTGTGTTTGTTTGACTCTCTTCAAGATCGAAAAGGCTGTGCCAGTCTGTACTTGTTACTGTTCGTCACTGTGTTTGTTTGACTCTATTCAAGATCGAAAAGGCTGTGCCAGTCTGTACTTGTTACTGTTCGTCACTGTGTTTGTTTGACTCTCTTCAAGATCGAAAAGGCTGTGCCAGTCTGTACTTGTTACTGTTCGTCACTGTGTTTGTTTGACTCTCTTCAAGATCGAAAAGGCTGTGCCAGTCTGGAATAAATGTTAATTTGTATTTGTGTTTGTTCATTTCTCCAGTTGCTGCTGCTGTGTAGATGTGTCAGGCACAGGGCCACTTCAGTCATGGTTGTCTCTCTGTGTATCTGTGACGAGTAGGGTTGAAGGTATGGGCCTCTGGGGTGGGACTCAGGGAGAGAAACTGTTAACATTCACTGCTGCCTTCTCTCTCACTACTGCTGGAAAGAGTTTTCCGGCGTCAATAAATAGAAACCCATACCCTAGCTACCGTGCAAATAGTCAGATACCTTCTTAATACCCAGCAGGCAAACACCGGCTGGCTGCAGTCAATGGGGAGGAATCTCATGGCTTTAAACCTGATTAGAAGGAAAAGAACATTTGTAAACATGTATTTCAGGTATGAAAAATAACGGGAAAGCCGACTGACATACTGCTGAAATCTTGATAATGAATTAGACACGATTATCATCTCATTGCCAAGAATGAGAATTCAAAGTGAACATGCACAAACAGTAATTTCATATTCACAACCACAAACAGTAATTGGTCATTTATTACGTTTTACTTGTTTTTGTTGTATCCTCGTGGTTTATTGTATTTGTTGTTTCTGTGGAAAAAACTTGTTCTGTTTTCTTGTGATGTGTCTGGCTTGCGTTTTCAGGGTACTTTAGACTGTGTTGTTCCTCCAAAGGCCTTTTAAAGCTTCCAGTGTGTTGTTCATATCAACTAAATACATGTATTCTCATATCACTATTTCACGTCCCTTATCACGTGCAAACTTCGGCTGTTTATGGATTGAAATAATACTGGACAGTTTCTAGAGAAGATCAAGTATAAAAAAATGGAAAAGAAATCAATTAATGAATCTTGAAAAATGGTTGCATATACGTGTGTTACTCCTTTAGACGAATGTGAATGGTCAACCTGTTGACTGTTTTCTTTGTACTCGTGCCTTTTTATCGATTGGTTCCCATGAGAACTGTTGTTTTTGAAATTTTAAGAACAGTCGTTAGTGCAGAAATGCAGATCAGTGTGTGTGTGTGTGTGGTGTGTGTGTGTGTGTGTGTGTGTGTGTGTGTGTGTGTGTGTGTTTGTGCTCTCTCTCTCTCTCTCTCTCTCTCTCTCTCCTCCTCTCTCTCTCTCCTCTCTCTCTCTCTCTCTGTGTGTGTGGGGGGGGGGGTGTTTGTGTGTGCACACGTGTTAGTGTATGTGTGTTGGGAGGGGGGCTGTGTGTGTGTGTGTGTGTGTGTGTGTGTGTGTGTGTGTGTGTGTGGTGTGTGTGTGTGTGTGCCTGTGTGTGTGTGTGCGCGCGCGCGCGTGCGTGTGTGTAAGTGTGTGCGTGTGTCCATGTACGAGTTCGTGCGTATGTGAGTTCGCGTTATGTATTTGTCTGCCTTTCTGTCTGTCTGTGTCTCTGAGTGTCTGTCTGCAATTATTTTACCAGTATCAAGCGTCTACAAATCAACACATACGTAAACATACTCATTTTCGTACTTTTTAGCGGAGACAAACAGTGCAAACATAACATCCATTTTACTTTTGAAGGATCATTAGTTCATTTACATGTCTAATTCAATATTTACCTCAAAAACCGTACTGTTGACTCGTACATCTGAATAATCAGTATCCATCTGCTTAATTTACAGTTTTCAAACATGGTCAATGATTTTTGTTTCTTTTCTGTAGAGGAAGACGTTCGTTATACACAAAGGTCTCAAGTTGGAGCTAAGAATCTTTTCTTAGCCTGTAACCTGCTCCCCTCCTCCCCCCCCCCCCCCCTTCCCTCCCCCCTCCCTCTTTCTTTTTCAGTGTGTAGACATTACAAAAAAATGTGATGGTTATAAAGACTGCAGAACAAACGTGGACGAAATCAAATGTCCTACCGTACCTTCGAGGGTCACCAACATCAAACCCCCAGCTGTTGTTGTCTTTGACAAACCTGGAGGATTTACAGTGACCCCTCTGCCAGACAACATCACCCAATGTCCAGACACCCACTTCCAGTGTCACAATGGTGGCTACTGTCTACCTGTCTACGTCAGGTGTAATGACGTCAATGACTGTCCAGAGCATGAAGATGAACTGTGGTGCAGTCGATACAGGTGTCCTGGCTTTTACCGATGTCGTGGAAGAGAGAGGACAATCTGTGTGCACGTGAATCACCTGTGTGATGGTCTGCCCCAATGTCCACAACGTGATGATGAACTGTTGTGTGACGTCACTTGTCCTGAGTCATGTACGTGTTATGGTCTGGCCTTCACCTGTACCCACACCTTTCAGGTCAGCTCATTCCCACAGCTTCGCTACCTGGATGCCAGGGGTAGTGGACTGCGTCAGACTGACGTCACAGGTAACAACAGGCGTGTGGCTGGAATGAGCTCACTGAATTCACGTTACCCAACCTTCACAGTTTGGACTTAAGTGACAATCTACTGACTCACATCAACTTCACTCATTTTGCAGCACTGGTTACTCTTCGAAAACTGAGTATTTCAAACAACCCTCTACCCCACGATAATTTCTATATTCAGGATCAATACTTCCTACCAACACTGTTGTTCTTCAACCTGTCTCATCTCAGAATGGATTCTCTTGACATGGATCTGTTGTCAATGGCCCTGCCCACCTTGCAAGTTCTGGACTTGTCTCACACTGAATCCAATCACTGAACGGACAGACGCTGCCCCAATCACTTCGTGTTCTGAACATGTTGGGTTGCCCCATAGCCGAGTTCACCCCAGACTTCATGAAAGGAATGCACAATCTGATGCACGTGTTGGTGGACAACTTTAAACTGTGTTGTCCTGTAGTTTTACCCGACACTTTCAGAGGTGAATGTGTGGCCCCATCTGATGAAATCTCCTCGTGTGACGACTTGCTCAAGTCCAGTGTCTACCGTTCTGCCCTTGCAATGTTTGCTGTGCTGGCAATAGTCGGAAACATGGCTAGCTTTCTTTATCGTTCATGTTTTTCATCACAAAGAATCAAGATCGGTTTTACTGTTTTTGTGCTTCATTTGTGTGTTTCTGACTTTTTCATGGGGATATATGCGTCTTTCATTGGAGTTGCAGATCACGTTTTTGCTGGTGTCTATGTCTGGAGTGAGACCCAATGGAAAACAAGTAAACTTTGCAATGCAGCAGGATTTCTGTCGTTTCTATCTTCCGAGGTGTCAGCATTCCTTATATGCATAATCACCTTGGACAGATTCCTTGTGCTGTATTTCCCTTTCACTCAGATCCGGTTTGGAGCCACGTCAGCTCACGTGACCTGTATCGTCATCTGGACACTGGGACTCATCCTGGCTACTGTACCTCTGCTTCCTGTGACGTCACACTGGGAATTCTACCATAAGACAGGTATCTGTATTCCGCTGCCTGTCACCAGAGCTGACTTTGCTGGTCACAGTTATTCCTTCAGCATCATGATTGTTGGCAACCTGGTCCTCTTTCTGCTGATCGCTGTGGGTCAGTCTCTAATCTACTGGTCCGTGAGATCCAACGCTCTGTCTGAACAGAGAATGCAGACAACGACCAACAGTGGCGAAAGAGTCAAGTCCAAAGAAACTGTCCTTGCTAGACGTCTTCTCACCATCGGCATATCTGACTTTTTGTGCTGGTTTCCTATTGGACTGTGTGGTCTGTTGGCGGCCATTGATGTCGTCATTCCAGGGGAAGTCAATGTTGCCATGGCCATTTTTGTATTGCCACTAAACTCAGCACTCAACCCGTTCCTCTATACCCTGAACTTAATTCTAGAAAAACGTCAGAAAGCAAAGGAACTCCGTTTTCAACAGCGTTTAAATGCGCATCTAAAACAGCGTACCTAATGCCTAACACGTTTTGTGACAATTGATTTTCACTATATCTCAGACTAAAGAAATAACCATGTTTGTCATGTAAACACTGGCTGTTTTGCAGTCTCTCCGCTGGTGAAGCAACTGTTCTCCACACACTCCTCTAGGTGATGCGTCAAAAACCTCTATAGACATGCTAAATCATGCAAACTGTTATTTACCGTTGATTTCCATACCACACCATTCTCAGTTTTCTTTAATGCTATGCATATGAACAGATGGCGAAGTCAGTCTCATGAGAAGAAAAAAACTTATGTTAGGTCCAGGTACCACTCGTTCACTCTCATTGTATTTTTCTTAATCTAAAAATACAAGGGGAAAAAAAAACGATTGACGACCATAAGGGCTATATCTCCAGTAAGCCATATCTCACTCTGACCAACCATGACCACCAAAATGTACATCAAATTCTTTCAAATTTTGTTATCATTATTAATGTAAAATTCAACGAATACTAACAAAAATCATGCACCACACTGGCAAACCTGCATTCGATATTTTGTAAAACTGAATTTGCTCTCAATTTAAAACTTATTCATGCTCTGACGTCTTTGCTCATTTACCCATATACATTCATAAAGAGTCAAACAGGTATTGATAGCTTAGTCCGTAAGCATTGTCATAACGAATCTCCCTAACATCCGTCGAGTGTTTCACACAGCGGATATGGTTTTATGAATAAATCATATAGCAGTGGCAAATCTGTGTTTGAGGGCTCTAAAACTCTTAATAATCATGCCAGACTCACATTATTTTGCTGAAAAAAAGATACTGAATGATCAAATAAAGGGACACTGATTATCACACATTGTTGTGGTTCTTTTTTTGTCATTGCTTTCATAATTGACTAAAGTGAACATGCATGTGCAAGAACATTTCTATGGTTTACACACTCATTTCAATTCACAACGATCGCCACATCTTCTGGTACATGTAATGACCGACACATATTACAAACAGTCCAAGGAAACATAACCGTTCTTTTGGTTCTCAATATCTAGTATAGAACCTATTTCTCTAGTATAGAACCTATTTCCACACGTGAAAAGATTCAGTCCGATGTTGTTCACGACCAGTTAAATAATCCACTTTTACATTCTCCCACTGCTGTTCTGAATACTTCCTATGACCAAACATTGGCTGTTTGTCAAATCGCTTCCCACACACCATGCTTCAAAATGATTCAGAAAGGGTAATTGCCTTAGATGCCAAGAAAAAACAAATAAACACACAAAACAAGGTGTAGAGACACGTCTACAACAGAACTGAGTTTAGATGCTTTGCGATTAACCTAGGGTTCTGGTCCTCTGCCAGCCAGAAATCTAGAGCCGATTCATGAGATCATATGCAGCAGCACTTGTACCCCCCCCCCCCCCCCCCCCCTCCCCCTTTGTGATCAGGACTTAGACTTGGAACCCACATTCCGCTGGCTACCTGATATGCTTCTAGGTCTTGTGGATGTGTCACAATCTTTGTTTTCATGAACCTTGCCAGCACTCTGTCCGGTCTCTGCCGCTCTTTCTGGTAGTTTCTGAGCAGTTTTCCATTCGTGCACTCCCAATCACCCACTTCAATCCCAGACACCACATGTCCCTTGTCCAAACAATCACACTTTAGACTTTCTTTCTTTCTTTCTGCGTACGCAGGCTGATACTCCTGCGGACACTCCCTGTATAGCCAGGCAGTGGAGTTTTGTGTGTATGACCCTTTTTTATCCCGCATTAAGGCAGCCATACTCCATCTTCGGGGAAGGTGCATGCTATGTGTCACGTGTCATCCATACCAACGGCCAAACTGGCCTTCTCTTCCGAAAGTTGGTGATGGGATTTTACGTGTGTGCAAGATGTTATGCGTGCGTTCACACACGGAACCTCGGTTTATAGTCTCATTCGAAGGACTATATGGGGAATGGAGTCAGAACCAATGTTAACTCCGAGGGAAAAATCCCCCTATACCGAAATTCGAACCCGCAACCCCAGGATCACGAGTCCGGCGCTCTACCAACTGAGCTATCCGGCCCCACACTTTAGACTCATTTCAAAAGTTGAACGTTTCAGAGAACTACAAATGACTGAGTTGTGGGTAAACTGTAACATTGGTGGACTTTCTGCAGCTATAACCCATGAAGGCTGTTTGCAGAACTTGAAATTATGTTACTTTAAATCATATTTATTTCACTATCAATCAATACACTTTTCTTTGATATTTGAAGATCACAGTGTTTTCAAAACAGAAATATGTTAAAGATTTACTTTTAGTTCATAGAGCTTGTATTTCCTTGCCCTGCAGCTTTCAGGTGCATTTCCGATATGTTCTTTCCATGACCTGCATCAGGCTGGTCTTTCAAGCCTCTATACACATCTCAATTTGAAAGACGTCGGAGCAAGGAGGTTCGTTCTGAATTATTTAAAACATATGTCATGTTTTCTCTCTTCGTCATCGTACACCAGTGGTCAGTGTTACAGCCCTTACAAATGTCACAACGTTTGAGACTTAAAGCCTAGAGCTAAATTTGCTCTGTATCAGTAAAACCTGTTAACAACATTCACAGCAAATCTAGTTGCAAAGTGGGGCGACTGCAAGCGGAAATCTAAACAAATTTTAAATGTAATTAATAGCGAACCGCCAAGAAAACGTTGACAAACCAATCACAAGACAAAACACGACGCGTTTCGACTCTTAGGTCTTCTCAGGCAAGATACAAAACACTCAGGACAACGAAAATGAACGAGCAATCACTTAAAGATATTACATTTAACATTCACAGCAGTTTGCCGACAGATTTGAACTGTGATCTGTTCGGGTTATCTTTCCCTATCTACTTTGTTTACAATCGTCCAGTCAGGATCACTTTCCAGGATAAAGACAGGAAAGTCCATTTAGATGGTCTGTTGCTTACTTCCCTTTGCAAACAGCGACTGGTTTTGCTGATACTAGTTTACAAACAAATTTGGTTACTAAGGGTATTGATGATGAAATGAACACGGCGAACCGCACATGAAAGTTTTCAGCGAAAGTGGTGCACGTCTGACAGCACAAAGTCAATGCATTTGAATCGGTTTTGTCAAGCGTGCGCGTGTATGACAGTTACGATAGACCAAACAGGCTTACGAACGATCGTGATTTCTGTGTGTCAGCAGCGGAGGATATCAGCATACACAACAAAGACCTTTAAATCAGTATCAAAGCATTGTCGTCTTACTGCTTGCATAAGAATGCTCCGAACGGTCTGTTCAGTAATGACTACAATTTCTTCTTTAGAATCGCTTGCATGCTGTACTCAATACAGACTGCATGTTCGGAAAGTTAGGGATGCAATGGTTTCACAATCCATCTTCCATGCCGACTGGCCACGTCTATGGGCAATGGTATGCGCAACACTGGCTCAACGACGTTGATCCATGCTACGTCTGTTGGCCCACCTATTGCAGTTTGTGGCATCTAGTTTTCAGTCCTTGGGGGGGATAGTCATGAGGTTGGAATGAGCATGGAAGCTCTGAAGATCCCGTATTGTCTAAAATATTTGGAAATGGGAAAACCACCCAAATATGACTTCATGACTTAATCAGCCTGTTCCTGCAGTCATGAATTAATCAGCCTCTTCCTGCAGTCATCAACCTGTCCCTGCAGTCATCAACCTGTCCCTGCAGTCATGACTTCATCAGCCGGTCCCTGCAGTCATGACTTCATCAGCCTGTCCCTGCAGCCATGACTTCATTAGCCTGTCCCTGCAGTCATGTCTTCATTAGCCTAATCCTGCACTCATGACTTCATTAGCCTATCCCTGCAGTCATCAGCCTGTCCCTGCAGTCATCCCTTCATTACACTTTCCCTGCATTCATTGTTGTATCAGCCTGTCCCAGCAGTCATGACTTCATCAACCTGATTCTGCAGTCATGGTTTCAATACACTGTCCCTACAGTCATGACTTCATCAGCCTTTCCCTGCAGTCATGACTTCATTAGCCTATCCCTGCAGTCATCAGCCTGTCCCTTTAGTCATCAGCCTGTCCCTGCAGTCATATCGTCATCAGCCTATCCCTGCAGTCATCAGCCTGTCCCTGCAGTCATGACTTCATCAGCGTATGCCTGCAGTCATCAGCCTGTCCCTGCAGTCATGACTTCATCAGCGTGTGCCTGCAGTCATCAGCCTGTCCCTGCAGTCATCCCTTCATTACACTGTCCCTGCAGTCATTGTTTTATCAGCCTGTCCCTGCAGTCATGACTTCATCAGCGTATGCCTGCAGTCATCAGCCTGTCTCTGCAGTCATCCCTTCATTACACTTTCCCTGCAGTCATGACTTCATCAACCTGATCCTGCAGTCATGGTTTCAATACACTGTCCCTACAGTCATGACTTCATCAGCCTGTCCCTGCAGTCATCAGCCTGTCCTGAAGTCATGGCTGCATCAGCTTGTCCCTACAGTCATGACTCCAGCCTGACCCTACAGTCATGACTCCAGCCTGACCTTACAATCATGACTCCAGCCTGGCCCTACAATCATGACTCCAACCTGACCCTACAGTCATGACTCCAGCCTGGCCCTACAGTCATGACTCCAGCCTGGCCCTACAGTCAGGGCACCAGCCTAGCCCTACAATCATGACTCCAGCCTGACCCTCAATCGGCTCCAGCCTGACCATCATGACTCCAGCCTGGGCCCTACAGTCAGGGCACCAGCCTGGCCCTACAATCATGACTCCAACCTGACCCTACAATCATGACTCCAGCCTGACCCTACAATCATGACTCCAGCCTGACCCTACAGTCAGGGCACAGCCTAGCCCTACAATCATGACTCCAGCCTGGCCCTACAATCATGATCAGCCTGCCACATCGCACAAGCCTGGCCC
>CM031610.1:3241009-3328509 GCA_018398815.1 Conus ventricosus
TGTCTATCCGGGACACCTTTCTTTACTGCAAGGGTCTTCCAATCCACGTCTGGGCAACTAAACTTTCCGCACAACAGCACGTTTTTCTTGTGCTTGTCATTGATCTTTTCGTAAGTAGAGTTCTTTCAGACGTTTCAGCTCACTGTGTGGCATGTAAAATGAGCCTGCATGTAATCCCTTGTCCACATGACTTCTGCACCTACTGAATTGGATAGCTCTGCTTGCTCTGTGGGTGTTAAGTTTTCTCTTAACTAGAACGAAGACTGCATTTCCACGGGTGCTTCTTTCCTTTCCATGTGGTCTACATCCAGGAGGGGATAATTCGCTGCATTTCACTGCTTCTCCTGTATGTGGAAATCATGGTTTTATTCCAAATAACCATGGTTCTGCGTTAAATATAATGTCCTGCTTCATATATTCAGCGGTAGCTGCAGATTCAGCTTTCTGGTCAGTAGGACTCGGGCAATTTGTGGCAAGGAAAAGAGATGCTCGCACTGTTTTGGTGATCTGTTTCGTCTAGGGTTGAGTGGTGCCTCCCGGCTGTTGTGTAGGCAGCAGGTTGTTTGCCGAGAGTGGGTCCAATGGGTCGTTTGACTTAATGAAGCTTTGAGAAAGTTCCCATGATAGTGGCTCAGAGGCTCTTTGTTTCTTCAAATCTGCGAAAGGTAAAGCAAGCAATATTTACGCTCTCGCACTCGCACCATATGAATTGTAGATTCAATGTCCAAGAATATCATAGTGTGTGCTGAAACAGTGGTGCCATATGTCACAGGCATTGCAATAGATGCCATCGTTTGACAAAGTCATATTCCGGGCACAAAGACCACCAGGGTAAATTCTCTGTAGCGTGAGGGCACGAAACCTGGCGTTTAGAAAATAGCCAGGAGAAAGATCTGGTGGCCTTCGAAATCCTGGGCATCCGATGGAATTGCTTGGAGTGAAACAAAAAGGTCAGGAAAAGATCCCGAAAGCTCCTCGTTGTCAACCATCTTCTGCACACGACGACTTCGCTGATCAGGGCTCGACTCGAGATTTCCCATGACAAGATGTGCAAACCAAGCCAATGAATACAAGCCAGAGAAAATGGGGATGGCCCTAGATGACGTGTCGCCAAATTGTGAAGAGGGACTTCCCCCTGGCGGAAGTTGGGGCAACATCTGGAGACTGGCTTAGAACTGAGCACGGTGGAGCGCCTTGACTGCCTCATGTGTGGCACAATGCAGGGGCAGCAACCCTTCTCCCTGACCTCACTACCCTGACTGCCTCATGTGTGGCACAATGCAGGGGCAGCAACCCTTCTCCCTGACCTCACTACCCTGACTGCCTCATGTGTGGCACAATGCAGGGGCAGCAACCCTTCTCCCTGACCTCACTACCCTGACTGCCTCATGTGTGGCACAATGCAGGGGCAGCAACCCTTCTCCCTGACCTCACTACCCTGACTGCCTCATGTGTGGCACAATGCAGGGGCAGCAACCCTTCTCCCTGACCTCACTACCCTGACTGCCTCATGTGTGGCACAATGCAGGGGCAGCAACCCTTCTCCCTGACCTCACTACCCTGACTGCCTCATGTGTGGCACAATGCAGGGGCAGCAACCCTTCTCCCTGACCTCACTACCCTGACTGCCTCATGTGTGGCACAATGCAGGGGCAGCAACCCTTCTCCCTGACCTCACTACCCTGACTGCCTCATGTGTGGCACAATGCAGGGGCAGCAACCCTTCTCCCTGACCTCACTACCCTGACTGCCTCATGTGTGGCACAATGCAGGGGCAGCAACCCTTCTCCCTGACCTCACTACCCTGACTGCCTCATGTGTGGCACAATGCAGGGGCAGCAACCCTTCTCCCTGACCTCACTACCCTGACTGCCTCATGTGTGGCACAATGCAGGGGCAGCAACCCTTCTCCCCGACCTCACTACCCTGACTGCCTCATGTGTGGCACAATGCAGGGGCAGCAACCCTTCTCCCTGACCTCACTACCTTGACTGCCTCATGTGTGGCACAATGCAGGGGCAGCAACCCTTCTCCCTGACCTCACTACCCTTCACTGCCTCATGTGTGGCACAATGCAGGGGCAGCAACACTTTTCCCTGACCTCAGTACCTCGACCTTCACTGCCTCATGTGTGGCACAATGCAGGAGCAGTAAGTAAGCAACCCTTCTCCCTGACCTCACTACCCTGACTGCCTCATGTGTGGCACAATGCAGGGGCAGCAACCCTTCTCCCTGACCTCACTACCCTGACTGCCTCATGTGTGGCACAATGCAGGAGCAGTAAGTAAGCAACCCTTTTCCCTGACCTCAGTAACTCGACCCCCATGCCGCTCACTCTGGTTACCTCATTCACAGCTACGGTCAAACATCCTGCACGGTCACAGCACAGATATTCCCCGTAGGGAGCTCGAGGATGTTTCAACATAAAATGTGTCCCTGCTTTCTGGAAATGCCGTGTTGATAATTTTCCTCTCTTCTGTTACTCCTTTTGACTTTTTCCTGCTTTACTGGCGTCCACCGTCCTTCCGCACCTATGTTTAGTCCAGCAAATATTCTGCATTTTTCTGCAGTAGAGTTTGTAGCATACCAGCCTTTTGTTGTAACCTGGTGAACCCAGATAGTGAAATGTCGACCACACTGTCCAGAGTGGACACTAATGGTTTATTCTTCCGTGTCTATTTGCCCCATGTGGTCTTTTTATGGATTGTTTTCACACTTCCATGTTCTCCATTGATTTGTTTTGCTTGTCTACACTGGGGGAGAAGTATTAAGGGAACGCGTCGCGCCCTCGGCAAGGCCCGCTACTTTTGTCAGCCTTGAGGTGTCAGTCGATTAATTAGCAAGACTAAGAATTTCACACATAAACATGTGTATAACATTTCCATGGGTGAAACCTACAAAACTTGATTTGACTGAAATTAGGCCGGGGTCCAGGGGCCGCCGGGGTACAGGGGCAGCGCCCCGTTGGGGGGTCCAGGGGGCGAAGCCCCTCGGGCGAAATTGATTTAAAAAATTTTTTAGGCCAATTTCGTTGGCTCTCCTGCACCAGAAAAAGCTTAATTGTAACATGATTTCTGCAGTAAAAAGCTTAACTGTAACATGCTTTTGTGAGTTACTGTTAGACTTTATGTTCCATTAATTCATTTGAATGAATAAAAATAATATTCATGGCTTATTGTACAAGCTCAGGAAAGTTAAAGTCTAAAAGTGTAGAAATTAACCAGAATATAAAAACTCAAAAAGGGAAATTTTTCTCACCCAATCTGAACTGATCAAAACATTCCAAAAATCAACAAAATTTCCCCCACAAATTGTTTAAATGGTCACTTTACTATTTGAATCAAGACTGTGTGTAAAAAGAATATACATGCTCACACATTTGAGATGCACAATGAGGAACCAAAGTAGCCTTATTCTTGCCGGCACCATTTGTCTTTTAAGTCCAAAGAATCACACCATTTTAAATAAGGAGAAATCAAAGTTGACATGTTGTCAGCACATTTTGTCTTTCCTAGCAACCACACCACATATAGAAAATGGATGAACAAAGGTGGCCTTCTTATCTTGTCAGTTCCTCTTGTCCTCACTGTCAAAAAGCCACCATATACATGAAGTATAATTCATCCTTTCAATCATTTTCAGAATTGTCCATCAATAAAGTGCAAAGCTGTCATCCACATTTCTATCATTTTCCATGGTGTCAAACAAAAGCAAGGACAAGTCATTATGATTCCTGTTGATTTTGATTAAGCAGTCATATATTAATGAAATTCTCTTGCCCTGTCAAACAATGAGTGGTAAAGAAAACTTTAAAAAAAGAAAAGAAAAAAAGGAAAGATGAAGAAAAAAAAAGTCTTTCAGTCCAGTAGTGGGCGCTTGAAAAACTGCCTGATGTCTGCAGCACCAGCTTTTCGTTTTCTACTGGAGCCAGGTACTGGAGACAATGGAGCAGCTGAAGAAGCAGACTGAACATGACGGGGCACAGATGGACATACAGATGTAAAATGTTGACAGGTGGGGCTGCAGCTGGAAATAGGCTAGACGTGGAGGAGACAGTAGCTACATTTTTTTGGCTGCTTGTGATAAATATTCCGAGGTGGGAATTGGTGAAATTAAAAAAAAAAAGTAAAGTGTTGGGAGGATTCAGGTCATTTCTGTTTTTCCACCTTTTCTTTTCCTAAAAAAGTATCATAACAAACATGATTTTTTTAAAGGAAAGGAACTAAAAAAAATAAATAAATAAACAAACAAAATGAAAATTGACAACAACAAAACCCCCACTCACAATAATAAAATTCTAAGAATCCCATCACCCCCAACCACCACATGAAAGTAATATAAAAAAGAAAAGAAAATTTACTCTTAAAAAAAAATCCAAACAATAAAAAATTGGAAAATTTTCCACCCCTGATATACATTAAATTACTCCCCCCCACCAAAAATATCAACTATAAGTATAATTAGCCCCCCAATCCCGCCTCCCCCCCCCCCCCCCCCCCCCCATCAACTTTTTTAATTTGATTCTAATTACTTTAGCAAAGAATACAAAAATGTTAACTCGCCTTCATGCTTTTCTTATGCTCTGGGTGATCAGCATGGCTTCGAAGTTTCTTTTTTCCGTTCGCTCCGTAACTGATCGTTTTTGAACAAACGATACAGAAACACGTGCCGGCCACATTTATTTTCTTGCACCACTTGCGATATTCATTGCCGTCGTCATCAGTTTCGTTTAGCCATTGTCATCTCCATTTGTTTTTAATTTGGCCCTCGACGCATGCTACTGGATCTCCTTCTTTCAAAAAAGCCATGACTACTTAATTTCTGGAGCACCGTGCAAACTTTCGTTGTCAGTCAGACGCGCCAATGTTAGCCTGTGAAGATGCCGGAAACACAGAAACAGCTACTTCCGATATGAGATGGAAAACCTGGATCGAACACAAAATCGGAACCGATAAATCGGGGTTTTTTTTCTTTTCTTTTTTTTACATTGACGGAAGTTCCGTCAAGACTGAAAGTCACTTTGACGGATTTCCGTCCATAGACGGAAAAGTTTCACCCATGCATTTCGATGTTTCGTTGTTATTTTCTTCTTGCAGGACGGGGCATTTCTCCACGTGTTGACAGCCTGATAAGGGCCTGCGTGATCGACTGTGCTGTAGTATTCGTAACAAAACAAGGCGATCCATGGAGCCATAAATTCAGGCCGTCATATGAAAAAACCACCAAAAGAGACATTACACCATGGCTGGTTGTCATGATCGAACTTTCGCAGGTCTTCCTTCTCGGACCCCTACTGACCACCATTGCTGGACCTCTGCAGGGAGTCGTCGTACAGCCCCCGTGCCTTGCAGACACTGAAGACTAGCAGACACTGAAGACTAGCAGACACTCGCCAACCACATGAACGTGAAAAGAAATCAAACCCGAAATCACCTCAACAGTAGGTCATGAAAGGCTGCAGAATTCCATCTTGATGAATTGGCATGTGCCTACATGTCCGTGGACTAAAATCCACACCCCCAACACCAAGCCTGTCTTAAGTTTGCTTGAGGTCGCTTGGGGAGACACACACTCAACAATTCAAATAACTATCAAGATTTATAAACTAAATATAGGGTAACCCACCTCCCTTCATCTGCACTGCGTGCAATTTCCACCCTCAAGACCACTGCTTCTTACGGATGTCCTTTAAGTTGGTACGCGACCTGTGTGGGCTTTCTATTTTCCAAACCGACCTGGGCATTTTGATAGTCTAACTTACGTCTTAATGCTGAACATACACGAACATATAATGATACGTAACCTTCTTTTGTGTTTTTTCTGCCTTAATACGTAAGTAAACTTTACATAGTTTTCCTTCCGTCAAGAATGCGTTACTGCTCGCAGTTGTGACATCTAGAGCATGAAGCAAAGTTCACTGGATAGAGCGATTGCCTGAGAGAGCAGAGCTGATCTTCCACAACAGCAGATCTGATTTCTTGGGGGGGGGGGGGGGGGGGGGGGGGGGTATCAGGTTATGTAAAATCCTACCAACAGCAATTAAAGGGTCCATCATGCTGCTGAGATTTTGTGAGATCTGCACTGGTCTTCCATGCATGCTCATACATATAGCATACTCTGACTATTTGTGCACAAGCACTCGCATGTACATAGGCTGTGAAGAAAAGAATTGAGAGCTTCGGACTGAAGCACCGACAAGAAGAATTCCTGCCAAATGTATCAAGTGTCTTATAAACTGGTCCTGATTTTGTGGCTGGATTACACAACAGCCCTAACTTGATTTGAATGTCATGTGCAGGAACATTGCTCTGAAGAATTATGCCGACTTACTTTTAGCCGGAAAAAGGCCTTGATGATCATATAAAGTAACACGCACTTTCACACACTGCTTTTTAAACAGCTTTATTGCTTGGTTAAATTTCAAATTAATGTACTTGTACAATTTTATACAAACATAGCAAACACACTCGGTCCAATTAAAAAAATTCTCCAAAAAAAATTCTCATCACAATCTTCCAGTACAAATGTACTCTAACCTAATGACCAACACACACTATAAACAATTTAATGAAAAATATAACCATTCTGTTGGAATATCGATATCTAGTATGGTATATACTTGCACATGCAAAAAAAAAAAAAGATTCACTCTTATCTTGTTACATGACTAGGCAGGCATACCACATTCACATCCTCCCGTTGCTGCTCTGAATAATTTGTTAGTAACCAAACATGGACTATCTGGCAATGCATTTCCCACACTCTATGTTTGAAGATAATGAAAAAAAAAACCTCTTGCCTCCCAGTCAGCAGAACCTAGTCAGCTACACACTAAACACATCCTTATCTACACAGCTGACTGTCGTAGAAAACTGGACAGTACACACAGTTGTACGCAACACGATGAAAGGGGATGACAGGTACAACCAAGTTCATCTTTTGGCTGTCACTGGTGCATTTGAAGCATGCCACCCAATATGTTCAGCGATGCAGGGTTACAAGAGCTGCCTTGTTCATGATGTTACATCCCTCTAGGAGATTTGAACCTGGACATCACAAATTGTGCCGCTGACATAAGATGATCATCAGACAAACACACACACACAGTATAAACATTACCAAAAACTCGCTGCTCTGAACTGATAAAAACAAGAACATGTCTCCACTGAGATACCTGCAGGGAAGCATGAAAGACCAATCCCAAGCAGCTTTTAGACACAACATATCCCCATGCCTCGTCCACTTGAAAGTGCTGCATAGGAAGGGAACCGGGGCACTGTCATGGTCTGCTAACACTGATCAAAGAGAATGGTAAGTGTAGCATGGGAGATAATTATGAACCATCACCTGGCAATCCTCATCCAACAGAGGTTCGAAGTGGCCCAATGTAAGAAAATTAAGGCCACTGAACACAAAAAAAAACAAATCTTAGAAATATTTCTATTTTGAAGACACTTGAGTTTGCAAAGATGTCCAAAACAGTTTATGGACGGACAGTGACATAAATATGTTTTCAAGTCACAAACATCTCAAACAGAAGATATGGAAGAATCCATCCAAAGGGTACATCATAAATCCCACATCTATCCCATTCTTAGGACTTCTTCAATTCACACTTTCCATGATGTGACTGACTTGTGAACCCAGTCTGAAACGTGGCCAGCCTAATATAACTACCCTTAAAATTGTGTGAGAGAAGGAAGGAAGATTTCCAAGTAGCACACACCCTTTTTCTCCACCACGAATAGGGATCGTTGCACACTGAGCATTTTGTGAGGTGCAGCTCTCTCTGGCCAAGAGTCTGCATCAACTGGCTGCTTACCAACAGACCCTGTGGCGCCGGCCTTCCTCAAGTCTGTCAGTTCACAGAACTGAATGAGGTCAACTGTTAGGACAACTGCTCACTGGATCTGATCAGGGTGGATCATGTCAGACACTCCTCTCCTATGTGCTTCTCAGGGTGGATCCTGTTGGACTACTTTGCCAACTTCTTCTTAGTGCTAATCAGGCTGGATCCTATCATACTACTTTGCAACTTCTTCTTAGTGCTTATCAGGGTGGATCCTATTAGACTACTCTGCCAACCTCTTCTTAGTGCTCATCAGGGTGGATCCTATTAGACTACTCTGCCAACCTTTTCATAGTGCTAATCAGGGTGGATCCTATTAGACTACTTTACCAACTTCTTCTTAGTGCTCATCAGGGTGGATCCTATTAGACTACTCTGCCAACCTCTTCTTAGTGCTAATCTGGGTGGATCCTATTGGACTACTTTGCCAACTTCTTCTTAGTGCTTATCAGGGTGGATCCTATTAGACTACTCTGCCAACCTCTTCTTAGTGCTTATCAGGGTGGATCCTATTAGACTACTCTGCCAACCTCTTCTTAGCGCTAATCAGGGTGGATCCTATTGGACTATGCTGCCAACTTCCTAGTGCTTATCAGGGTGGATCCTATTGGACTATGCTGCCAACCTCTTCTTAGTGCTTGTCAGGGTGGATCCTCTTAAGACTACTCTACCAACCTCTTCTTACTGCTTATCAGGGTGGATCCTATTAGACTCTACCAACCTCTTCTTACTGCTTATCAGGGGGGATCCTATTACACTACTTTGCGACCTCTTCTTAGATCTTATCAGGGTGGATTCTATACTACTACTCTGCCAACCTCTTGTAAAGCTTGTCAGGGTGGATCCTATGCAAAATCCGAGAGACTCCTGCCAGCTACTTCATAGCACTTATCAGTCCCAGGGTGGATGATATTGCAGACTCTTGCTAACCACTTCTTGATGAGTAACAAGGCGGATCGTACTGGACACTCCCAAGGCTCTCCTGCCAGCCTCTTCCCATTGCTTATCACAGTGGACTGTGTTGGAAACTGCCACCAAGTTCTTCTTCTTCCTTTTTCCCCTGTGTTCGTGTTGGTGAATTGCAGCAGAGACTCTTCTAAGCACTTGTGGTTTCACAGCTAACCTGTGCACATGCATGGCAGGAGATTGGTGTGTGTGTGTGTGTGTGTGTGTGTGTGTGTGTGTGTGTGTGTGTGTGTGTGTGTGTTTGTGTGTGAATGTGTGTGTGTGTGTGTGTGTGTGTGTGTGTGTGTGTGTGTGTGTGTGTGTGTGTGTGTGAGTGAGAGAGAGTGTGCATGGGTACAGGTGTCCACTATAGTGTTTGTGTGTGTGTGCTTGGGGGGAGGTACTAGTATCCACCCTAGTGTGTCTGTGTGTTGTGTGTGTGCGTGTGCACATGCATGTAAAAGAGAGAGAGAGAGAGAGAGAGAGAGAGAGAGAGAGAAATAGAAGAGAGAGTTTAAAACAGTCAGACTGTAAATCTGGTTGTACAAACTGAATGACAGCCATACTGGGAGGATTTAGTGCATTTTTCATTGTACATTGTCTAACATATGACATTTGTCAACAATTCACCCTCTGTTTCCTAACGTGTATTTTTAAAAAAGGGTTACTTGACTGTTGTTTTCTTTGTTTCTATTTTGCCTTGGTGAATCAAGCACAGTGTATCTCTGATTTAATCTATCAAACTATATCAAGAACTTTGAAGTAATTCTTTTCTGACGTTTATGAGATGTAATCAATAAAACATACAAAGCCATTATCAACAACGCAACACTAAAGTAAGAGCTAGAAGCAATACGTCTTGTCTGTTTTCACAACCACTGAATGAGATTGCTAGACCTAGTATTACTGTTATTCTCATGACTCTTCCACAAACCAAACATCACATTCAGTCTCGACAGTTTATGAGCTATATGCTCAATCTTACATGTTTTGAATATGAATTTCTTTTTGTGTGCACATGCAAACATCACACAGCTCACAATCAGCAGACATACAAAATTTTCACTTTACATGGGATGTCCGAAAATTAAGTAGCAAAATATATTAACTACGAAGTACAAACCAGCCTCCCTCTGCTGCCATTTATTTACACTGTAAAATACATGTATGCGATAATGCAAGAGTACATCTAAAAGTGTTCTGCAAAAAGACTGATATGATAAATGTAAACAGAAGAGGCAGCACTGATACAATACAATGGTCCTGATCAGAGGATTGAAATGATCATGAAGTTAAAATTCTTCTGCAACAACATTAAGCATCCTGACTGAACATATCCAACTTTGTTTAAACATATGCTTGCATCTTTTTTATTTGAATAAATAATATAAGCAAGTCAAGCATAAAATCAGCCTGCAAAGAAACTTTAAAAAAACAAAACAGAAAAGCAATCAGTGTCTGTGATTAACATGTGAATATATGAAATCTTTACTCATGAATCATCCTTTTGTAGTCAATCTTGCAAACCATTTATATGGTGATCTAGGGTTATTTACAAAAATGGACAAAGCACATTGGTCAAATTCCACATAAAAGATCATTTGCATAGTATTGTCTTGAATAAAGTGGAGGGTGGGGATGGAATAGCTGAGTGGACGTTTTCAACCTGATAATATAAAGGGTGCTGATATGTTTTCATTTTTCCCAACAAAACACACTGAATGATTCATTGCCCTGTTCCCAGCATCATGAATGGAGCATCATGATGTAGGACATTCCACAAGGACAACCCAGTTTACGTCAGTCTGACTGCAAGATTATTCAGGGCAACAAGCTAAGAAATTAACAGTTTATACATGTGGAGGAATTTGTTCAGACCTTTGGTCTTCTCAGATTTATGTAAAGAAAGACATCCTTCAACCTTAATCTTCCCATGGCCATGAAATATGCAAGTCACCAATACACCCAATGGTCTCTGAAATACTTAACAATCCTCCAAATACACAATGGTCCCAAAAAGTACGACTACAACCAGAAAATAAGGAAATTTCTCTGCTAACATCCACAGATTCAATAACTTTAATCTGTGATTCTTTTACATGATAAATACTTTATGTAATTATCAAATGTAACCATGACGGCCATTGGAATTCTAAAGCAGACACACTATTCATCAACCACTTCCAAACCTGTGCATGCTGTTTTTGCTCAGCTCCTACCTAACAGAATGCTTCAGATGGCACTTCAACCATTGAAAAGAACACTCAGATACCATATGGAATTTTATGTTGGTCTTGGGGATAAAGACATTCATCAGTGGGGGAGTATGGGAAAAAATCTGAATTAGATGGCTTGCAATCAAATTCACTGAAGTACACTTGGACCACACTGTTCCGTTGGTAGCTAATCTGGAGATTCCACAACTTTACCATTATCACAAACAGTGGACAGATCACATGCAATTGCAATCAACATCTAACAACTTTTGTTCTTCACAGCTTAGAATAGCTACCCGTTCCCAAATGTGCAATAGTTACAAACATTATTTCTGAAATATCAAAACATGAAGTTCACAAAGTTGTTCCTTACAATGTTAAAAAAAGTTATCCTAAATCATATAGAAGATGCAGCATTATAGACAGTAAATGCAATCACAATATTATTTGATTAAACAACAAGAAAATCATTTAAAATCAGTCACAGCTGACTTTTTAAGAGCTAATCATGACTGAACCCATTCAGGAACATGCTGTGAAACGTAATAACCGTCTAAGAATGCAATGGAGACACACCTTTCAACTCTATGAACTCTGAGCTGCTGGGTCCACTACATGCTGCAGTTGTAGCAGCCCCAGTCCTCAGCATGTTCTTGAATTTCTGTGCTATAAAACTCACATCGCCAAACCTCCTCACTCACTCACACACACAACGTCAATGTCCATGCTGAAGACTCCTCCCAACACCCCTGCTGAGCCCAGACACACCCCTCTGAGCTGTAGCATGGAAGCACCACTTGTGTTGCTGGCCTCATCAAACAGCAACATTCCATTCCATCTCCACGACAACTACTGACCATTCAATTGAGATTCAATGTTGCGCAATGTTTTGGATGCCTTGGGCTTGTATTTGGGAGTTCCTTCACCGGCCTCTTGGGCAAAGTACTTCATCTTGTCTTTGAATGACATGCGGTCCGGCTTGCGAGAGCCACCACCAGACTGCGCCGCTTTCTGCGCCTCGATGCGTGAACGAGGATCCCGATACACTTCCTGTGCCCGATCACTTTTGGCGTGCTGTTCTGCCGCACATAATTGGCTGGTGGAGAGGGGCGAGGGGGCTGCTGCGGTGACTTGGCATCAAACACTTCACTGGGGGGCGTGGCGTCAGCAGAGGGCGATGCATTGTGCTCTGAGGAAAAGGAGTGGGAAGGAGTGCGATCCTGGTATGTGTTCATGTCCGTGTTGAACGACACCGACTTCTTTGTGCCGCCCGCAAGGGGTAGCTGCTGAGAATTGGCCTGCGGCTGTTTGGGAGGCGAGGGCTGCTGGGGATGGAAAGGCAAGCTGGTGTAGTCCATGTGATTGCGCGTGATGGCCGTCGTGTTGTAGGACGATTTCCTCTCAGGTGGGGGAGGGGCCTGGTTTTCCTTCTCTGGCTGCTGCGGAGGAGCAGGAGGCAGATTCATGTACTGCTGGTAACCCTGCTCACTGGCACCGTTTTTGCCTCCGTTCAGCCCGTTCTTCAGCAGGCTGGACTGCATGCCTCCTCCACCACCACCAGCCGGCTGTCCCCCACTCAAACTGAGGGCCTCCAGGCGCTGCCTCTCTTCAGCCACACGGATTTCACGGTTCTGTTCCATGCGTTGCTGCCGCTGCTGCAGCATCTGCTGTGTGACGTAATCATCGTTCTGACGACGCACCTCTGCACGCAGTCTCAACTCCTCATTATCCCGAGCGATCTGCATCTCCTGCAAACGTTCTCGTTCCTGCACATTAACAATTCAAAAAATTTTATCATTATCAGCTGACAAGGTTCCAAAGCCAAACATGTTAAACACACACACACACACACACACACACACACACACACACACACACACAGATAGCTATTTACAGATCAAGTCAATGACACACAGGTAAACACAATATTTCACCCTAAACAGTACACTTTACCACACAGAAATCAGTTTACACATGAAAACAATACAGACAACCCTGTTTGGGGGCTGACGCACACCATGAAGAACAGAATTAAGACGGTGAACTGAACCTTAGTCTTGTTCTCTACAGCATGCATGGAGGACACAGCAGTCATGACGTAGATGACAGCATCAACACACATGCAGCTTTACGCATTGCTGCCGGCTGCCCTCCAGGACGACCTCAAGCACCTGTCCAAGTGGTCCCAGGAGTGGGGAGCGCACTCCACCGCCAAGACGTGCCGCATCGTCAGCATAAACAACCCTAGATACTGAATAAGGACAAACCTTTTTTTCTAAATGCAACACCGCCATGTTTCCGACGTTTTAAAAAAAAGGTTTGTAAATAAAGACTTCAAATACCACTAGGTTCCCACTTCAATGAAAAGTGGCAACATATTACCATAAACTAGATTTCTGATGCAATGTCCCAGATGAGCCAACATGGAGTGATGTGGTAGACACTTTTGTCACCAGGCTTTTGACAGAAAGACGCATGTTACAGATCACATGCTCCCCATCTTTTAAATGGTTCACTGTGCCGCAGGAAGCACAGAACACAGTGATCTGATGTCAAGTTAGGGACATAAAAGCGTATCAATATCACCGTTGTACACTCACCATCTGCCGTCTTTTGGTCATTTCTTCCTCACGACGTTGTCGCATCTTTTCCTCCTCCATCATCAGCAGACGTTTCTGTTCTTCATAGTTCTGTCTCTGCTTTTCCCGGGCCTCCTGTAAGACAGTCAACTTATTTTGCATTCCATGTTCTCCCTTGATCTTCAGTAAAACTATGACCATGGTTGTCTCACAGTCGTTCATAAGTGTTACACAAATCTGAAACCTTTAACAACTGAATTCCTTGCAACAGAGTAAGCCACAGTTAACTGCACCAGAAACAGTGATAGAATGAGTAAGAAACTGCAACAGCTGAATTCCTTTCAATAAAACAATCCATAAATAAACCATTGTAGGCCTACTGAATTGCTTGCAATAAACCAGTCCAAACTAAATTCTAGGTCAAGATAAACATACAATGCTCTCCTGCTGGCTGACAGAGAGAGGGAGCAATGATAATTCAAAAAGGTAATGGGTCATCAGCGCACAAGAGACACAAAGAGACAGACAATGAATGAGAAAGAAGGCAGAAAACGGAGCTATGAAGAAATTACTAGCCCAAACAGTAATATTGGGAAACGGAAGTAACACTACTTGTGTGGTTCAGACGATGGAGTTGTGGACATAAAGGATGGCAAAGAAACCGGGAAGAGTGTCCTACTGCAAAGAAACCGGGAAGAGTGTCCTACTGCAAAGAAACCGGGAAGAGTGTCCTACTGCAAAGAAACCGGGAAGAGTGTCCTACTGCAAAGAAACCGGGAAGAGTGTCCTACTGCAAAGAAACCGGGAAGAGTGTCCTACTGCAAAGAAACCGGGAAGAGTGTCCTACTGCAAAGAAACCGGGAAGAGTGTCCTACTGCAAAGAAACCGGGAAGAGTGTCCTACTGCAAAGAAACCGGGAAGAGTGTCCTACTGCAAAGAAACCGGGAAGAGTGTCCTACTGCAAAGAAACCGGGAAGAGTGTCCTACTGCAAAGAAACCGGGAAGAGTGTCCTACTGCAAAGAAACCGGGAAGAGTGTCCTACTGCAAAGACACCGGGAAGAGTGTCCTACTGCAAAGACACCGGGAAGAGTGTCCTACTGCAAAGAAACCGGGAAGAGTGTCCTACTGCAAAGAAACCGGGAAGAGTGTCCTACTGCAAAGAAACCGGGAAGAGTGTCCTACTGCAAAGAAACCGGGAAGAGTGTCCTACTGCAAAGACACCGGGAAGAGTGTCCTACTCGCTGTTGGCGAAGATGCTCCTGATGTTCCCTGGTTCTTCGCTGTTGCCGCTTCTCCATGCGTTCACGCATCTCCTGCCGATCTTTTTCCATCATCTCCAGTCGTCGTTCCAACCTGCCGTCAACACACACTTTCATCAGTGAGTGCCTACCTAACTCAACACTTCAAACACTCCTCTCAATGCCTGAGGAAACCCTGAATGTACACACAGACTTATATAAGAGTCTAGTAAAACATTCTATGACATTTTAACCTGGTCCATACACGCAAATATTGCATTCTTGACCACAAACCTTTCAATTCCCTGATAAAATTTCCAAGTTAAAGCAGATCTACTACAATTAATTTCTGCGCAAAGCAGGTAAAGTTTTTAGGACTGGACATGGAAAATAAATATGAAAACTTGAATATGAAATATGAAAATAGATGCTGAAGTACTGAGCCACCAAATCAGCACCAGAAACACTGAAGTAACGAGCCTTCATCTGTAAGACTGGATGGCTGTCAACTGTTGATAGAGTTTACATCTAAAGGTATCTCTGAAGAGAGGACTGCCTTGGTTTCCCCAGGCATGAGGGTCAATGCACACACATCTACACTCCCTCCCGCAGCTGCTCTCAGTATCAGTTAGCTCCTTTTTTATATTTTATCATCTTTTCTAGTTTCTATCAAAAATTTGAGGGGAAAAAAAAGAGGAAAAAAAATGAAAAGAAAAACGGGGAGACAAAATTTAAGTTTTCACAGAGGGGGCCAGTTGGGATGTCTGATTTGTCGTTTTTACCCACTAATCCCATCTCCAACTCGCTGTGGTTTTAGGGCGTTATCTTTTATGACATTAGCTTGGTCAGGCAAGTACGAGTAAATGGAATTTTCCTTTTTAAGTAAGTTTCAATCACATACTGCATGGACCAAGCACCCCCTCCCTCAGTCCTGCCTGATGGGAAAGTCAGGAAACTGACAGTGAGGTGGTCGGGCGTCTGGATGTGGCCATCTGACAGGTGGCGAGTCAGCCAGCACTGGGAGTGTGTGCTGGAGCTTAGGATGGAGGTGGAGGATGTGTTAGCTCCCTTCAATTCTTTCACCCTTATGCGGCATGACAAATTCTGTCCCTTGCTAACACAGGATTTTCTTCTTTTTTTTTAGTTTATTCAACTAGTTGTGATACAAACGTAAATTCCAATTACTGTTACCATTACATACCAACAGAAAGGATAAAACATGAACTTTGCTCTCAGTGTGCTTTTAAATACCATGGCAATTAGCCAATACCAAAACACTACTGTGATATGAAAAATAGACTAAAATCTAACAGCCACTCATGAAAATGTCCAACATGTCTTTCTCTGAGCTCTTGGTATCCAAAATACCATCTTTACTATCCAAAAGTAACATCTTCCATTAGTTAGCACCTAAAACTAGGTGTAAAATGTGATGAAATCCGACGCTCCATTGACTGGTATAAAGAAAAACAGAAGACCTGCTTCAGACTGCTGTCACAGGCGTCTTGCTATCACCTACACACAGCACATCCACAAACAAGTAAAGTATTACAGTGTCCGAATGAAGACATTCATCAGGCCTAGTAAGATTAAAGCATCATTCTGGTCGAGTGTTTCTTTACACTTGTTTTAACAGGAAAATTCAAGTTAAACTGCTGCTATTTTAAAGACAGGAGTCCCAATGGCAGACTTAAATCAAAATACATGATGCATGTCACTAAATAAAGACAATAAAAAACATTGTGCACCACAAATGATTATATTTGTCAGGCAACACAAGAATATCATACAGTCCTATACACAAATGATTATATTTGTCAGGCAACACAAGAATATCATACAGTCCTATAAACGTGTGCCATCCACTGTGACCATCACATATTTCTGTGTGCACAGACTAGCAGTACTGTCTGCAGTGTGAAACATCCACTTCCCAATACTGCCATCTGCTGTCTGCACAGCCTGGCAGTACTGTCTGCAGTGTGAAACATCCACTTCCCAATACTGCCATCTGCTGTCTGCACAGCAGTGTGAAACATCCACTTCCCAATACTGCCATCTGCTGCCTGCACAGACTAGCAGTCCTGTCTGCAGTGTGAAACATCCACTTCCCAATACTGCCATCTGCTGTCTGCACAGACTAGCAGTACTGTCTGCAGTGTGAAACATCCACTTCCCAATACTGCCATCTGCTGCCTGCACAGACTAGCAGTACTGTCTGCAGTGTGAAACATCCACTTCCCAATACTGCCATCTGCTGCCTGCACAGACCAGCAGTACTGTCTGCAGTGTGAAACATCCACTTCCCAATACTGCCATCTGCTGTCTGCACAGACTAGCAGTACTGTCTGCAGTGTGAAACATCCACTTCCCAATACTGCCATCTGCTGTCTGCACAGCAGTGTGAAACATCCACTTCCCAATACTGCCATCTGCTGTCTGCACAGCCTGGCAGTACTGTCTGCAGTGTAAAACATCCACTTCCCAATACTGCCATCTGCTGTCTGCACAGCCAGTGTAAAACATCCACTTCCCAATACTGCCATCTGCTGTCTGCACAGCAGTGTGAAACATCCACTTCCCAATACTGCCATCTGCTGTCTGCACAGCAGTGTGAAACATCCACTTCCCAATCTGCCATCTGCTGTCTGCACAGCCTACCTCTGCAGTACTGCCATCTGCTGTCTGCACAGCCTACCTCTGCAGTTGTGCCATCTGCTGTCTGCACAGCCTACCTCTGCAGTAGTGCCATCTGCTGTCTGTACAGCCTACCTCTGCAGTCGTGCCATCTGCTGTCTGCACAGCCTACCTCTGCAGTCGTGCCATCTGCTGTCTGCACAGCCTACCTCTGCAGTCGTGCCATCTGCTGTCTGCACAGCCTACCTCTGCAGTCGTGCCATCTGCTGTCTGCAAAGCCTACCTCTGCAGTCGTGCCATCTGCTGTCTGCACAGCCTACCTCTGCAGTCGTGCCATCTGCTGTCTGCACAGCCTACCTCTGCAGTCGTGCCATCTGCTGTCTGCACAGCCTACCTCTGCAGTCGGTCTTTTTCACGCTGTGCATCCTGCTGCTGTTGGCGCTTGTCCAGGTCAGCAATTCGCTGCTGGGATTTCTCCAGGTCCTCCTTTAACGACTGGATTAGCCGCTCTCGGGTCTGAAATCATCCGTCATAAACATGAATCCTCTTTGGTCTGAAATCATCCGTCATAAACATGAATCCTCTTTGGTCTGAAATCATCCGTCATAAACATGAATCCTCTTTGGTCTGAAATCATCCGTCATAAACATGAATCCTCTTTGGTCTGAAATTTCTGAGTTAATTTGTGACTGTAACATGTAGGTCTGGGATTAACTTGACCCTCAGGACCTCCAGTCAGCAGCACGTTAATCTCACCTGAGACTGTGAGAGTCTAAAACTGACACAGGGAGAAACTCAAATACCTGCAAGAAACAGCTTTCCCAAAATTAGGAATTCACCCTTAAAGCTATGGAGGTATTGCATCTTAAACTCTGTATAAGCATCAACAGAAATTTCACTGCTTTCATGCAGTCACACATCTTCTCCTTTCAAGTTTAGTTTCGCTTCCCCCCCCCCCCCCCCCCCCCCCCATCACTGGGCTTTTTAAAATGTTTAATTAAAATCATCCTCTTTTCCTTAGTATCATTTCACAGTTTGAGTCAATTCAGAATACCGAGATTGAGTTTACACCTTGGTACAATAAACTGTATAGTGAATTTCTTTTTTCTTTTCTTAAAATAAATCCACTTTGTGAAGAATACACTGTATGTTTTGAGGGACGTTCTTACTGTTGTGAAATGTAACTGTTAACAGAATCACTATCTAAGGGGTATTTAAAAAGAAGCAAAAAACATGCTTACGAAGAGTCTCTCCATGATCTCTTCATCATCATCGGGTTCATAGTCTCCTTTCTCATCCACCTCTCTAACCCTCCGTTGAAATTCATGCTCCAGCTTCAGCTTGCGAAGACGGTCCTGATCCTGAATGCTCAGGTATGACCTGGACTCCAGCTCTGAGATTTCTGCCTCACGAGCCTTGAACAGTTCTTCTGCATGCTTCTCCTCTGCCTTCTCTCGTTCTTTCCCGATCCCATGCAGAAATCTTGTTCAGCCCACCAGGGGTGAGAGGGGAAGGCTGAGGAGGGGCCTGTGGCTGGCTGGTGGATAGTGGTTGGAAGGGCTGGTACAAAGAGGAGGGCTTGTTGGAAAAGGTGGGCTGTGTCTGAGTGTGCTGTTGGGGAACAGTGCTGCGTGTGGAGGCAGAGAAAGGTTCATAGACGTTGTGTTCCTGGGAGTTGGCGGGGCTGGAGGAGGGCACCTGGCCAGCAGGCCCAGCGTCTGCCCGAGCCTCGGACACAAAGTTAATGTTCTGGTAGTTGGGAGCCTGGCTGTCCTGAGTCAGACCTTGGGACTGGTAGCTTGAGGGTGGAACACGACCCTGAGCAAGTTCTGCAGCTCTCTGAGTTTCCACCCCTGGTCTGCCGTAGCTGGTGGGCACCGACTGTCCGGCACGATCGTATGTGGTGGCCTGGCCATTGGGAGGCATCGACTCCCCACCTCGGCCAGACATGGCCTCCATCAACCTTTGCTGCTCCTCCTGCAACTGGTCATGGTACATGTCCTGTGGAGGTGGAGGCAAGGGAGGCAGCTCTTCAACTTCTTGCGGTGGAGGGGGCAATTCTGGCGGTGTATCCCTCGTCTGTGTGGCAGGGTAGCCATATGGGCCAGGATCTCCACGCAGAGAGGGAAACTTCTGCATGGAGTAAGCGTTCCGTGAGTCCTGTGGCAAGCCTCTGGGATCCTGCTGCGTAAATCTTGCATCTTGCTGACCATACCTAGGCTCTTGCTGAGAAGGCCGGTTCTCTTGCTGCATAGACCTGGGATCCTGGTTCATGGATCGGGGATCTTGTTGCATACCCCTGGGATCCTGGTTCATGGATCGGGGATCTTGTTGCATACCCCTGGGATCATGGTTCATGGATCGGGGATCTTGTTGCATACCCCTGGGATCCTGGTTCATGGATCGGGGATCTTGCTGCATACCCCTGGGATCCTGGTTCATA
This sequence comes from Conus ventricosus, assembly GCA_018398815.1. Classification (NCBI taxonomy): domain Eukaryota; kingdom Metazoa; phylum Mollusca; class Gastropoda; order Neogastropoda; family Conidae; genus Conus; species Conus ventricosus. The sequence continues at coordinate 3,260,918 of CM031610.1, forward strand.
GATCGGGGATCTTGCTGCATACCCCTGGGATTCTGCTGCATGGCTCTGGGATCTTGCCTGTCTAACTGATCACCAGGATGGGTTTCTGAAACGCCAGGCCGAACACCGTTTCCATAAAAACCAGGCTGAGTGTGACGATTGTCAACCTTTGTGATGGGTACTTCAGCCGGCTGTACTGTGGGTTGCGAGGGTTTGGACAAAGCAGGTTTAGGCATGGGTTGGGGCTTGTTGTCTTCACTGGGGGGTCTCTGCAGTTGATGGAATGGCGGATTTGGCTCCTGCATGCAGGCTGTGTGTTCTCATAAAAACTGGGCTGCTTCTGCTGGTTGTTCTGACTCACTTTAGGAATGTGCCCAGAATTGCCCTGTCCTCCCTGGCTGCCAAACAGACGATCACGTGCACTGGATCGAGCAAGCTCGTGCGCTTGATGAGGATGACTGCCGGCCACAGCTCCAATGTTGGTGTAAGGGGGGCTGTGACTGTTGGCCATCTCCAACCCTTGGAGACCTGCACTCTGACTGCTGTAGTTTGGACCTTGTTTGTTGTAGGCAGGACCCTGTGAGTTGTCACTTCTGGGGAAGATCTGGCTGTGGTTGACGTAGGGTGGGCTGTGTGCACCGTTGTCAGGCCCGCGGAACATTGGGTCTTGATTGGCATACTGAGGACTGTGGTTGGGGTCGCTGCCCGGATAGGCCTGGTTCTGTCGCTCGTACTTCTCCTGCCATTCCCTAAACTTACTGTTGGAAACGTCCATGGATTTAGGACGCCCGTCGTAGCCACGGTCATCCCGTGGCGGCTGCTGGGCATCATAGTACGCCGACTGGGGACGCATGTCCCTGTTGCTGTTGGAGGAAGCTCTAGAAGACACTGACGATCGATCTGAAGGTCTGTGGTTGGCTGGGTGCAGCTGGTTAGGTCCCGCACTGGCAGGTTTGATGTTCTGGTTGATGTCTGAATTGTATCCCCCTGACCCAGGTGGCGTCATCTGGGACAAAATATACACATCATCCATTCTGTTATCTTCCCGACTCGTGCACATACATCACACAGTAAAAAGTGACATATTCAACAATACACATGGAAGTGTTCTGGTATTTGGAACCGTCAAATCTATCCTTTTGGGCTATAAGCTTACACAATGCAGACAATGCTCAACTATCACTGACAACACCTGTGGCAATATGTCATCACCTGTTCCATTCTAAAGGTCACCATCAGCCCATGTCAAATTGGATGATCATGCACACACCTTTGTGTAGATGGGAGAAGGTGTTCCACAAAGGGGAGTAACCTCGCTGACACTCTTCATGGTCTTCATCAATGGTTTGTTAATTTGTTTTTAACTAAAAGCAACCAAATAGCGGCATCACTGATGGACTGTTTTCAATACAGTATCAGTTCATTTTGCTGACAATGTTTTAGTCAATAATCTTTGTTTTCTTTTTTCTGTTAAACCTTAGTTCTGAGAGTCTATGAGGCTGAAAAATGTGCAGACAATTCATAGAAAATGATAACCCTTTATAGGACAATTGTAATTTTTACAAGCTAATTGTTACTTCCAAATAATGATGTTGCTTTGCTTTTGTATGAATGTGATTTCATTTTTTTTATCAAGATTATAATCATACATAAAAACAACCATTCATAGAATAATTACTATAGACAAACAGAGCATTTCTTAACTGAAACCTGAAACAAGAGAGCAGCTCTCAAAGCACCAGTGCTCAAAGTGAACATTTCACTCGTTCCCTCAAGCATGAATCTGATGAACTTGCCATAGTGCCCAGTGAAATAACAGTTATTGTAACTGCATAGTGATGAAATTATCTTTTATTCCTGACAACTCATCTGTATATGCACGGTCATGCCTACAATCTTCACAACAACAAACAATACATACACACACAAAAACACAACATGCAACATCTTTCTGACAAGTGCTGCACACCTGAGGCTGGTTCTCGTAGTCATTAGGACGAATGTCAGGCCGTCGTACACCTGGCGGATACGGGGGGAAGCCTGAAGACGCAGGTGCAAGACACCCACAGAGGTGGCTCCTCGCAGACTGGCCTGTGGATCAGGTCGCTCAAAAGAGGTATCCACATGGAGGTTGGACGTGGACTTGGACCGGGGGTCATTATCGCGGGGGTTGTAGTGTGTGGGTTCAGGGGCTGCTCAGCAGGAGGCAGTGGCCGTGACAGGTTACCTGATGATGGAGATCTGAGGCGATCCATCGTGTCTGTTGCGCAAAGGAAAATAATCAATATAACCGACACAAATAAATCAGCAACAAGCTCTTTCTGACCATTTAAGCTATCGTCAAATTCAGGTCAAAGGTCATTGTGACTATGGTTTTGCATTAAGCCATAAAGTGTAAAAATACAAATGATACAGAAATGTCACCAATGAGAAACCAGTCATGCATTCCAAAACTACTGAAGCTACAATGATGGGGGAACAACAGCCAGAGGTTTAAAACACAGCAGCCACAAACTGATTCAGGACATAATAATAATAATAATAATAATGTGCATTTCTTGCGCCTAATCTTTAAAAGCCCTAAGCGCTTACAATAAAGAGTAAAATAAATCAAGAGAAGCAACCAATATGATAAACAACAAAAGGCAATCTTCCAAACACACACACACAATATTTCTACATGCTTAAGCTGAGCACACACACACACACACACACACACACACACATACGCCAGGTGTAGGGTACATCTGCATTCGACAGAAAGAGGGGAAGGGTCATGACTGGAAGAGGGTAGTCTTAAGAGAAGACTTGAAGGAAGAGAGGGAAGTCGCAGAGCGGAGAGACAAAGGGAGGTTATTCCAACAACAGGGGGCCTGGAAAGAGAACGAACGTTCACCGAGGGTCCTAGTGCGGAAGCGAGGAATTTGGAGAAGAGAAGTGTCAGAGGAAGAACGTAGCTGTCTAAGGGTTTGTAGGTATTCAGAAGATCAGCAATATAGGATGGGGCTAGACCACTGAGAGATTTGTAGCAAAGCAAAGAAAGCTTGTATTCAATTCTTTTGCCTACTGGGAGCCAGTGGAGAAAATCAAGCAAGGGAGCCGAGTGAGAAAATTTGGAGCGTTTCAATACTAGTCGGGCAGCACTGTTTTGAATTTTCTGCAATTTGCCAAGAAGATTCTGTGGGCAACCAGCAAGAAGAGAATTACAGTAATCCAAGCGAGAAAGAACAAAAGCAGAAATGAGAGTTTTGGTGGCATCATCCGAGAGAAGATGACGAACAGAAGAAATACGGCGAAGTTCCAGATAGCAAGCACGACAGACAGAGGAAATTTGACTTTGAAAGGATAGAGTTTGGTCCAGTGTGATCCCAAGATTACGGACAGTTGAAGAAGTCCGAATGACTGAATTATCTAGTTGGACAGATGAGGGAAGGCAGTTTGTAGACAATAATCTTTTAGATGCTATGAAAATCAGTTCGGTCTTGTCGTTGTTCAGTTGAAGTTTGTTGTCAGTCATCCAAGCTTTGATATCAGAAAAACATGCCTGAGTTCGTTCAATGATAGAAGGGATCTGAGAAATATCGTCAGAGGTGTAGATTTGGTTGTCGTCAGAGAAACAGTGGTGGGAGATGCCATGATGAGTGACAATGTCAGAGATAGGCTGTGTATAAAGAACGAAGAGAATGGGGCCCAAGACTGAGCCCTGGGGGACTCCATACTCCAAGTCAGCTGACTGAGAAGAGAAACCATTCACAGAGACAGTCTGAGTACGACCACAAAGATAGGATCTAAACCAGGAAAGAGCTGTGCCAGAGATGCCAAATGTATGCTCAAGCCTAGACAGAAGGGTACTGTGATCTATAGTGTCAAAAGCGGCAGACAGGTCTAACAAGGACAGCAGAGAGACTTTACCATCGTCAAGAGCAGAGAAAAGGTCGTTGACAATTTTGAGGAGAGCGGTTTCTGTGCTATGGCCAGCCCGATAGGCAGATTGCAAAGACTCATTAACACACAGCAGACACAAACTGATTCAGGACATCACAAGACTCATTAACACACAGCAGACACAAACTGATTCAGGACATCACAAGACTCATTAACACACAGCAGACACAAACTGATTCAGGACATCACAGACTCATTAACACACAGCAGCCACAAACTGATTCAGGACATCACAGACTCATTAACACACAGCAGCCACAAACTGATTCAGGACATGACAGACTCATTAACACACAGCAGACACAAACTGATTCAGGACATCACAGACTCATTAACACACAGCAGACACAAACTGATTCAGGACATCACAGACTCAGTAACACACAGCAGCCACAAACTGATTCAGGACATCACAGACTCCAGACTTTTACATCCTGTATACATGTGGATAAACATGCAACTCAATGTTGTGCAAACAAACACTCACATCACTGATCAAAATGTGTATCTATTTACTAATTTATCATGATTTTCTTGAAAATGAAGTCACAAGGCCTGTGAGGGAACTGCAGTGTCTTCATTCCCACTTCACTCCATGCAGAATGGAAATCATGCTGTTACTGGGTCCATCTACAGCAATTCATCCTGCTGAACTACTTCCATGACCACAGAAATAACAGCAATAATACTGAGCTAATTCAGACAAAAAAGGGAAATTTATTGGAAACCACTCACACATTTACACGCGCTTTTGTCCCTGAGGCAGTGGATTTTATCTTAATGCAATGCGTCCCTTCCCCCTCCCCTCCATTTCTAAGAGTTGTAAAGACTGATCAAAAAACTATATATATTACCGTTTGTTCCACTTTGCAAAATGGATCAGAATGGGTGAGCTATACCCTGCTACATGGAACAGGAACAGAGAGTGGTTGAGTCGGGAGGGAGTTATAAGGGGCAGTAACCCAACACACCTCTTGCCGGCTGGTTCTGTGCCCTGGGCTGTGGCACGGGTCGGGATCGACTGGGGTCATTCGGGAGGTTCTGCCGCGGGTCCATATAAGGTGGTGGCCGCGGGTCCATATAAGGTGGTGGGGCTTCTTCGCCACGACCTCCACCTGCTGAGCCATTGGCTGGATCTGTTTAAGTCACATATGGCCACTTATTCACATATCAGTGCCCTCAGTTTCAAAGCCAGGTGTCAGAGGGCAGAAATTGAAGCAAATTTTAAAAAGAAAGGGTGCTAGTTGCACAAGACAATACAGACCAACAGATTACAGACAAAACACCAAGTGTTTTGTCCTGTAATCTGTTTGTCTGTATTGTCTTGAGGAACTAATACTCTTTAAAATATCAGTGCACATTCCATGTCAAGGTACACCACATGCAGCAGTATTCTACAAGTTCTGACACCCATCAAGCATTAGAGCGCCTTAACTGAAAAGCATAAACACAGGCATGGTACATGTCCGCAAATTCGCGGAAATCCGCGAAAAGCAAAAAAAAAAAAAAAAAAAAAAAAAAAAAAACCAACCGAGCCGCGCCCGACGAGACCGGCCCTTTTAGTTCGTTTGAGGTCGTTTGCTTCAAGCCTTCGTCTCGCGAGAAGTAGCATTGAGCAGGACTACTTCCGCGCATGCGCTTTCGTGACATTCGCCACTGCTTTCCGCTCTGGGTCGACGTGATCGAATTTGAACAAGGTTGAAGAAAAAGAAGGAAAAAATAAAAATGCCAAAGCGTACAGACATAGTTCTGCGGAATTCTCCGACAGAAGATATTGATGCTGGTGTGGCAAACAAATGGCGATGGGATTGGCTGAACAGGAGCCACGAAAATGAAACGTTTTCGTCGTGCTTGGAAAAGTTGAGAATCCGCGGCAAAGCATACTGTGTGGTGTGTCAAGTTGAAATCTGTTACGGGTCTGGCGGTGCGAGAAGCCTCAGCGATCACATCAAAGGGAAACGAAACAAAGAGAGAGTGAAAACTGCTGCAAGTAATCCCGTTCTGCCAGGTAAGATTCTCTCTCTCTCCTCTCTCCTCTCTCTCTCTCCTCTGCTCTCTCTCTTCTCCCCCCTTCTCCCTCTCCCTTCCTCCCCCTCTCTCTCCTCTCTTCTAGAGCTCTCACTCTCTCTCATTCCTCTCTTTCTTCTCCCCCCCTCCTCCTCCCCCCCCCCTCCCCCCCCCCCCTCCCCTCCCTCCCTCTCCTTCTCTCTCTCTCTCTCTCTCTCTCTCTCTCTCTCTCTCTCTCTCTCTCTCTCTCTCTCTCTCTTTCTCTCATTCTGTTTCTGACTTTCTCTGCCTCACTTATCAGCAGAGTAAGTAATATTTTACAGTTTGATTTAATGTATGCCACCTAAAGCAATGTAGATATGTACTCATTTTTGCTATGTGATTACTTGGGTTTAAAACCTTCTTTGGGTTGAAGGAATGACTGATAAAGTGATTCTAGGAGAGCTTATTTTATGGCAGAAATTGCTTAGTATGAAGAACTGAAATTAGTTCAAGGAGAGGCTTTTTTACAGGCTAGAATTGCTGAAAAACCTTCAGGGAAAAATGATTTTCCTCCAGTACCATGCCTGAAACAATGAAACAGCCACACAAAATAGTGGAATACCCGCCTGTCTCCACACACACACACACACACACACACACACACACACACACACACTCACACACACACACACACATTAACACATTCACATACACATACACATTAACACATACACACACAGACACACACACACACACACACACACACACACACACACACACATACACACACACATACACACACACAAACAGACACACACACACACAGATACACACACACACACATATACATACACACACACACACACACACACACACACACACACACACACACACACACACACACACAAAATCATACAGATCTGCAGAAAACTTGGAAAAAAATAAAAGAAATGAAAAATGGAATAAGTCCTCCTGGGTACCCCTTAAAATTGGAAAATTACGAATTTCCTTCCAATTTTGAAAAGGCTGAAGCATTTGCAGATGCATTTGCAAAAAATAGTAACTTCGAAGGCCTCTCAGAAGAACAAAAACAGCTTAGAGAAAAAATGGACGAAAACAAAGACAATGAAAAAAGTCCCAATAACAATCACTATACAAATGCTCCTATTACTTTTCAGGAAACAAAAGATGCAATTTCAAACCTTGGATCAAAGAAAAAATCATGGGACCAGATGCAATTTCCAATGAAATGATAAAACATTTAACCAGTTAATATAACACTTTTTCTAAGTTCATTTTTTTCAAAAATGTTGGTTTGAAGGGATTCAGCCATCTTTATGAAACAATCTACTGTTACCCATTTCCCCAAAGGGAGGGAAAGTCAAAATCAGATGAAAATAATTACAGACCTGTCGCTCTTACATCACATGTGGGAAAACTTATGGAAAGAATAATTCTAAAAATGCTTGAACATTTCTGTGAAAAAAATGGTATAATACCAATACAACAGGGGGGTTTTTAAAGAAAAGGTAAATCATCAGTTGATCATTTAGTAAAAATTACCACACAGATTAAACATCAGTTTGCACGTAGGAAAAACGTACTTGCCACTTTTTTTGACATTAGAAAGGCATATGACCAAGTTTGGCATTCAAAACTTCTAAACAAACTAAGATCAATAGGTATTTCAGGTTGTATGTATAACTATATAAAGGCATTTTTAAGTGAAAGAATAATACAGACTAAGGTTGGTAATGCCTACTCTAATCAAAGAAGTACACAGATGGGAATCCCACAAGCAGGTGTAATAGCCCCAATCCTTTTCAACATTTTGATGCATGATCTTCAAAAGTGGTCTCAAACAATGTCGAGCTAGCACAATATGCGGATGATATTTGCATATGGATGAAAGTTACTCTAAAAAAGCTTACACTGATTAGATCAATTAACTATATTAAAAAGGTATATCAAAATGAACTAGACAAATCAGCAAGTACATGATTGAAAACTGACTAACCCTTTCACATGAAAAATCGCATATGGTTCTCTTCAACTCTGGGTATGATTTCCCAAACTTCTACCCTCTTTTCAAATAAATGGAAGGCTGCTTGAATATAAGAAAGTTGTTAAATTTCTAGGAGTAAGCCTGACTTCTAAATTGAATTGGAACTACCATTTGGAAAATATTCTGACAAAAGCCAGAAAAGGATTAAACTTATTAAAAATGATAAGTCGACAGTCGTGGGGGAAAAAGATAGTAGGTACTTATTCATTTAGCAACTGCGCTTGTGAGATCAAAATTATCTTATGCTCAGGAAATATTCTTTTCAGCTCCAAAATATTTGATAACAAAGATGCAAAGCATTGATAGCAAAGCTTATAAGATAGCTCTCGGTGTCCTGTCCATGCCTCAACACTGAAAACCTACACAGAAATAGGAATTTTGCCCTTTACCGAAAATATGAAACTTGCTTCAGCAAAATATATATTAAGGAGTCATTCAATGCAAAATTCATGTATCAAGGAAATTGATTCTGTAAAAAACTATGGGCTCCTATACGTCCCAATTATTTACAAATGCTGGTGTTAAACCCCCAAACAGTAGCTCTTCAAACGAGTTACAGTAATATTCCTCAATGGGAGCTTAGTAAGGCTAATTTCGATATTAATTATACAGATTTAAGGAAAAGTGATGGGACCGTGCTGCCAACATATGTCAAGGCACATATAAACGAAAATTATATAAACCATCTTAAAAATATATACAGAGGGTTTCTCGACTTGAAAATCAATTATCAGGTGCTGCATTCATTATTCCATCATTAAAAATAGAAAAAATCGTATCACATTGGGAAAAATTTCTCTGTATTCACAGCAGAGCTGATTGCCATTATTATGGCACTGAACTATCTTCTTAGTTTCCCATATTCGATATTTCAAATATTATTTTGTGTCGATTCAAAATCTGTCTTACAAGCTTTAAAATATTCTCATACAAGAGTGAGGAGAATGATATATGAGATATACCATTTAATTCATTTTTTGTCTTTACGTAGTTCTTCTATTGACTTTTGTTGGATTCCATCAAAATTGTGGTTTAGCAGCAAATGAAAGGGTTGATCGGTTAGCCAAAATGGTGCAGCTAAGGAAAAGAGCTTTACAAAAATAAATATTCCTTTATCCTTGCATGAAAATTATAGCCTTTTAGGTAAAGCATCATGGGATTCGGTGATAGGAAGACAAAAAGAGTGTCCAAACATAATAAAGGACAACAAGGGAAAATTCTTTAAGAAGTTTGTAAAATATAAAACGGGACACAATCTCCACCAGGAACGACTTTTGAAGAGTCTGATCTTTAGACTCAGCCCTTCATGCATACAAAACAAAATATTGTAAAAATGTCACTTGTATTTGGGGCCCAAAAAATATTACACTATTCCATGTCATCTTCCCTTTGCAGAAATACTAAAAAAATATTTACCTACTTGGTTATTAAGTTTGAACTCATCAATCGCGAATTTTTGGGGATGTTTTTGGGAACGAAGCGAAGGCTATAGAAGTTGTTAGGGCAATTGTTAAGAGTCCAATTGGACATTTACTTTGATTCTCAAGTTATTTGTTCTTATTATTTCAATGGTTAAAAATGTTTTGTTTCTTTAAAAATGTTCAGATATGAATCAAGGCTAAAGCAGTTTACCGTTATGCCGGCAGATTAGAATGGGGTTAAAGTAATGGTCACTTATTGGTATCTCATTAACTGAATAGACTATGCATGCAAAGATTAGTATACTACACTACCTCCACACACTTTTAATGATATTTTTAAAACAAATACACACATTTATGCCCCCCCCCCCCCCCTTACACACACACAACACACACACACACACACACACACACACACACACACACACGGCCCCTTTTACATGTGTTTTTTCTGTTTTGTCTTTATTTGTTTGTATGCCTGTTTGTTTGTCTTTTGTTTTTTTGTCTAAGATCACTGTAAACTGGATAGGCATTAAATTAAAGAACGAACGAACGAACACACACACACACACACACACACACACATACACACACATGCATACACACACACACACACACACACACACACACACATACACACATACACGCATACACGCATACACACACACACACACACACACACACACACACACACACACAACACAAGCAATTTGAAAAGGAAGACCATCCAACATACAACATGAAACAAAATCAGCAAAAAAATTAATCATAAATAAACAATAAGCACAAACATGGATTAAACATGAACTACTTTTGATCAAAATTCCTGCCCAAACCAGCATTAGATTTTGTCTCTCACACACACACACACACACACACACACACACACACACACATTTTTGGAAGGAAAAGAAATCTTCCCATCTTAGTCTATAACCTATCATCGACAAAAACAGCTGAATACTGTAGCTCTGCTCACTGATGAAATCCACACAGGACATCACCACATAGGACATCACCCCACATGACATCACCACACAGGACATCACCACACAGGACATCACCACACAGGACATCACCACACAGGACATCACCACACATGACATCACCACACATTACATTACCACACATCACATCACCATACATACGTCTTTGTACAGTTGGAGAGGGTTCATTGAGAAGAGTTGCCAGCCCATGATAGATGGCGCCCTGTTTGGCCACCTTCAGAGTCACAACATCGCCCGTCTGGGTCATCAACTCTGCCGCCCTGTCGTCATACACATCTCTTAACAGATACACTTAGAATCTGCCAGTAGTGGACTGCTTTAGGGTTACACACACACATACACATACGCACACACACACGCGCGCGCGTGCACACACACACACACACATACGCACACACACGCTCGCGCGCGCCACACACACACACACACACACACACACACACACATACATGTCTGGGTCATCAACTCTGCCACCCTGTTGTCATACACATCTCTTAACAGGTACACTTAAAATCCGCAAGTAGTGCACTGCTTTAGGGTTACACACACACACACACACACACACACACACACACACACACACACACAGATACATGTCTGGGTCATCAACTCTGCCACCCTGTTGTCATACACATCTCTTAACAGGTACACTTAGAATCCGCAAGTAGTGCACTACTTTAGGGTTACACACACACACACACACACACACACACACACACACACACACACACACACGAGAAGAGGGCAACACAGACAGAGAAACAGACAACAGAAGTCTGATTAACAATAAACATAAATCTTAGACCTGTAACACAACTCTTCTCAATTTCTGACCACATCAACTTTTGATCACATGAGATCACAAATGCCTGGATCAGTCGGAGTATTCTGAAAGCCTAATCTACATCATGCCTCTTGAAGCTCTGACCATCCACTGTGCAATTACGTATGTCCAACCCCTGACATCAGCAGCAGGTCTTGTCCAATGTGCTCAGTCTATGACAACAATTGCAAGTTCTGGTGGACCGGTCTCCCATGTGCAAACTGCATGCATCAAGAAGTAAACTATTCTGTAACCATCATTGATATCAAGCTGCACCATATCATTTTTAATACTGACAAACATAGCAGCTGCCTATGTAGAATTCTAAGACAAGTTGAAAGCAGAGAGAGATAAAAACAGTGATCAAAAAGTTTTTGTGCCATCAATCAATGAGCCTGTGGTTTAGAAATGGGGAAAAAGTTCAACTCTTCAAAGTTGTGAAGTGGGTAAAGAGACATTTCACACAAAAAATGGATATGTGAACAGCTAGCCACTGAGGTACACAGATAAAACAAAATTCAAAATTGATTATAAAAAAAAAACCAGTAAATAACTCTGTTGGTCACTGATCCAACACAAAGATGGTCCAGTGAAGAAAACCCCTGCCCCCCTACAATACTCACTTGTCCTGTGACAGCCCCACCAGACTTCTGCCGTCCACTTCCAGCAACTGGTCCCCGGCCTTCAACCGCCCATCCTGTCACAAGTCATTACGTCATCTCAGACATCCTGTCACAAGTCATTACATCATCTTAGACATCCTGTCACAAGTCATCACATCATCTCAGACATCCTGTCACCAGTCATCACATCATCTAGACATCCTGTCACCAGTCATCACATCATCTCAGACATCCTGTCACCAGTCATTACATCATCTCAGACATCCTGTCACCAGTCATTACATCATCTCAGACATCCTGTCACCAGTCATTACATCATCTCAGACATCCTGTCACCAGTCAATCACAATCATCTCAGACATCCTGTCACCAGTCATCACATCATCTCAGACATCCTGTCACCAGTCATTACATCATCTCAGACATCCTGTCACCAGTCATTACATCATCTCAGACATCCTGTCACCAGTCATTACTCATCTCAGACATCCTGTCACCAGTCATCACATCATCTCAGACATCCTGTCACCAGTCATCACATCATCTCAGATATCCTGTCACCAGTCATTACGTCGTCTCAGACATCCTGTCACCAGTCATTACATCATCTCAGACATCCTGTCACCAGTCATTACATCATCTCAGACATCCTGTCACCAGTCATCATATCATCTCAGACATCCTGTCACCAGTCATTACATAATCTCAGACATCCTGTCACCAGTCATTACATCATCTCAGACATCCTGTCACCAGTCATTACATCATCTCAGACATCCTGTCACCAGTCATTACATCATCTCAGACATCCTGTCACCAGTCATAACATCATCTCAGACATCCTGTCACCAGTCATTACATCATCTCAGACATCCTGTCACCAGTCATTACATCATCTCAGACATCCTGTCACCAGTCATTACATCATCTCAGACATCCTGTCACAAGTCATTACATCATCTTAGACATCCTGTCACCAGTCATTACATCATCTTAGACATCCTGTCACAAGTCATTACGTCATCTCAGACATCCTGTCACCAGTCATTACATCATCTCAGACATCCTGTCACAAGTCATTACATCATCTTAGACGTCCTGTTACCAGTCATTACATCATCTTAGACTTCATTACATCATCTCAGACATCCTGTCACCAGTCATTACATCATCTCAGACATCCTGTCACAAGTCATTACATCATCTCAGACATCCTGTCACAAGTCATTACATCATCTTAGACTTCATTACATCATCTTAGACTGCTTGGTTCCATTCAAAGCCGCTGTTGCTTCTGTTGTTTCTATTGTCCTGTCATCATCATGTCCAACTGTCAAGATTGTCATATATCATGTCCAACTGTCAAGATTGTCATATATCATGTCCAACTGTCAAGATTGTCATTATCATGTCCAACTGTCAAGATTGTCATATATCATGTCCAACTGTCAAGATTGTCATATATCATGCCCGACTCTTATGTTTGCCTCAAAGCATACTTGCAGCTGTTGCTGTTGTCCTGTCATACATCATGTATGTTATTTTTGCTTCAAAGCACAGCTACAGTTGTTGTCATGTCACACATCATGTAGGACTGCAAGGCTTGCCTCAAGGCACACACACACCTGTTGTCATGTCACACATCATGTAGGACTGCAAGGCTTGCCTCAAGGCACACACACACACACCTGTTGTCATGTCACACATCATGTAGGACTGCAAGGCTTGCCTCAAGGCACACACACACACACCTGTTGTCATGTCACACATCATGTAGGACTGCAAGGCTTGCCTCAAGGCATACACACACACACACCTGTTGTCATGTCACACATCATGTAGGACTGCAAGGCTTGCCTCAAGGCACACACACACACCTGTTGTCATGTCACACATCATGTAGGACTGCAAGGCTTGCCTCAAGGCACACACACACCTGTTGTCATGTCACACATCATGTAGGACTGCAAGGCTTGCCTCAAGGCAACACACACACACACCTGTTGTCATGTCACACATCATGTAGGACTGCAAGGCTTGCCTCAAGGCATACACACAACACCTGTTGTCATGTCACACATCATGTAGAACTGCAAGGCTTGCCTCAAGGCATACACACACACACCTGTTGTCATGTCACACATCATGTAGGACTGCAAGGCTTGCCTCAAGGCATACATACACACCTGTTGTCATGTCACACATCATGTAGAACTGCAAGGCTTGCCTCAAGGCATACACACACACACACCTGTTGTCATGTCACACATCATGTAGGACTGCAAGGCTTGCCTCAAGGCATACACACACACCTTTTGTCATGTCACACATCATGTAGGACTGCAAGGCTTGCCTCAAGGCATACACACACCTGTTGTCATGTCACACATCATGTAGAACTGCAAGGCTTGCCTCAAGGCATACATACACACACCTGTTGTCATGTCACACATCATGTAGGACTGCAAGGCTTGCCTCAAAGCATACACACACACCTGTTGTTATGTCACACATCATGTAGGACTGCAAGACTTGCCTCAAGGCATACACACACCTGTTGTCATGTCACACATCATGTAGGACTGCAAGGCTTGCCTCAAGGCACACACACACCTGCTGTCATGTCACACATCATGTAGGACTGCAAGGCTTGCCTCAAGGCATACACACACACACCTGTTGTCATGTCACACATCATGTAGGACTGCAAGGCTTGCCTCAAGGCATACACACACCTGTGGTCATGTCACACATCATGTAGAACTGCAAGGCTTGCCTCAAGGCATACACACACACACACACATGTTGTCATGTCACACATCATGTAGGACTGCAAGGCTTGCCTCAAGGCATACACACACCTGTTGTCATGTCACACATCATGTAGGACTGCAAGACTTGCCTCAAGGCACACACACACACCTGTTGTCATGTCAAACATCATGTAGGACTGCAAGGCTTGTTTCAAGACATACACACACCTGTTGTCATGTCACACATCATGTAAAACTGCAAGGCTTGCCTCAATGCATACACACACACACACACACACACACCTGTTGTCATGTCACACATCATGTAGGACTGCAAGGCTTGCCTCAATGCATACACACAGACACACACACACCTGTTGTCATGTCACACATCATGTAGGACTGCAAGGCTTGCCTCAAGGCATACACACACACACCCTGTTGTCATGTCACACATCATGTAGGACTGCAAGGCTTGCCTCAAGACATACACACACACACCTGTTGTCATGTCACACATCATGTAGGACTGCAAGGCTTGCCTCAAGGCATACACACACACACACCTGTTGTCATGTCACACATCATGTAGGACTGCAAGGCTTGCCTCAAGACATACACACACACACCTGTTGTCATGTCACACATCATGTAGGACTGCAAGGCTTGCCTCAAGGCACACACACACACACCTGTTGTCATGTCACACATCATGTAGAACTGCAAGGCTTGCCTCAAGCATACACACACACCTGTTGTCATGTCACACATCATGTAGGACTGCAAGGCTTGCCTCAAAGCATACAACACACCTGTTGTCATGTCACACATCATGTACAACTGCAAGGCTTGCCTCAAGGCATACACACACACCTGTTGTCATGTCACACATCATGTAGGACTGCAAGTCTTGCCTCAAAGCATACACACACACTGTTGTCATCTCACACATCATGTACAACTGTTATGTTGCCTAAAAGCATACCCATGGCTGTTGTCCTGTCATACATTATGTCTACATGTTACGTTGCTTCAGAGCACAGCTACAGTTGTTGTCCTGTCACACATCAAATAGGACTGCATGGCTTGCCTCAAATCATATACACAACTGTTGTCATGTCACACATGAAATAAGACTGCTGGCTTGCCTCAAATCATATACACAACTGTTGTCCTGTCACACATCAAATAGGACTGCTGGCTTGCCTCAAATCATATACACAACTGTTGTCATGTCACATATCAAACTAGGTAGCCATGGAAACAAGGGAGATGTCCCTGACAAAGTTGTCAGAAAATCTACTCTGATAGTGATAGGTCATCATCAAACACAAACAAATTAAAATGGGCGGCTTTGATTTCAGAAAAAGAAATCTGTCATGATGAAATGACACAGCATGACTTCACAGAAATGGACACTGGATACATCATGAACTATGGACATTGGTTTGGGGACTCTTGATTACTTGACTCTAGTTTACTTGAAAAAATGCTGAGGATGTTTTAGCACAACAGCTGCGCGCATATTAATCTTTGAACCAGAAAGCATGTCACTCGTCGTTTAAGTAATCTAAGTGTTGTTGCCACAGCAGTAACAACTATAGAGAAGGGGATCCTGTTACTAATGTTGATTAATCAATTAAGGATGGGTGTTGAATCGGCAGGCAGAGTGAAAATACAAAGGAAGCGTAATTACAGCTGGGAACTGAATCAGAAATCATAACACATGTTCAGTGTGCAAAGTCTGCTTTTCAGTCTGGAAAATAATGAAATACAGTCAAACCTCTATTATAAGACCCTCTGTTAAGAGACTTCCTCTCATTTAAGACTGAATTTTGTTTGCACGGATGCATTTTACAATTAAAACGACCCCTCTTAAGCGACTTACTCAAAAACGCGACTTGCGACCTCCGTTTTGTTGAAATTTACGACCATCGCAGCATTCGTGTACGAATACGTCAAGGGAAACAACTGCAGACCTGCCCCAACCAAGAGTCGCTTCCCTTGTTAAAAGAAAGATGGAGATCGTAGGCAAAACATGCGGAACGCGAAAGAGAAAGCCACTGAACTTAGAAGAGAGAGTGGAGGTTATTAAAAGAAGCCGTGGAGGTGAAATTGCGTTATCGATTGCTCAAAGTTATGAAGTTGTACATTGTATTTGCATTTATCTGTGAAAATTATACATGTTTTCGGTATGCATTCAGTGGTCTTGAGACTTTTTGTGCTTGGAGAATTCATCTGTGAGAAAGTGTTTGTTTCTACAACTGTCAGTGCCTACCTCCATTATAAGACCCCTCCAATTTCAGACCAAATTTTCTGGACATTTGAAGGTCTTAAGATCGAGGTTTGACTGTACATTAAATGGCAGTTAACTAAAGTGTTTACCAAAGCAGCGGCTCCTCCTGGCACCACAGACTTGATGTAGATGCCTCTCTCGGCCAGACCTTCTCCCTGCACACAATATACACACAACAGCTGAAATGTCCCACCCTGCACGTGACAAACTACACCTCAGCACCTGCACACAATATACACACAACAGCTGAAAACACCTCAGCACCTGCACACAATACACACAACAGCTGAAAACACCTCAGCACCTGCACACAATACACACACAACAGCTGAAAACACCTCAGCACTTGCACACAATACACACACAACAGCTGAAAACACCTCAGCACCTGCACACAATACACACACAACAGCTGAAATGTCCCTCCCTGCACGAGGCAAACTACACCTCAGCACCTGCACACAATACACACAACAGCTGAAATGTCTCACCCTGCACGTGACAAACTACACCTCAGCACCTGCACACAATACACACAACAGCTGAAAACACCTCAGCACCTGCACACAGTGTACGCACAACAGCTGAAATGTCCCTCCCTGCACGTGACAAACTACACCTCAGCACCACCCAAGCCCCTATCCATCCACGACTCTGACACAAAGTGCTTGCCTCTGGTCCAGTCAAGACAGGAGCTGACATTTCTGTCCAATGATTACCCTGCGCACGATACACATAACCCTGCACATGACACACATAACCCTGCACATGACACACATAACCCTGCACATGACACACATAACCCTGCACATGACACACATAACCCTGCACATGACACACATTACCATAGCTGCCAACCTCAGAGATGCAGAAATAGTAATGGGGGGTGGGTTCGGGAGGGGGGTCACCCCCTCCTGAAAAAAGCGTGGGTCAGGGGGCGCAGCCCCCTGAAGCTGAAGCATTTTTAATTTCCAAGCAGTAAACTTTGCACTTTTCAGCAAGATTGTAAAGCTTTTAAGTATTATGGAAATGGAACAAAAATGAAAGATAATTCTCTAGGTTTACTATAGCCTACATTCCCTCCTTGGAAACTTCAGAAGAAAAGAAAATCAAGCAAAATCAGTGTGGATTACATGCCTTTCATGCAAACTTGTTTGCTGATAGCCAGTCCAACACAAGAGTACATCACAATTCACATGCTCAGCTCAGTTAGTTTGTGCTTTTCCGACTTTTCGTGCTTGCCGAAAGATCCTCCATGAGCAATGTTGATGTCAGCACGGCATGGCTTACAGAAGGCATAGTGCGGGCCTTGTCGGGACTCGCCAATCCAATCAAACATTTCTTTGTACTTGGCGGTGAAACATTGTTGCACCTTGGGCTTCTTTGACTTCTTCACTTGCTGTGATAGCGTGGTAGTCGCTGTGCTAGGTGTTTTGTCCGCCATTTTGATGGAAGAAGAGGGTGACTGCGCATGCGCATCAACAAATTGGCTTTACAATTCATCCGGTTTTAAAAGGTGGATAAGCCTTTGGACTGATTCAGTTGCTTTTTTTTTTTTCTGGCGAAAATTCAGAAATCGGAAAATGAACGCACAAGTCGTAATTTCGTAATCTGTCTCAGAATTCGTAAAAATTACGAAAAAATCGTAAGGGTTGGCAGCTATGCATTACCCTGCACATGACACACATAACCCTGCACATGACACACATAACCCTGCACATGACACACATTACCCTGCACATCACACACATAACCCTGCACATCACACACATAACCCTGCACATCACACACATAACCCTGCACATCACACACATACACCTCAGCTCTGCCAAGACCCCAATCATTCCACAATGAGAAACTCTACCTTTTCAGCTTTTGCCCCTGACCCTGGTCGTGGCTAATATTTCTGCCACTCTATCGCTCTGTCCACGATAATAAATTATTATCATTGCGGGTATTATACTGGGTTCTGGTGGACTGCCTGAACCCAGTATCTCCCTAAGCCTTAAATGTACATATGTCAGATACAGGGTTCTAGAAGTCAACCCTTGAATTTTTTTGTATACACACTGCAGAATAAACCTCACCCTGCACAATATTCACAGAGCAGCTAGACTTTCTGCCACACCCTCATTCAGCAAACAATATTCACATAGCCGCTGACATTTCTGCCATTCATTTACCATGTGCATCATATGTAGCAAAATCTGCAGGAAGAATTTCCTTAAGTTTCTGTTACTTGGTTGTCACTTCATGCCTGCACATACTTGCGTGACTAGCTATGCCTAGTGCACATGTAAGCATGCACATACTTGTGTAACTAGCTATGCCTAGTGTACATGCAAGCCTGCACATACTTGTGTGACTAGCTACGCCTAGTGTACATGTAAGCCTGCACATGCTTGTGTGACTAGCTACACCTAGTGTACATGTAAGCCTGCACATACTTGTGTGACTAGCTACCGTTGGTGTACATGTAAGCCTGCACATACTTGTGTGACTAGCTACGCCTAGTGTACATGTAAGCCTGCACATACTTGTGTGACTAGCTACGCCTAGTGTACATGTAAGTCTGCACATACTTGTGTGACTAGCTACGCCTAGTGTACATGTAAGCCTGCACATACTTGTGTGACTAGCTACACCTAGTGTACATGTAAGCCTGCACATACTTGTGTGACTAGCTACGCCTAGTGCACATGTAAGCCTGCACATACTTGTGTGACTAACAACGCCTAGTGCACATGTAAGCCTGCACATACTTGTGTGACTAGCTAAGCCTAGTGTACATGTAAGCCCGCACATACTTGTGTGACTAGCTACACCTAGTGTACATGTAAGCCTGCACATACTTGTGTGACTAGCTACGTCTAGTGTACATGTAAGCCTGCACATACTTGTGTGACTAGCTATGGTTAGTGTACATGTAAGCCTGCACATACTTGTGTGACTAGCTATGCCTAGTGCACATGTAAGCCTGCACATACTTGTGTGACTAGCTACACCTAGTGTACATGTAAGCCCGCACATACTTGTGTGACTAGCTACGCCTAGTGTACATGTAAGCCTGCACATACTTGTGTGACTAGCTATGGTTGGTGTACATGTAAGCCTGCACATACTTGTGTGACTAGCTATGGTTGGTGTACATGTAAGCCTGCACATACGTGTGTGTGACTAGCTATGGTTGGTGTACATGTAAGCCTGCACATACTTGTGTGACTAGCTATGGTTGGTGTACATGTAAGCCTGCACATACTTGTGTGACTAGCTATGGTTGGTGTACATGTACGCCTGCACATACTTGTGTGTGACTAGCTATGGTTGGTGTACATGTAAGCCTGCACATACTTGTGTGTGACTAGCTATGGTTGGTGTACATGTAAGCCTGCACATACTTGTGTGTGACTAGCTATGGTTGGTGTACATGTAAGCCTGCACTTTTTTCCTATGAAACTGCCCTGCCATCAACTTTTCTCTTTCTCTTTTTAACGAATATATTTCCTTGTAACTGAGGCTCTGTGTGTGTGTGCGTGTGTGCATGCATGTGTGTGTGTTTGTGTTAGTGATAGCCCCTCCCCCTCCTCCCTTTCGTTTTGGGGTGGGGGGGTTGCTGTTATTTTGCACACTAAATACTTCAAATGATTCTAACTGCAAGTTGCTGCTGTACTAGTATTCCTGCTGACTGCACCTGTCATCACATGACAAAGTATATGTGACTGTTTACACAAGTGTGCATGTATTTTTACATACACTGCATATATGTGTTCAACTGCTAACAATGTGCAAAGTCAACTTCTCTGTTCACACTGTAGCTGGCCTTACCCATGACATCTTGTCAGGGTTGTGTGCACTTTATCAACCGAACAGTCTTCAATCACATACATGTTTACTGTTGCCTGCCTCTGGATCAAAACCATAAACAACACCACATATACCCTATGATAAAATAAATGTACGCTATAAAATGAATAAAACAAAAGAATAAAAGCACTTACTACAGCAGCCACAATACTGAGGCCCATGCTGCCCTTGACCTTCTTAAAGGACACAGTCAGCACCTCTGGTTGGCTGCCCAATGGACTACGCTGTTTCAGACAATCAGAGAAAAACTGACATAAACACCAAAACAGCTACAAAGAAAATGTTGAATACAGCATCCCCACCATCTGTCACTCATGCTCTCATCCACTGATGCACAATATTAAGACACTGTCAGGGCAGAATTGCATAATAAGCACCCCAGCCAGTTCTTTCTCATCCATATACAGTACTACAACACTCTGTCTGGGCAGAGCTTCAACATCACCACAGCAGATGGTTTTTTGCTCATCCACACAAAGTATTGAGACACTGTTGAGACAGAACATCAAAATAACCATAACAGGTGGTCCTTTGTCATTCATACACAGTGATAAGGCACTGTAAAGGCAGAACATCAAAATAACCATAACAGGCGGTCCTTTGTCAATCATACACAGTGATAAGACACTGTGAAGGCAGAACATCAAAATAACCATAACAGGTGGTCCTTTGTCAATCATACACAGTGATAAGACACTGTGAAGGCAGAACATCAAAACAACCATAACAGGTGGGGCCGGAATAGCTCAGTTGGTAGAGCGCCGGACTCGTGATCCTGGGGTTGCGGGTTTGAATTTCGGTATAGGGGGATTTTTCCCTCGGAGTTAACATTGGTTCTGACTCCATTCCCCATATAGTCCTTCGAATGAGACTATAAACCGAGGTTCCGTGTGTGAACGCACGCATAACATCTTGCACACACGTAAAATCCCATCACCAACTTTCGGAAGAGAAGGCCAGTTTGGCCGTTGGTATGGATGACACGTGACACATAGCATGCACCTTCCCCGAAGATGGAGTATGGCAGCCTTAATGGCGGGATAAAAAAGGGTCATACACACAAAACTCCACTGCCTGGCTATATAGGGAGTGTCCGCAGGAGTATCAGCCTGCGTACGCAGAAAGAAAGAAAAAGACCATAACAGGTGGTCCTTTGTCATTCATACACAGTGATAAGACACTGTGAAGGCAGAACATCAAAATAACCATAACAGGTGGTCCTTTGTCAATCATACACAGTGATAAGACACTGTGAAGGCAGAACATCAAAATAACCATAACAGGTGGTCCTTTGTCATTCATACACAGTGATAAGACACTGTGAAGGCAGAACATCAAAATAACCATAACAGGTGGTCCTTTGTCAATCATACATAGTGATAAGACACTGTGAAGGCAGAACATCAAAATAACCATAACAGGTGGTCCTTTGTCATTCATACACAGTGATAAGACACTGTGAAGGCAGAACATCAAAATAACCATAACAGGTGGTCCTTTGTCAATCATACACAGTGATAAGACACTGTGAAGGCAGAACATCAAAATAACCATAACAGGTGGTCCTTTGTCATTCATACACAGTGATAAGACACTGTGAAGGCAGAACATCAAAATAACCATAACAGGTGGTCCTTTGTCATTCATACACAGTGATAAGACACTGTGAAGGCAGAACATCAAAATAACCATAACAGGTGGTCCTTTGTCATTCATACACAGTGATAAGACACTGTGAAGGCAGAACATCAAAATAACCATAACAGGTGGTCCTTTGTCATTCATACACAGTGATAAGACACTGTGAAGGCAGAACATCAAAATAACCATAACAGGTGGTCCTTTGTCATTCATACACAGTGATAAGACACTGTGAAGGCAGAACATCAAAATAACCATAACAGGTGGTCCTTTGTCATTCATACACAGTGATAAGACACTGTGAAGGCAGAACATCAAAATAACCATAACAGGTGGTCCTTTGTCATTCATACACAGTGATAAGACACTGTGAAGGCAGAACATCAAAATAACCATAACAGGTGGTCCTTTGTCATTCATACACAGTGATAAGACACTGTGAAGGCAGAACATCAAAATAACCATAACAGGTGGTCCTTTGTCATTCATACACAGTGATAAGACACTGTGAAGGCAGAACATCAAAATAACCATAACAGGTGGTCCTTTGTCATTCATACACAGTGATAAGACACTGTGAAGGCAGAACATCAAAATAACCATAACAGGTGGTCCTTTGTCATTCATACACAGTGATAAGACACTGTGAAGGCAGAACATCAAAATAACCATAACAGGTGGTCCTTTGTCATTCATACACAGTGATAAGACACTGTGAAGGCAGAACATCAAAATAACCATAACAGGTGGTCCTTTGTCAATCATACACAGTGATAAGACACTGTGAAGGCAGAACATCAAAATAACCATAACAGGTGGTCCTTTGTCAATCATACATAGTGATAAGACACTGTGAAGGCAGAACATCAAAATAACCATAACAGGTGGTCCTTTGTCATTCATACACAGTGATAAGACACTGTGAAGGCAGAACATCAAAATAACCATAACAGGTGGTCCTTTGTCAATCATACACAGTGATAAGACACTGTGAAGGCAGAACATCAAAATAACCATAACAGGTGGTCCTTTGTCATTCATACACAGTGATAAGACACTGTGAAGGCAGAACATCAAAATAACCATAACAGGTGGTCCTTTGTCATTCATACACAGTGATAAGACACTGTGAAGGCAGAACATCAAAATAACCATAACAGGTGGTCCTTTGTCATTCATACACAGTGATAAGACACTGTGAAGGCAGAACATCAAAATAACCATAACAGGTGGTCCTTTGTCATTCATACACAGTGATAAGACACTGTGAAGGCAGAACATCAAAATAACCATAACAGGTGGTCCTTTGTCATTCATACACAGTGATAAGACACTGTGAAGGCAGAACATCAAAATAACCATAACAGGTGGTCCTTTGTCATTCATACACAGTGATAAGACACTGTGAAGGCAGAACATCAAAATAACCATAACAGGTGGTCCTTTGTCATTCATACACAGTGATAAGACACTGTGAAGGCAGAACATCAAAATAACCATAACAGGTGGTCCTTTGTCATTCATACACAGTGATAAGACACTGTGAAGGCAGAACATCAAAATAACCATAACAGGTGGTCCTTTGTCATTCATACACAGTGATAAGACACTGTGAAGGCAGAACATCAAAATAACCATAACAGGTGGTCCTTTGTCATTCATACACAGTGATAAGACACTGTGAAGGCAGAACATCAAAATAACCATAACAGGTGGTCCTTTGTCATTCATACACAGTGATAAGACACTGTGAAGGCAGAACATCAAAATAACCATAACAGGTGGTCCTTTGTCATTCATACACAGTGATAAGACACTGTGAAGGCAGAACATCAAAATAACCATAACAGGTGGTCCTTTGTCAATCATACACAGTGATAAGACACTGTGAAGGCAGAACATCAAAATAACCATAACAGGTGGTCCTTTGTCATTCATACACAGTGATAAGACACTGTGAAGGCAGAACATCAAAATAACCATAACAGGTGGTCCTTTGTCATTCATACACAGTGATAAGACACTGTGAAGGCAGAACATCAAAATAACCATAACAGGTGGTCCTTTGTCAATCATACACAGTGATAAGACACTGTGAAGGCAGAACATCAAAATAACCATAACAGGTGGTCCTTTGTCATTCATACACAGTGATAAGACACTGTGAAGGCAGAACATCAAAATAACCATAACAGGTGGTCCTTTGTCATTCATACACAGTGATAAGACACTGTGAAGGCAGAACATCAAAATAACCATAACAGGTGGTCCTTTGTCATTCATACACAGTGATAAGACACTGTGAAGGCAGAACATCAAAATAACCATAACAGTGGTCCTTTGTCAATCATACACAGTGATAAGACACTGTGAAGGCAGAACATCAAAATAACCATAACAGGTGGTCCTTTGTCAATCATACACAGTGATAAGACACTGTGAAGGCAGAACATCAAAATAACCATAACAGGTGGTCCTTTGTCAATCATACACAGTGATAAGACACTGTGAAGGCAGAACATCAAAATAACCATAACAGGTGGTCCTTTGTCAATCATACACAGTAGACACTTAGAGACATCAATACTACAGTGTCTTTGAAATGGCCGTAGGCAGAACATCAAAATAACCATAACAGGTGGTCCTTTGTCATCATACAAGTGATAAGACACTGTGAAGGCAGAACATCAAAATAACATAACAGGTGGTCCTTTGTCATTCATACACATGATAAGCACTGTAAGCAGAATTCAAAAAACAACCTTTACCATGCTTATGTACATTCCAAAAGCCAATTCTTCTACTTTGTCCATGCTTGCAGTGTCATTTCACACTGTCCCACAGTTCTCTACCATGTCACAAGTGTCATTTCACACTGTCCCACAGTCTTCTATCTACCAGGTTCACACATTGCATTTCACAGTGTCCCACAGTTCTCTACTATGTCCACAGAGTTGCACAACCATCCTTCACAGGCAAAAAATCAAAGCAGTCACTGCTAATGTCAGAGCTTCTGAACAAGTATCAGTCACACACACAACAACAACACATGCCATTGCACACAAAACAAACTTCAAACAACTTTAGCACTAGGCTAAGAAACTTGCATAAATCAACGAAAAGCTGTCAACACATCGATACTTAGTCAAAATAATCACACTTGAAACTGCGTTTGACCAACAATTCTTAGACAGATCCTACCCTTTAGTGCTTTTATATTCAAACATTTACTTCTTGATTTGTAATAACAGCTTCTGCTCACTGAAAGACTGTGAAAGTATAGCACAACGTTGGAATGCTGCTTTGACCAACTGAACTTGTTTACCAGACAGCACTGTGGGAGCAAAATTGTTAAGGTAACAATCTGGTGGCTAAAAATGAACTCAACTTCTACTTGTCATCATTTAACAAATAGAATGCAATAAATCTGTATAAACTAGTCAAAATCAGTAACAGTTCGCACAAATGTTTAGTCTTTGAAACTAATGCATTCACCTGAATCTCCAAATATTAGAAGAAGAAAAAATTTACAAAAAAAGGGGGAAAAAATAAAAGTTCTACCCAATTCAAACAAAAACATGATATCATCCATGCAATCCTATTCAGACACAGATGACTGTTTCTACCCAACCCTGTTACAAACATCCCACTAACAGACATGACACTTTCCTTCAATCATGCTTTCAACTGACCAATTGTAAATTTCACATAAAATCTTCAAACAAAACCTGAAGTGTTTCTGCTTATTCATTCGCTTTCAACAAACATAAGGATCATTTTCTGCATTCAACCCACACTGTTTCAGCCAACCCATCCTCCACCCCCAGTTAAAGAAGGCTTACTCCTGACCATTTTCTACAATGACTGACTTCAGCTGAATGATGATACCTGTGATATCGTATTAACAATGAATGTCAATTCGTTTGTTTTTGGTTGGAAGTCCAATACCTACCGGAGGCTCTGCCTGTGGTTGGTTGGCCATGTAGACGGTCCAGCTGCCACTGCTCTTGTTGCTGGCCACCAGCTGACACATGCCAGAGTTGCCCAACTGCGACACAAATTCGGGCAGACCGTTGGGAATGCCACGGATCGTGTCACAGGAGTAACCATCTTCAGGCAGCAAGAAGGGAAGGTGAAGGTCAGGATCTTCCTCAAGTCGCACCTGAAATCACCACCCTTTGTTTTACCTGGGAACAGTTCCAGGTGCAATAAGAAAAAAAAAGAATCAAATCAAGGGATTGAATCAAGCTTGTACACACACAAATTCACAAACACATGCACACACATGCATGTATGCACACACACACACACACACATATATATATATATAGAGAGAGAGAGAGAGAGAGAGAGAGAGAGAGAGAGAGAGAGAGAGAGAGAGAGAGAGATAAGCAAACACACACGGAATGTAATTAATGAATTTGGCAAGATTAGAGGGACTTTGGTCAATATCTAGGAAAGTTCAAATTCCCTTCATTAAATTTCCTTATCTTGCACACGCTCAGAGCTAGTGGAGTCAGAGTGACCAACTCATTATGTGACGCAGTACAAAACTTTCGATTCCATTCACTATTCAGAAACCATGGCCTTTTGGGCTATGTAACATTTTTCACAGCTTCAAAGTAACACTTACCATTCCAAAAGTGCAATGATTTGACCACCGACAGCCACACATCAAACATTTCCCCTCGTACATCTACCCTCCACCCCCACCCCCCATCCGCCCACCCAAGTTCACACAACTTGTATTCAAGCAGTGTCATTGACGCTCCTCATCTACCTCCCTCTTCAACCCTCATTTAACAATCTTGCATTCTGAACAGCACCAGTGACGACAGTACCTCTCTCCCGTCAGTCCTGGTCAGCTCGTCAGCCATGTTCTCAGCAATGGCCACCACTCGTTCAACAAAGTTGGGGCCGACCGGGGGCTCACTGGAGTCTGGGATGTAGCGTGTAGGAGCGCTCGGAGCTGCATGGAGTTCAGTTTAAAACAGGTGGAGCTGATGGTGGTGACGTCATCGCTGCTAGCTTTGGGGGCTTGGAGCAGGTGGGCAGCCTGTGACATCATGTGGACACCCTGGTCAATCTGCTGCTCTTCTTACTGATGTGCATTACACAGTGTATTTTCACTTCGTGTGAATACCACAGCTAGTCAGCTGCTCTTCATACTTACAGGCATCACATACTGTCAGGCAATGACGAAGACACTAATCCACCTCAGCAATCACACACAAGGGTCACAGACACACTGTCAGGCAATGATGAAGACACTAATCCACCTCAGCAATCACACACATCAGACGCAGAAAGAGCACACTGTCAGGTAATGATGAAGACACTAATACACCTCAGCAATCACACACATCAGACACAGAAAGAGCACACTGTCAGGCAATGATGAAGACACTAATACACCTCAGCAATCACACACATCAGACACAGAAAGAGCACACTGTCAGGCAATGATGAAGACACTAATACACCTCAGCAATCACACACATCAGACACAGAAAGAGCACACTGTCAGGCAATGATGAAGACACTAATACACCTCAGCAATCACACACAATCAGACACAGAAAGAGCACACTGTCAGGCAATGATGAAGACACTAATACACCTCAGCAATCACACACATCAGACACAGAAAGAGCACACTGTCAGGCAATGATGAAGACACTAATACACCTCAGCAATCACACACATCAGACACAGAAAGAGCACACTGTCAGGTAATGATGAAGACACTAATACACCTCAGCAATCACACACATCAGACACAGAAAAAGCACACTGTCAGGCAATCAGACATGATGTACCTTTGACACTTCCTACTGTACCTGAATAATCCTACTGAAGTGTGACAGTAATGAGACATACTGTACCACTGACAATAACATACCTGAATAATCCTACAGAGCTGTGACAGTAATGAGACATACTGTACCACTGACACTAACGTACCTGAATAATCCTACAGAGCTGTGACAGTAATGAGACATACTGTAGCACTGACACTAATGTACCTGAATAATCCTACAGAGGTGTGACAGTAATGAGACATACTGTACCACTGACAATAATATACCTGAATAATCCTACAGAGCTGTGACAGTAATGAGACATACTGTGGCACTGACAATGACATACCTGAATAATCCTACAGAGCTGACAGTAATGAGACATACTGTACCACTGACACTAACGTACCTGAATAATCCTACAGAGATGTGACAGTAATGCGACACTCTGTAGCACTGACACTAACTGACATACCTGAATAATCCTACAGAGATGTGACAGTAATGCGACACGCTGTAGCACCGACACTAACTGACATACCTGAATAATCCTACAGAGATGTGACAGTAATGCGACACTCTGTAGCACTAACACTAACTGACATACCTCAATAATCCTACAAGATGTGACAGTAATACGACACGCTGTAGCACTAACACTAACTGATATACCTGAATAATCCTACAGAGATGTGACAGTAATGCGACACTCTGTAGCACTGACACTAATTGACGTACCTGATTAATCCTACAGAGGTGTGACAGTAATGCGACACTCTGTAGCACTGACACTAACTGACATACCTCAATAATCCTACAGAGATGCGACAGTAATGCGACACGCTGTAGCACCGACACTAATTGACGTACCTGAATAATCCTACAGAGATGTGACAGCAATGCGACACGCTGTAGCACTGACACTAATTGACGTACCTGAATAATCCTACAGAACTGTGACAGTAATGCGACATGCTGTAGCACTGACACTAATTGACGTACCTGAATAATCCTACAGAACTGTGATAGTAATGCGACACGCTGTAGCACTGACACTAATTGACATACCTGAATAATCCTACAGAGATGTGACAGTAATGCGACACGCTGTAGCACCGACACTAATTGACATACCTGAATAATCCTACAGAGCTGTGACAGTAATGCGACACACTGTAGCACCGACACTAACTGACGTACCTGAATAATCCTACAGAGCTGTGACAGTAATGCGACACACTGTAGCACCGACACTAATTGACGTACCTGAATAATCCTACACAGGTGGCAGTCAGCGGCCAGCTCCAGCCCCTGCTTCTCGGCCCAGGCCTCCACGCGGCCGAGTCGCCGCTTCAGGCGCAGCCCCCAGAGCCGCGTGCACAGCTGCAGCTGGGGCTCCATGACCACGATGTTGAACAGCCACATGTTGATGAAGTGGAACAGCTGCGAGAACAGCTGGATGGTCAGGGCCGCGTTGACACGGCAACGTCGCAGCAAGGTCATGGCCGCCGACAGTGTGTTGAGGACGTCTGCCAGCATGGGCCGGCCTTGGCTGTACTGGTCTGTGAATGCATCGACTTTACTTTGATGAATAGTAGTAGACATCAGACAGGTTATTACAGTGACTGTACTGGTCTGTAAATGCATCGACTTTACTTTGATGAATAGCAGTAGACATCAAACAGGTTATTACAGCGACAGTTTTAAGGATGGGTAATGTACAAAAAAATTCTTTTGTTTAATCCAACAGGTAGCTGTTGCCAGTTTACTTTTCTTCTTAGTCCAGGGAGAAAGCCATACTTTTGAAAAGTGAACACTCAACCGTTTTGCTTCTTTTTTTTCTGATATATGGAGAGAACCAATCTTTCTTCTTTTCTCCTATTTCTTCTGTTCTCTAATGTATAAGTCAGGAGAAAATTAAATCTTTCTGTTTTGTATATGTGCGGCAACTGTCCTGTATACCAATTATCATACTGCAACATGGATATGACAGTCCTGCTAGATTGATGAGTGTACACATCAAAGAAGCCTTGTAATGTTCACATACAGACTGGATTCTGCTTCGCTATGAAAGCAGACATAGCTCCTTAAGGCCCGGTCCCACTGGCCAATGGACACAAAACGTATGCAAAAAGGACACAGCGGACGAGCACATTTTCGGGGTTGGCTCCATCCGTTTTCATCCGCTCCAGAAATGGACAAAGCTAGTGAATATTTGCGAAAACAGAACGGAAAAGAACGGACGTGGGTAGTATGTAGCGGGGATGTTAAACGGATGTTCATCAGAAGCCTAGCAGATGAAAGCGGATGGAAGTGGATCACAGCTCCGAAGGGGTTACCGGGGATATCTGCAAAGCGGACGCATAGCGGAAAGAGCGGATGCATAACGGATGAAGCGGGTGCATCACGTACGCCTAACGGAAACAAAGGGGATGCCGCGCGGATGTATATAGGATGCCAACCGTTCACTGCGCATGCGGGGGGTATGAATTGCATGTGCTCCACGGATATAAAGGGATGAAGCACGCACGCAGTCAGCATAAAGCGGAAAGACGTGTGGGCAGCTGCATCGACACATCTGTACTACATCTCGTTATTGAAGAAGGCTGCATTGATACATGTCTACTACATCTTGTGTCAAAACCATGCGTCAGTTAGGCAAGAAAAGGAAGTCAACACATTTTAAATTAAACAAAGCTGTTTATTAATGACCTATCCATTGAAGGACCCCACAACATACATTTAATGACAGCAAACAGCTACAAGTATACAACAACATAGTAATGCAGTGTTCATATGGCACAATCTCATCAGTCTTATGCAACAGTCTCAAGAAAGCATCCATTCTAATCATCTAATCACCCTGTCTTGCCACTGCACTGATCCAGCTGGGGAGTTGCACCAGTGTCTCAGGAGGTTGCGCTGCTTCTTCCCTTCACGTGAAGCTCTGTTGGGCCTTGTACATCCACAGTGTCCATCAGGTTACGTCCTTGCCTCTATTCACCAGGCTTCATGTCCCCATTCCCTTGTTGACGGTCGACAAGTCTGTTCTGCAACACTGGGTAGCGGGTGCGCATGAGATTGTGCAGGATGCAGCAAGCTTCCACGATGCTCCTCACAGTCTCTGGGTCATGCTCCATAGTGGTGAGAAGTATCTGGAACCTGTTGGCCAGGATGCCGAAGGCGTTCTCCACCACCCATCTTGCCCTGGACAGCCTGTAGTTGAAGATCCTCTCTTCACGGGTGAGGTATCTTGAACTGTACGGCTTCATGAGGTAGGTTCTGAGGGAGAACGCGTCATCACCACCAATGAAGTAGGGCACGTTTTGTGTGTCATTGGGAAGGGGGTCTGGACCTGGAAAACCCATGATGAGGTTGCGTTCCAGCCCATCCTTGAGGTCACTTGCGTTGTATATCTGGGCATCTGATGCTGACCCGTTGCCTGAAGCATCGATGTAGATGAACTTGTAGTCACTATCAACCATGGCAAAGAGAATGATACTGAAGAAGCCCTGGTAGTTGTAATAAGTGGACCCTGAGCTGGCTGGAGCTTTGCAGGCCACGTGCTTCCCATCTATGGCTCCAACGGTGTGTGGAAAGTTCCACCTCTGATACCAATCTTCTGCAAGTTGTCTCCAGCCTTGTTCAGTGGTGGGGCACCTGAGGAGCTCATCCACGTATTCTTCAACGATGGCCTCTACTACTTCTCTGACGACTTTGCTGATGCTGTTGTGTGGCACCCTCCATGCATACTGTATGTTTCTGTATGTGGTTCCAGAGGCTAGGTGCCGCAGAGTCAGTGCCACCTTCAGTCCAGGGTGCAGACTGGGACGGAAGTTGGTGCTAGGCTTGGTCAACCTGGGTCTCAGACGCTCTACAAGTTCGTCAAACATGGCTGGTGGCATCCTCATGAAGTGATGGAATGCACGTGGGTCTTCATTCCTCAGCTCCACCATCAACTGGTCATACAGTCCAAACTCCATTCTTCTCACGATCCATCCTCGGACCCACACAGCTCTTGCACGTCTCCTTCTTCTCCTTCTGTCTAAAACTTGATTCAGTCTGAACAGGTTGTGGTTCTGCTGTTGAATGAGTGCAGCTATCATATGGACTCTTTGATCATCCATGATGGAGAACAATTGATGATGTTGAAGACCAAGATCAAGGGTGATGAAGTCTGTACAGCACGGCTACTCGACTCATACTGAGATCCAGATGATTTTCTCCCCCTTTTTATATAAAATACCGGTTGTCCGCTAGGTGTCCTTCTACATACTCTCAACATACCCCAGACATCCTAAATATACGAGATACATCCCAGATACAAACGCTTTGTCCGTTTTGAATACTTAATATACGAGATGCATACGCTTACATCCTTTCTATTTCCGTGCAACAAACGGTGTATAGACGCTCCATGTACCTTATCTTTCCTCCCTCTTTCCGTTTTCAGCTGCAGCGGATGTGAGTTGCCAGGATGCCCAGAGGATGCAGAGAGGATGCAGCGGACGTTTAACGGATGATAACGGACATAGAACGTTTGTTGCTCGTATATGTCGCGGATTGACATCGTACACGGCGGAAAGTTCATCCGTTCTAAAAGTTTTGTGCAGCTCAAAACTTTTTGCGCGGATGAAATCACAGTGGACGGATGCTCGATGGATAGAGCGTATGAAATACGTATGCAATGAGTACACAACGGATGCATGGCGTTTTCCAACGGATGGCAAGATATTTTTTACGTTTTACATCCTCTTTGCATCCGTAAGTGCAGTGGGACCGGGGCTTTACAGGCAATCTCAGCATTTTAGAATTACTTTCTTAACCCTCTGCCTACCGCATGACTTTGTGCTATATGACTATGAGAATACCATGCCAAGAGAGGTAACTCCGCAACACATACACACTTGCCATAAAGAAACCTCAATAGAAAATTTGTTTTTAACTTATCTATTCTGTAAAGGTAATGAAAAAAATTCAAAGACATCACTCCATCCAAAAGAGCCATTTCCCCCCACATATAGTGAACTGGTACACGAGGAAAAAACAAACAAACGAACAGACTAACTGTACTTCGGTGTTCTCAGTGCTAAAACAATTTTCCCTAAATTCACTGTACCCACAGAACATCATGGATTAGGAGCACAGAGTGATTTTCCAAGTCTAAACAAAGTACTGAAACCTTCAGGAACAAAATAAAGTCATTCTGTATGGTATGCACACTAAATAATCAACTTTTGTTGTGAAGCAAAAAACAACAACCCAAACTTCAACAATTTTGTTAAACTGAAGATTTGTCTTCTAACTACTGAGGGGAAAAAATAACAAGAACAGATTACTGAATACTGGATACTGGGCTTTAGATTGTGATGGAATTCAACAAAAATGTGCTTTTGCACAAGTGCACAAGTGCACTGAGCACCCCCCCCCCCCCCTTCCCCCCAACACACACACACACACACACACTGTGGTGATGATGTACCTCTTGTCCGGCTCCTCTTTGCTTTTTGATAAACAGGCAGTTTTTATTTCAGGCCAGAGTTTATGTTCATCCTTTTCTGCTTGCTTTTGTGCAGCAAATAAATTTGTTTCTCGTTAAAAGTCTGCCAAAATTCTTCTGAAATCAAAAGGCTAAAGGTGATGCTCCTACAGGCAAATCGTGGGACACACCCACTTACTGACCCGGTTTCCTGGCTATCAAAACAAGCGAAACTTTTGGTGGGCTTCACTTCTTGTAGCCAACCACTCCAGTCAAGAATTAAAGAATCTCTAGCAAGTTTTGTTTTTCGAATTTTCTTTTTTTTGGGGTCTGGGCCCAGCAGCAATGGGTTATTCGACGTCGTCATTATCATCGCCTGAATCATTATTGATTCCGGCCTCAAAATCAGTCAGCAGTCGATCTTTATTCATAACTAGGTCAAGATTGACGTCCGAATCGTCTTGCTTCAAATCTTCTTCAAGAGTGTAGCCCGCAAATACGCTCTCTTCATCAATATCACTTCAGAAAATGAATTCTGCGAGTTGCATAGTTACTTGATCCGCCATTTTCCCAGAAAATCTTCGCGAAAAAAAGCCGAACTTTGAAAATTCACAGCAGTGAAACTACTCCACCAAAACTCATGCAACAAAAACCAAAATGGCGTCCAGAAACGGAAGTACCGGAAGACTCTTCTGTCGCAATTGCATTCTGGGATATGCGATGGTGAAAGCGAAAGTCGTTGACCGAGTATTCAGCGGTCGATCTTGGTCGATCCGGTATTCAGAAAGATGAAATCTCGCGGTCGATCTCGGTCGATCTGGTAGGCATTGGGTTAATCCTTTCAGAAAAGAACTGCAATTCCAAAACAATACAAATCAACTGATGTAGCACCATGTCGCAACATGTCCAACAGTGATCTGATATAGGATTCATCTTTTACGCATATCCTTCCCTGGCTGGTGAATCACATTAACCCCTTGACTGCCCTGGCATGAATGGCGTTCGAGATGGTTTCGGGGAAAGCTGTGTGCCCTTGCTCGAACGGCGTTCGAGATAATTTCATCATCAAAATTCGGCGATTTTAAAGAAGGAGGCAAGGACAAAAAATGGTTTTAAACGGTTGCAGGGACCCTAAAGGACAGTTTCTTCCCTTTCGCGGGTCAGCTGACTGACCAGCTCGTGTCCATTCGGTCAATAACTTCGGCAAAGTTCGGAGAGTTATTCTCGGTCGAAGATGGCGAGTGTTTGATCAGGCGCGTGCCGTTTTCAAACGATCTAATGCTCTTGAAGTGCTTCAAGATGTTATCCGAGACGTTGAAAGCGATGACGAAGACTTCAAAGAAGTGGAATGAAGCGATTCGGTGGAGGAATAAAGTGATTACAATCAACACCACCCTTTGCTATCGGAGGTTGGTGTTGATGACGAAGCTGATCCCGACTTCAAACCGAGCGATACCGGCGCAAGTGGGGCCGAATCGGAGGTGACGAGCCGATTCCGTGTATGTCGAGTGCCCCCCTCCGTCCTTTCGTGAGAGGTCGGGAGGAGAGTCGAGGAAGGGGAGGGGGTTTTGGACAACGGCGAGGATTCAGTATGAGGGGGCGTGGCAGAGGAAGAGGGCGTGGCACTCGTCAGTCGGAACTTGTTTCAGAATGGACAGAGGCCAGTGCTGATTGCCCAAATCTCGACCTTTCTTACACAGGTGACCCAGGTATCAAGGTAAACATTGGCAACTTCAAGCCCATGGATTTCGTTGCAGTTGTTTTTGTGGTGTGTGTGTGTGTGTGTGTGTGTGTTGTGTGTGTGTGTGTGTGTGTGTGTGTGTGTGTGTGTGTGTGCTTGTGAGTGTGTGTGTGTGTGTGTGTGTGTGTGTGCGTGTGTGTGGTGTTTGTGCAGGCTGTGTGTGTGTGTGTGTTGTGTGTGTGTGGTGTGTGTGTGTGTGTGTGTGTGTGTGTGTGTGAAGAGAGAGAGAGGGGGAGAGAGAGAGGAGGAGAGAGAGAGATGAGAGAGAGAGAAGGGGAGAGAGAGAGCAGTGCTTGTGCATGGTGTGGGTATACATTGTGTGTGTGTGGTGTTTGTGTAGTGTTTTGTGCATTGTGTGTGTGTGTGGTGCTTTTGCATGTGGTGCTGTGTGTGTGTGTGTGTGTGTGTGTGTGTGTGTGTGTGTGTGTGTGTGTGTGTGTGTGTGTGTACATGTGTGTGTGTGTGTGTGTGTTTTGTGTGTGTGTGTGTGTGTGTGTGTGTGTGTGTGTGTTGCTTTTGAATATGGTGCTTGTGCACAGTTTTGTGTGTGTGTGTGTGTTGTGTGTGTGTGTGTGTGTGTGTGTTGTGTTTGTGTGTTCCCAATGTGTGTCAG
Organism: Conus ventricosus; assembly: GCA_018398815.1. Taxonomy (NCBI): domain Eukaryota; kingdom Metazoa; phylum Mollusca; class Gastropoda; order Neogastropoda; family Conidae; genus Conus; species Conus ventricosus. The sequence continues at coordinate 3,296,958 of CM031610.1, forward strand.
TCAACTATAACTTGCATTTACTGGCAGTAGTGTGGGATCCTGATCCTTCTGTCCACAGGTTCTGTGTTGTGGTGTATCTCTGCGACACCAGTGTATTTTTCAGTTGTTAGTGTGCTTTCATCATCTGTGGTGTGGCTTTTGTAGCTCAGCCCTATCTTTAGCAGTCTCTGGTTGTTGTTTTTTTCTTTTTTTTGGGGGGGGGGTTGGTTTTGCAATGTTTTGTTTATTACCTTCTGTGGTAATGGCTTTTTTATCAATCGCACTTAGTTCATGAGTGAACCAAACCACATGTGTGAAAGAATACTGACAGAATAATTGGAAGTTACACTTAGTGTTGTTATTGTTAGTTCATCTCTGCTAAACAAGACCAATTCCAAGGGCTTGCAAGATGTGCAGACTGATGCTGTGGATAATGTTCAATTCCTTCTTTTTTCCCACGTTACCTGGGCTGGATTGCCCCCTGTGATATGGGTTGCTAAACATTTTATGCATTGTCAAGCTTTATTGTGAATACAGTTGTTGTCCTGAAGTTCAAAGGATACTAACACCAGTTTTTGTGGTGTTTCATTGTGATTTTAGTGCTATAGTTTTGTTTTGTTCTGAAAGTGTCTGTTTTTCAAACAAAACATTCATCATTATATTATATTTTTGGTCTACTCATTACAAACAAAATCAAACTATTGTGATATCTGGTTGTAGCCAAGGATATAACAAGAACATTTCCCAAGTATCTAAGATATATGTCAAGAATTGAAAGAGCATGGGCATATCAGTGAACATACCTAAGAAAAAAAAAATTGTGTCCTTGATACTGGATTGTACTGTACCCAGAAAAGCATAAATTTATCATATAAAACAACAATTGTGGGTTGTAAATCCACTACCAAATATTTACACAGGTGTTCAGTAAACACTAAAACCACTTTTGGCTGGGTTTGTATATTTTTGTTTTGCTGCTGTGGGTTTTTGTTTGCTTGCAAAATATAATTTTTTTTAAAAAGTTGAATTATAAGACTATTTATTATACTCAGATGAACAAAATCAAATATTATTTGCAGGTATTATAGCCCTGGGTATGAGAAGAAAACATGCCAAAAAATCTAAGAGATATCTCCACAAATAAATGAGCACTGATCAAATTAGTGAACCTACCGCAAAAAGTCAAATTTTGCTCCGGCACACAGAATTACAAAACTGATACAAAATAGCGGCAGTCAAGGGGTTAAGGACAAGCATTCAGGTCCATTTTATAGCTGGGGGAAATAAAAACATGCACAGTGAGTTGCCCTTTCACTTTTGACACAGTGTCACACCCTCTCTACCATAAGGTGCATCAAAGTAATTGCTAGGCTTAAGGAGATAGAATGTAAGACTAAAAAGTAAGATCAGAATGTGATACTTTAATGTAAGACCAGAATGTAAGACTAGAATGTAAGACCAGAAAGTAAGACCAGAATGTAAGACTAGAATGTAAGACCCGAAAGTAAGACTAGAATGTAAGACCAGAAAGTAAGACCAGAATGTAAGACCAGAATGTGATGTTGAATGTAAGACTAGAATGTAAGACCAGAATGTAAGACTAGAATGTAAAAACCAGAAAGTAGACCAGAATGTAAGATAGAATGTAAGACCAGAAAGTAAGACCAGAATGTAAAATAGAATGTAAGACAGAAAGTAAGACCAGAATGTAAGACCAGAATGTGATAGTTGAATGTAAGAATGTAAGACCAGAATGTAAGACCAGAAAGTAAGACCAGAATGTAAGACCAGAAAGTAAGACCAGAAAGTAAGACCAGAATGTAAGACCAGAATGGGAGACCAGAATGTAAGACCAGAAAGTAAGACCAGAAAGTAAGACCAGAATGGGAGACCAGAATGGGAGACCAGAATGGGAGACCAGAAAGTAAGACCAGAAAGTAAGACCAGAATGGGAGACCAGAAAGTAAGACCAGAAAGTAAGGCCAGAAAGCAAGACCAGAAAGCAAGACCAGAATGGGAGACCAGAATGTAAGACCAGAAAGTAAGACCAGAATGTAAGACCAGAATGTAAGACCAGAATGTAAGACCAGAAAGTAAGACCAGAATGTGATAGTTGAATGGGAGACCAGAAAGTAAGACCAGAAAGTAAGACCAGAATGGGAGACCAGAATGTAAGACCAGAATGTAAGACCAGAAAGTAAGACCAGAATGTAAGACCAGAATGTAAGACCAGAATGTAAGACCAGAAAGTAAGACCAGAAAGCAAGACCAGAATGGGAGACCAGAATGGGAGACCAGAATGTAAGACCAGAACGCAAGGCTAGAACATAAAATTGAAATGTACTAATTCTGTTTCAGTCTGCCAGTCCACGACAGCAGCCTACCTAACGGCGCGTTCTCCTCGTCCATGTTGTCGGAGGGGTCAAGGAAGGCGGGCATGACCCGTTGCAGGTCGCCCTGCAGACAGCGCACCAGGTGGTGGAAAGCCATCTGCACGGCTTCCGCCAGCAGTTCCTGGGAGTCCGCCGCGTAGGGCTGCACGTCCATGTCCTGCTTGAAGAAGTGCAGCACCTCGGAGGCATTGGCCATCCAGAAGGCGAGGGCCGTCGGGTCGTTGTGGTGCTCCTGTGTGCAGAGTCACCACACTGTTAGAAGTCACCAATGCTTGGCGCCTGTTTGCAGTTTTGTTTAAACTTACTATGTCATCAATCTCTTTATTTGCAACTGTTGTTATGGTAACGCACATTTGTTTGTTCCATCGCTTATTCAATGATTCACTGTTTTGTTTACACTTACTACGTCATCAATCTCTTTATTGTTTACACTTACTACGTTATCAATCTCTTTATTGTTTACACTTACTACGTTATCAATCTCTTTATTGTTTACACTTACTACGTCATCAATCTCTTTATTGTTTACACTTACTACGTCATCAATCTCTTTATTGTTTACACTTACTACGTTATCAATCTCTTTATTGTTTACACTTACTACGTCATCAATCTCTTTATTGTTTACACTTACTACGTTATCAATCTCTTTATTGTTTACACTTACTACGTTATCAATCTCTTTATTGTTTACACTTACTACGTTATCAATCTCTTTATTGTTTACACTTACTACGTTATCAATCTCTTTATTGTTTACACTTACTACGTTATCAATCTCTTTATTGTTTACACTTACTACGTTATCAATCTCTTTATTGTTTACACTTACTACGTTATCAATCTCTTTATTGTTTACACTTACTACGTTATCAATCTTTTATTGTTTACACTTACTACGTTATCAATCTCTTTATTGTTTACACTTACTACGTTATCAATCTCTTTATTGTTTACACTTACTACGTTATCAACTCTTTATTGTTTACACTTACTACGTCATCAATCTCTTTATTGTTTACACTTACTACGTTATCAATCTCTTTATTGTTTACACTTACTACGTTATCAATCTCTTTATTGTTTACACTTACTACGTTATCAATCTCTTTATTGTTTACACTTACTACGTTATCAATCTCTTTATTGTTTACACTTACTACGTTATCAATCTCTTTATTGTTTACACTTACTACGTTATCAATCTCTTTATTGTTTACACTTACTACGTTATCAATCTCTTTATTGTTTACACTTACTACGTTATCAATCTCTTTATTGTTTACACTTACTACGTTATCAGTCACTTATTCAATGATTCACTGTTTTGTTTACACTTACTACGTTATCAGTCACTTATTCAATGATTCACTGTTTTGTTTACACTTACTACGTTATCAGTCACTTATTCAATGATTCACTGTTTTGTTTACACTTACTACGTTATCAGTCACTTATTCAATGATTCACTGTTTTGTTTACACTTACTACGTCATCAATCTCTTTATTGTTTACACTTACTACGTTATCAATCTCTTTATTGTTTACACTTACTACGTCATCAATCTCTTTATTGTTTACACTTACTACGTTATCAATCTCTTTATTGTTTACACTTACTACGTTATCAATCTCTTTATTGTTTACACTTACTACGTTATCAATCTCTTTATTGTTTACACTTACTACGTTATCAATCTCTTTATTGTTTACACTTACTACGTTATCAATCTCTTTATTGTTTACACTTACTACGTTATCAATCTCTTTATTGTTTACACTTACTACGTTATCAATCTCTTTATTGTTTACACTTACTACGTTATCAATCTCTTTATTGTTTACACTTACTACGTTATCAATCTCTTTATTGTTTACACTTACTACGTTATCAATCTCTTTATTGTTTACACTTACTACGTTATCAATCTCTTTATTGTTTACACTTACTACGTTATCAATCTCTTTATTGTTTACACTTACTACGTTATCAATCTCTTTATTGTTTACACTTACTACGTTATCAATCTCTTTATTGTTTACACTTACTACGTTATCAATCTCTTTATTGTTTACACTTACTACGTTATCAATCTCTTTATTGTTTACACTTACTACGTTATCAATCTCTTTATTGTTTACACTTACTACGTTATCAATCTCTTTATTGTTTACACTTACTACGTTATCAATCTCTTTATTTGCAACCGTCGTTAGGTGTATTTGTTCGTTCGATCACTTGTTCAATTACTCACTTGTTCATGGTTAATACGGATATTTCAGTGCCCAACATCATTTGTCTCATTTGTTCTGGTTTTCAAATTAATTATGCAATCAGTAAATTTTCTGTTGTTTAGCTGTTTACTGGTTTTACATTAGAACATATTCGCGTGTCTAAAACACACATCCTATTCAAAACTCAGTTTTATTCAACAAGTAATGATTTGTATCTGTATGGACTGTCGTAAAGGAAACAGTCAGACACAAGCAAACAAATGAAAGATCTGATATAGGCTTGAGAGGCAGTCCTTATCAAAAACCTATTTAAATTTCAGTCAATATCTTGCTCCAACACTCTTCTGTTCCACTGTCCTCATTCCTTTCCTCTTTATCACTTTCATGCTTCATTACTGACCAGTGGCTGGACAGACATTCCAAGATACCAATAGGGGGTAGGGGGAAGGGGGGAGGGGGGAGGAGAACAGATACGGAAAGGAGGGAATATGTATCAGGGATAGGGTGCTGAACTGCACAGGTCAGCCCTGATGTGGCCCTCTGCGGTCGGCTGGGCTATAAGCAACATTATCTTATCTAACTGCACAGGTAAGAGGAGGTCAGAATTCTGCTACAGTATCAGCTGGAAGTGTAGAGGGCAAGCTGCCAGCAAAGGAGAGGGACAACTAACGTGTGAAGGCACTGGTGTCTCCAATGTTTCTGCACACTGGTCAATGGATCACTTTGATTCAATTAACTGCCTCAACAAAAGTGCTGCTCTTTTCTCTTGGGGAGCAAAACCAATCTATGGACTACCTATCCAGCCTTCTTATCTGATCATACACCAAAAAAAAAAAAAAGAAGTCAAATCATGCTGACAATATTTTGGTAGAACTATTGTCATTCTAGTAGTCAAGAAATGAAAAAAAAAAGCAGACAAGAGTAGAATCATTTTAGTCTTCCAGTGGAACCTCTATGAGCAATCTTTTCTATGACAACTCCTCTCTGACAATGGGGGAAATGGGGGGGGAGGAGACATAGGTTTTTTGTGTGTGCTAAAACTCAACAATGATCTAAAATTCTGTCACGCATCATTTCTCTTACAATACAATTGCACTTTTTTCAACTTCTTTTGGCTGACCCCTTCCTATTCCAAACAAAGACTGACCAATCATTGTCCACAACACGTTTTTTTTTCTGCTTTTATGTAGAATGTGATCTTGCAAGACTATATGCCACATGCCATTTGACTTGTAGACAGTGCCATCATTCTTCCATGCATTAAACTGACTGTCACATTACAGGTTTTGAGCCTTTTCATGTTTTGTCACCTGCCCGTCACCTGGCCTCTTTGTAAAGACCCCCTCGACAACGACCAGATTTTCTGGACACGTTCAAACTGGCTGTCAAGGAGTTCCAACATAGCTGATCATTAATCAGTGAAGACAGTCCAGTCCTCACCACCCCACACCCCACCACTGTCACTCTCACTCCCTCACCACCCCACACCCCACCACTGTCATTCTCACTCCCTCACCACCCCCCACCCCACCACTGTCATTCTCACTCCCTCACCACCCCACACCCCACCACTGTCATTCTCACTCCCTCACCACCCCACATCCCACCACTGTCATTCTCACTCCCTCACCACCCCCCACCCCACAACTGTCATTCTCACTCCCTCACCACCCCACACCCCACCACTGTCATTCTCACTCCCTCACCACCCCACACCCCACCACTGTCATTCTCACTCCCTCACCACCCCACACCCCACCACTGTCATTCTCACTCCCTCACCACCCCACATCCTACCACTGTCATTCTCACTCCCTCACCACCCCACATCCCACCACTGTCATTCTCACTCCCTCACCACCCCACACCCCACCACTGTCATTCTCACTCCCTCACCACCCCACATCCTACCACTGTCATTCTCACCTGTATGGCTTGCTGGATGAGCTTGGAGGTCTTGCTGACGAAGTCGGCCACCATCTGGGAGTGCTGCACGGGGGCCATGTGGGGCGGGGCCTGCAGCAGACGTCGGATTGCCATGTACATGGTGTAGGTGGGTGCCAGCTTGAACTGCACCGCGCGACTGTTCACCTCCAGCACCACCGCTTGCAACAGTCGGTCCTCCGCTGAGGACATCATGAAATACATACAAAGTTTACATGTGAAGCATCACCATCCTCGCCTAACATACACTGAGGACATCATGAAATACATACACCGTTTACATGTGAAGCATCACCATCCTCACCTAACATACACTGAGGACATCATGAAATACATACAAAGTTTACATGTGAAGCATCACCATCCTCACCTAACATACACTGAGGACATCATGAAATACATACGTTTACATGTGAAGCATCACCATCCTCGCCTAACATACACTGAGGACATCATGAAATACATACAAAGTTTACATGTGAAGCATCACCATCCTCACCTAACATACACTGAGGACATCATGAAATACATACGTTTACATGTGAAGCATCACCATCCTCACCTAACATACACTGAGGACATCATGGAATACATACAACGTTTACATGTGAAGCATCACCATCCTCACCTAACATACACTGAGGACATCATGAAATACATACAACGTTTACATGTGAAGCATCACCATCCTCGCCTAACATACACTGAGGACATCATGGAATACATACAACGTTTACATGTGAAGCATCACCATCCTCGCCTAACATACACTGAGGACATCATGAAATACATACAACGTTTACATGTGAAGCATCACCATCCTCGCCTAACATACACTGAGGACATCATGAAATACATACGTTTACATGTGAAGCATCACCATCCTCACCTAACATACACTGAGGACATGAAATACATACCAATGTTTACATGTGAAGCATCACCATCCTCACCTAACATCACACAATGCCACCATGTCCACGTCTGACCCATCACCGTCCTTCACTTACACTACACAACGTCTACAATGTCTACACATTACATCACCATTCTCCCCTCACACTACACAATGTCTACAACGTCTACACATGACCCATCACCGTCCTTCACTTACACTACACAACGTCTACAACGTCTACACATGACCCATCACCATTCTCCCCTCACACTACACAATGTCTACAACATCTACACATGACCCATCACCATTCTCCCCTCACACTACACAATGTCTACAATGTCTACACATGACCCATAACCATTCTCCCCTTACTTTACATGTCTACAATGTCTACACATGACCCATCACCATTCTCCCCTCACACTACACAATGTCTACAATGTCTACACATGACCCATAACCATTTCCCCTTACATTACACAATGTCTACAATGTCTACACATGACCCATAACCATTCTCCCCTTACTTTACACAATGTCTACAATGTCTACACATTACATCACCATTCTCCCCTTACACTACACAATGTCTACAACGTCTACACATTACATCACCATTCTCCCCTTACACTACACGTCTACAATGTCTTCTACATGACCCTTAACCATTCTCCCCTTACACTACACAACATCTACACATGACCCATCACCATTCTGCTGTTAACACCACACCACACCTGAAGTGTCTGCATCTGACCCACAACCATCTTCCCTTAACACCACACATGCCACCTGTTCTTCTTGTTGCAATCTGGCAATTGGGTTGGGTTGTGCAAAACTGTCCACGCTTCCCAGACTACACACTTGCTGACCATTCTGCAGTGTCCTCTGACCTCTAGGACTTGTTTTACTGTGGGTGAGGAGTTTGGGGGAGAGGGGGCGGAGGGAATTTACATGGGTTCTTTTTATTAATTGTTATTATTCTTTTCTAAATCTGGGGGCAATAAATTAAAATATCGGCATCTACTGGCAAACTCTGAGCATCACAGAGGACACAGATTTTTGTGCGGGTGTGTTTGTGTGTGTGTGTGTGTGTGTGTGTGTGTGTGTGTGTGTGTGTGTGTGTGTGTGTGTGTGTGTGTGTGTGTGTGTGTTTATGCAGTCATTGCATGCATGTGTGTGTGCATGTGTCTACATGTGCATGGTTGTGAGAGCGTGAGCATACATGTGTGTCAGTGTGTTTAGGCAAGAAATGTCCAGAGTTCCAGCAGACAAGGAAGGAAGTTTGACCGGTTCTGTTCACCTTCCAGTTTGTAGTTGAGGGAGGCCGGCAGCTGATCACCGTTCACATCATGACCGTTACTGGACACCTGGATACTGGGTGGAGACCTGTCACATACATCTGGATAGTGAACACCTGGATACTGGCAGATCTGTCACATACATCATGACTGTTGGTGAACACCTGGATACTGGTAGATCTGTCACATACATCATGACTGTTGGTGAACACCTGGATACTGGGTGGAGACCTGTCACATACATCTGGATAGCGAACACCTGGATACTGGCAGATCTGTCACATACATCATGACTGTTGGTGAACACCTGGATACTGGCAGATCTGTCACATACATCATGACTGTTGGTGAACACCTGGATACTGACAGATCTGTCACATACATCATGACTGTTGGTGAACACCTGGATACTGGCAGATCTGTCACATACATCATGAATATTAGAAAAGACAAGGTATTTGTGGCACACATCACGGGTGGAACTATTTCTGTTCCAGACATCCCATTGTCGGTGAGTCTTACTGCAACACACACACACACACACACACACACACACACACACACACACACACACACACAAAGAACACAAACAAAACCAACAACAAACAGCTATACGGTAGGTAGAAAATAAAGAAGCAAGGAACACTACAAGTAGCATCCACTTCAACATTTTCATCTCCATTTCCCCTCACTGCAAAATCAGTACCCCGTGTCTAAAAAAAAAAAAAAGATAGAAATAAAGTTCTTCTCTCCAGAACCGCTAACCCTCTTCTCTCTTCCTCTCCCTCCCTCTCCAACTTGTTCCCTCACCCACCTGGCCTGCGCAAGGTCTCTTTCTTGTTGGCGTGGCTGTGCGTGGGTGGGCGGAGCCTGACGCTGACCCACGGTCTCCACATGCCCGTCAATGCCAAAGTTGGTCTCCTGGGGGGCCAGGGTGCGTGGGGCTGGCACAGGGTGCTTAGGAATCTGTGGGTACACACAGAATGCAGCGTCAGCGTCCTTGTAAAAAAGTCACCTGTGCACATATGCATGAATTGAAAAGTGAAAATAGATGTCTTTTGAGGAGAATGCTTCAGCCTCTATTGCCTAAAAAATCATGAGGTTGTATCCGTCTTTCTTGATGAGGGGATGTAATATACAAATACTGAAACCTTTTCAGTTAAAGTTCAAGAATTATTCATTTTACAACAAAATTTGAACCACCATCATGTGGAGAAACCCAGCTCCAATCACATTATACACACAACTTGCACATTATAACACAACTTTATCTGTTAATACTTACTACAGTTCTTTATTCGAGACACACTGAACAGTATGAGGATGCATGTACATGAGCACACATTTATGTATGCACGCACACCTGTTCGCATTTCGGTTTTGCACACACATGTGTGCATGCACGTGTTAACACACATTCATGGGTGACATTTAACTGCAGAGAAACCAAGAGGTGTGCAGGGTTGGGGGGAGGGGAGAGACGTGTTCATATCTCTGATTTCATCACTTCATACAATGCATGAAAACCAGAACCAAAAAAAATAACAATTAGATCTCTACCCAGGCTTCACACATTCCCTCAGCATACATCCACTGACTGAGATGGCAGCAAAGTTGGAATTTCCTACATTAATCCTCAGGCTGCAGAAGACTACTGCCACAAAGCAACACATTGAGTCCATCACACTGTGCCTACCTCCTCAAACCGAGGATCCATGAACTTGTACACATGACTGCGTCCAAACTGGATGGTCATGCCATGTCTCAGCATGGTGGTTTCGTTGATGCGGCGGTTCTCCACAAAGATGTCAGCATCTCGGGTAGTGGGGGTGACAGTGACAATCCCCTCTGTGTGGGCGATGACACAATGTCGTGGTCGTATGTCTGGTCCAGATAACTGTAAAAAAGCATGCACATAATAGACATCAATGACTTGCAACCACTGCACAACATTGTTTTTCTTTTCCTGCTCCCTCAATGCTCCAGCTTTTCTCTCCCTGGACTGTTAAGAGCTGTGTTGGTGTAGAAGATTTATGGCTTTGTCCTCCCACCTGTTCCCAAGCTTGCCTAGTCACCAGAGCCCTGATCTTATTCTCAGTGAATGAGCATTGTGCCCAGTCATCATGTCATCGACTGTGTCACATCTGATTTCACATCTTGTCCTGTTCTCATTCATGCTGCACTGAATATGGAATATTGATTACTGACTGTCAGCTTATTTATCTCCCTGCAAACCTAATAACTTACATGGCATAGTTCTCTGGGACTCTTGAGACAGTTTTGAAGTAGTTCCGTCCCTTTGTCTGTTCTTAGCTGTTTGTTGATGCCGTTTTGCAGCAGTTCCTTCCCTTTGTCTGCTCTTCACATGTTCATCAGTAGTTTATGCCTGTTTAACTTAACAGCAAGTTATTAGAGCTATGTGTGCTTCACTATATCAATTCAAAACAAAATGTCACTAGCATTCTTGAATGTAACTGTTTTCATTACATCGGGGGGGGGGGGGGGGGGGGGGGGGGGGGGGTTCACTGTACGGCTTAACAATGGCAAAACAATGGGTTATTCATGAAACAAAATTCAATGGACCCCAAACGCTGTCAGCGAAGGGTTTCAATATTTTCTCCTTATTGTTGTCATTTAACAAACAGTTGATTAGTTATTTCTATTATCACAGAAGCCTTTCTCAATATTTTCTCCTTAATGGTGTTACCTAACAGTTGATTAGTTATTTCTATTATCACAGAAGCCTTTCTCAATATTTTCTCCTTACTGTTGTTACCTAACAGTTGATTACTTATTTCTATAATCATAGAAGCCTTTTTCAACACTTTCTCCTTAATGTGTTATCGAACAGTTGATTACTTATTTCTATAATCATAGAATCCTTTTTCAATATTTTCTCCTTACTGCTGTTATGCACCAAACAGTTGATTAGTTACTTCTATAATTGAAGAATCCTCTTTCCATGCTTGTTTTCATTCACCACTTAGTTATGCTAAAGCATGATACCAATAGAGTTTAAGGGGAGTCTTTAAATTGAATAAAGCAGCTTTATAAGAATTAACTCACAACTTTTTAAAAGCCGTCTCCTGAAGTAAGCTCAGTCTAAATGTTTTAAGCGGGGTATCAGGCAGCACGATGCATTATCTGCTTCACATCACCTGTCATCCAAAGTCTGAACGTTTCTGACTGCAGCAGCATGTAAGGTTAAACTGAGTGGTTCTTGCTCAGACAGTATTGTGCAGACTGCCTCCTGTGGCTCCCTGCACCTACCTGCACCCACCTGCACCTACCTGCACCCACCTGCACCTACCTGCAAAAACTGGTTCCCTGGTGTTGCTGGTTTGTCTCGCACCACCTCTGTGACGTTGAGAGGCAGCAGGTGCTTCTGAGGGCGACCATCTGCAATCAACAGACAACGGCGCTTGTAGTCAACATTACCTGTCAAAACATGAGTTTGTTGCCCAAGCGACCACTCTGATATGAAAAGGATCATGTCCACTACACCTGTAATCAATATGCCACTCACTGCTCTGCATCACTCCACCTCGCCCATATGACTTCTCTGTACCATGCTATATGTACATTGTAATATCCCATACATTGTAATATCCCATACATGGTAATATCCCATACACTGTAATATCCATATTTGTAAAGCACCAGTTTCAGAAACCTGCTGACAGCACATCACAAGATTACCCCACAGTTAAATCATATTCACTTTTTCAATATTCTCTTGACATGTGTAGCGGGCATAACATAATAAACAAACAGTTCTAACCTATCGATGCATGCTTAATCAACACATAATCATTGAAGCACAAAGAAATTATGTGTTTTTAAGCCCGTCTTAAAATGTGTCAGAAACAGACATCAATAAGTGTTCCATATAGCTGATGAATAGATAGATAAAGATCTTCGGCGATGGTCTTTGTGTTTGTTTAATGAGGGCACCTGCAGGAGATAAGAGTGAGAGTAAGAACAGAGCTGGGGGAAAGCATGGCGGAGATGTAATTCAACCCAACTCACTAATGGCACCTAAAAGTCTTATCGGGTGAATTCAGCTCAAGGATCCAGTTGTCCAAGTGACGACCTGAACATTCCCCTGCGTAGTTGAGATTGTGTTGCCACATTGTACAGACTCTGACATGCGCTATACTGCACACACTCACAGCGACTGAGTGACTCAGACACGTGAAATGCCACTGGCCAACTTGTCGCACCATCTTTCAATCACCAATCATGTGACAGTGCAGTCAGTCCCACAAGACTTTCTTTAGCTTTCATTTGGACTTGCCGATTTTCACAGTCAGACATACAGGATTTTCTGAGCCTCCAGCTCAAAAACTGAAGAGAGAACGACACAGAACAAAGACCAGGCTGATGGAAAGACAGTAGGAAAGTAGTTGCCAGTCTGGAGCAAAAGGGAACCAGGGGAGGACATATTATGGTCAGCTGGTTTATGTGCTGTGCTCATGTACATGTACAGAGATATGCAGGATGACAACGTGCCACTCAGGTCTGCACACCAGCAAAGCACGTACCTCTAGGGTTCAGCTCAATCAGGTAGGGCAGCCTGTCGGCTTGGGTGGCTGGCTGATCGTGGGCCTTTCTCAGGTCGTCATGGGACACAGCTCTGGGCCGCTTGCTGCGACGTTTCAGGTCAGCCGAACGCCGCCGCAGTTGAAAAATGATGTGCCCTGCAAAATGATCAATTCTTCTGATTAACTTGCCGATGTAGATATCAATATGTTGGTTTGTTTCTTAGATGTGAATATCAGCTCTGTGGACAGGGTGATTTTTAATGAAATACTCTGCTTAATTAAGTTTAAAATGCAAGCTGATTCATCATAACAATAACGAAAATTTTAATGAAATACTCTGCTTAAGTTTAAGACACGAGCTGATCCATCATAACAATAATACAAGATGCGAAGCATATAAACGTACTCCCAGTTTTCCAAATCGCTTATAAATCGGCCAAGCGCTTTGTGAGATAAGAAATAAACGCAAAATAACAGTTTTAACGGTTATTTAACCGATGTACACTTTTGAAACTGGTATTTTAGTCCTCACTGTGCCAAAGCCTGTGTACATACCAAATTTCATCCAAATCGGACAATATGTCAAGAATAACGGTTTTTAACGGTCAGATTTTGAAACACTACATGGAAGTGCCATTTGCGTGTGATAAAACCTTTCTATATACAAAATTTAATTAAAACTCACCAATATATAAAAAAAATAACGACAAAATAACGGTTTTAACAGTTATATAACCGATATACACTTTTGAAACCGGTATCTTAGTCCTCACTGGGCTAAAGCCTGTGTACATATCAAATTTCATCCAAATCGGACAATATGTCAAGAATAACGGTTTTTAACGGGCAAATTTTGAAACACTATATAGAAGTGCCATTTGTGTGTGATAACCTGTCTATATACCAAATTTCATTAAAATCCACCTATATATAAGAAATAACGGCAGAATAGCAGTTTTTAACGGTTGTTTAATCCATTTTCAGCATTACATCACTTACATATGGACAGAGGCTCCGATTTGTCACAAGATCATCCAAAACGCTTAATTGGCCAAGTACTTTCTGAGATATTCCATAAAGAAGAAAAACCGTTACAGGCCGTTACAACCGTTAGTAACGGCTATAACGGGGCAAACTAAAACATCAGGCATCATCTGTGACCCATAATGAACATACCCACTCATTTTCATAAAGGTCGGCCAAGTACTTTCTGAGATATTCCCTAAAGAAGAAAAACCATTACAGGCCGTTACAGCCGTTAGTAACGGTTATAACGGTAAACTAAAACATCGGGCATTATTCGTGACCCATAATGAACGTACCTACAAATTTTCAGAAAGATCGGCCAAGTACTTTCTGAGATATTCCATAAAGAAGAAAAACCGTTACAGGCTGTTACAGCAGTTAGTAACGGCTATAACAAGGTAAACTAAAACATCGGGCATCATCTGTGACCCATAATGAACGTATCTGCTCATTTTTACAAAGATCGGCCAATTACTTTCTGAGATATTCCGTAAAGAAGAAAAACAGTTACAGGCCATTACAGCCGTAAGTAACGGTTTATAGCGGTAAACTAAAACATCGGGCATTATCAGTGGCCCATAATGAACATACCTACAAATTTTCAGAAAGATCGGCCCAGTAGTTTTTTCTGGAGCGAGTGGAACACATTTTGACCACGGACAGACAGACAGACAGACAGACAGACGGACACACAGACAGAATTTCTTCATTCCCATTCTAAAGTACTCCCTGTTCTATAAGAACTGGGAGTACAAAAAAATCACAATTTATTTTTTCTATCACTATCTGAGGAAAACAAAATTGTCTTTTTTTTTTGTTTGTTTGTTTTATCTCGACTGGTGAATGGGTCTTAGTCCTTTAGGGAAAAATGTGCAGAATGCACTGCACATAAAGAAAAGAATTCTTTTTATGAGCTTCCTGACAGCCATCTGAAGTGCCCTCAGTCTGTCTTCAGTGACAGCAATGTTAATGTTGTTGAGAAACCCTAGACTGCGGGACAGCTCTGTGTGTGTGTGTGTGTGTGTGTGTGTGTGTGTGTGTGTGTGTGTGTGTGTGTGTGTGTTTCTTATGTCAGCATGAGTACAAATTTGTTGATGTACACATGCATGTATGCAAAGGGTCATGAAACTGCATTTATGTCCTTGTATATAAGCATGTAAATACACATGAATGCACATGCACATACACATAACAACTCACAATACATGGCACTCTATTGCGTACCTGCATGCACTCCATACACATAGGCATGCACTCATACACAGGCACACACACAGTTCACATTTTATTCCATGCTTAGTGTAAAAACATGCATACAAAACAGCTGATTAATTTCACTTCGTTGAATCATCTCAAACAAGAGAAACATGGAATACATGGCCCTGTATCTCGTTTCAAACAGTGACTAATTTCCAAATGTTTACAGGTAATCCCTGCTTGATATGCTCTTGATTTCATTCCCACTTGCAGTGTAGCCTAACACTCATATTACGCATGTGCATACACACATGGAAGCATGCATGAACACACACACACACACACACACACACACACACACACATGCATGTGCATGCAAACACACACACACGCTTGCATGTGCATGCAAACACGCAACACACACACACACACACACACACACACACACACACACACACACCTCTACGTTTGGGATGCTGCATGACGATGGCCAAAGGGACACTCCCATCGTCCAGCATTCTTTCTTCCCCCATAGTTCCCCATGGTACTCCTGGCTGCCTGGAGGCAACAGCACCTGCAACACACCACCACCATCCTCATACATCTGCAACACACCACCACCATCCTCATACATCTGCAACACACCACCACCATCCTCATACACCTGCAACACACCACCACCATCCTCATACATCTGCCACCACCATCCTCATACATCTGCCACACACCACCACCATCCTCATACATCTGCAACACACCACCACCATCCTCATACATCTGCAACACACCACCACCATCCTCATACACCTGCAACACACCACCACCATCCTCATACACCTGCAACACACCACCACCATCCTCATACACCTGCAACACACCACCACCATCCTTACACACCTGCAACACACCACCACCATCCTTACACACCTGCAACACACCACCATCCTTACACACCTGCAACACACCACCACCATCCTTACACACCTGCAACACACCACCACCATCCTCATACATCTGCAACACACCACCACCATCCTCATACATCTGCAACACACCACCACCATCCTCATACATCTGCAACACACCACAACCATCTTTACACACCTGCAACACAAGACCACCATCCTTACACACCTGCAACACACCACACATCCTTACACACCTGCAACACACCACCACCATCCTTACACACCTGCAACACACCACCATCCTTACACACCTGCAACACACCACCACCATCCTTACACACCTGCAACACACCACCATCCTTACACACCTGCAACACACCACCACCATCCTTACACACCTGCAACACACACCACCATCCTCATACATCTGCAACACACCACCACCATCCTTACACACCTGCAACACACCACCACCATCCTTACACACCTGCAACACACCACCACCATCCTCATACATCTGCAACACACCACCACCATCCTTACACACCTGCAACACACCACCACCATCCTTACACACCTAAAACACACCACCACCATCCTCATACATCTGCAACACACCACCACCATCCTTACACACCTGCAACACACCACTACCATCCTTACACACCTAAAACACACCACCACCATCCTCATACATCTGCAACACACCACCACCATCCTTACACACCTGCAACACACCACCACCATCCTTACACACCTAAAACACACCACCACCATCCTTACACACCTGCAACACACCACCACCATCCTCATACATCTGCAACACACCACCACCATCCTTACACACCTGCAACACACCACCACCATCCTTACACACCTAAAACACACCACCACCATCCTTACACACCTGCAACACACCACCACCATCCTTACACACCTGCAACACACCACCATCACCATCCTCACAACATTGCAACACACAGGTCTCTTCTTTTCACTCTCTGGCCACTCTCAGGTGATGGCTGCGTCATGGCAGCACACCCATTCAACCTCAAGAGCCTTGATCTGCGTCTGACAGGACTATCCAACGCTGATCAGATTTAGTTTGCTTGATTTTAGTCTGCTTAAAAAATGTCATCTTCAGCAGTAGCAGTAATTAATGTATTGATCAAAGGAATGTTTCAAACATTTTTTATTGACAGGGTACTTGATATTTGTTTTACCAGAGCATCCACAAATCCCCTTCTGTGATGACTGATGCTTCAAAATATTCGGTGAAAGTAAGGTAATGTTGCTTATAGCCCAGCCAACCGCAAAGGTTCATATCAGGGCTGTCACCATGTTAAACAGAGACTAAGATTGTTTACGACTGATTGCAAATCCAACAAATTTTTGGTTTCAGCAAAAAAGAACAGAGTATACTGAAACTGATCAACAGTTGAGACTCGGACTGAAAATCATCAAATGCTGGGCATTTCAAAAGCACATTCTCATGTTAGGAGTTGTTCACCATCATGTTTGTCATAAAAAATATATCAGGGAAAAAAACTGTGTGTATATACATGCATATATTTTAACTCATAAACAAGCACCATTCAGGTGATACATCCATCCATCCATCCATCTATCTATCTATCTATTGCAGTCTCACATCCATTCAGCTAGAGTTAACTTTCATCTGGTTTAATTTTCAACTCATGTCAATACACCAATTCAACAAAGAAATTGTCACACATTCGGATGCACTCATGTGCCCTACAAAAACACACACACACACACACACACACACACACACACACACACACATTCAGAAGCATGTAAGACAGATTGAAAGCTTTTCACTAAATAGCTGACTGCACGTTGAGTGGTAGGGCAAACTAGTTAGCATACAATGCTTGAAGGACCAGAAAAAAGGCAATTGGTTTCGTCACATTAGATAGGAACAAGTGTCTCCACTGGCACATTTGCACTGATTGTGATCCCCGTTTGTCTGCATAGGTCACACTCCAATCCATTCAACAGAACACAGAGTAGCAGCATGACCGTCAGGAAGGCGGCAAAGAAAGGAACAGAGGGGACCATCGAGGAGGATGGAGGGAGAGTAAGGTGAAGGAACAGTGCTGACAGAGAGGATGGGGGGAGGGGGGGGTTCAAAGAGACAAAGGTCCAAGGCAACACTGACACTCAAAGAATGACACAGTTGGTTGTGGGTCATCAAAACAACAGCAAACCAGTCATTGTTCTCTGCACTATTGGACAATGGAAACCTGACAGGAGAGGTGAGGAGATGGGGGGGAGGGAGGGGGGTAGCTGGATGGGTGAGGAAGGGGTCAGGTAGAGGAGCAGTTCAGATATTTTTTCTCTAAGTCTTTGGGTCAACAGGAGAAACCAACAAGGCTAACAGTGAGCTGTTTGAAGTGGCTTTTTCTGAAGCAAGTTTCACTGTGGTGAGAGGTGAAGAAGAAAGGAGCAGGAAACGTGCTGCCTGTGAGGACTAAGCTAGCGACAGAGAAGGGGCGGGGCGGGGGGGGGGGGGGGGAGGGAACAGATGGGGAGGACTAAGAGGCTTATATGGGCATACAGGAACACAGCAGAATGCGAACAGTGTACAGATTAAATGTCACCCACACCACAAGTCACCCAGGTCAGTAGGTGACAGAATCGCTTTCGCTTGACATGAAATATGAGCACGGGGCAAATTCCTCTCCTTCCCTGGGCATGAAACGCCAGCACACGCACAGTTGAAAATTGTTCTGTAAAACACACCAGGAAGCAGCACAGCAAGCAGGAACATCACAGTGCAAACCATACCTCTCTCTCTCTCTCTCTCTCTCTCGCTCTCTCTCTCTCTCTCTCTCTCTCTCTCTCTCTCTCTCTCTCTCTCTCACACACAACACACACACACACACACACACACACACACACATATCATCATTATCATCATCATCATCATCATCAACATCATCACTATCATTATCTTTTTAACCGCATGGTAATACTGACTGTGACGCATATAAAGTGTGCTTGCCTTGTGTGTGTGTGTGTATGAGACGAGCAGGTTGATATACATAGAGAAACAAAGAAAGTATCAAAGAGAGAGGAAACGCTGGGTGAATGCAAGAAAAAGAGACTGGGAGAGAGAGAGAGAGAGGAGAGAGAGAGAGAGAGGAGAGAGAGAGAGAGAGAGAGAGAGAGAGAGAGACAGAGGGGCAGACAGACCTGTAGACACAGACACACACAGACAGAGAAAGGGAAGAGGCAGTGAGAGAGAGACAGGGGGATGGGGGGGGGGCGTCTGTCCCAAAGCTGTAACAGATGGTATGATTATCACAGGGTGTCAGCTGTCAGCGAGGGGCTAGTGTCGGTCCTTCCCCACTATCCTGTGTGACACACAATCCTCACTGACCTCTATCGCACTGTGCGACACATTCCTCACTGACCTCTATCGCCCTGTGTGACACACATTCCTCACTGACCTCTATCGCCCTGTGTGACACATTCCTCACTGACCTCTATCGCCCTGTGTGACACATTCCTCACTGACCTCTATCGCCCTGTGTGACACATTCCTCACTGACCTCTATCACCCTGCTGTCTATCCTGTGTGACACACATTCCTCACTGACCTCTATCGCCCTGCTGTCTATCCTGTGTGACACACATTCCTCACTGACCTCTATCGCCCTGTGTGACACACATTCCTCACTGACCTCCATCGCCCTGTGTGACACACATTCCTCACTGACCTCTATCGCCCTGTGTGACACACATTCCTCACTGACCTCTATCGCCCTGTGTGACACACATTCCTCACTGACCTCTATCGCCCTGTGTGACACACATTCCTCACTGACCTCTATCGCCCTGTGTGACACATTCCTCACTGACCTCTATCGCCCTGCTGTCTATCCTGTGTGACACACATTCCTCACTGACCTCTATCGCCTGTGTGACACACATTCCCCACTGACCTCTATCGCCCTGTGTGACACATTCCTCACTGACCTCTATCGCCCTGTGTGACACACATTCTTCACTGACCTCTATCGCCCCGTGTGACACACATTCCTCACTGACCTCTATCGCCCTGTGTGACACATTCCTCACTGACCTCTATCGCCCTGTGTGACACATTCCTCACTGACCTCTATCGCCCTGTATGACACATTCCTCACTGACCTCTATCGCCCTGTGTGACACACATTCCTCACTGACCTCTATCGCCCTGTGTGACCACACATTCCTCACTGACCTCTATCGCCCTGGTGTCTATCCTGTGTGACACATTCCTCACTGACCTCTATCGCCCTGTGTGACACACATTCCTCACTGACCTCTATCGCCCTGTGTGACACACATTCCTCACTGACCTCTATCGCCCTGTGTGACACATTAGTCACTGACCTCTATCGCCCTGTGTGACACATTCTTCACTGACCTCTATCGCCATGTGTGACACATTCCTCACTGACCTCTATCGCCCTGGTGTCTATCCTGTGCGACACATTCCTCACTGACCTCTATCACCCTGTGTGACACACATTCCTCACTGACCTCTATCGCCCTGTGTGACACACATTCCTCACTGACCTCTATCGCCCTGTGTGACACACATTCCTCACTGACCTCTATCGCCCTGTGTGACACACATTCCTCACTGACCTCTATCGCCCTGTGTGACACACATTCCTCACTGACCTCTATCGCCCTGTGTGACACACATTCCTCACTGACCTCTATCGCCTGTGTGACACATTCCTCACTGACCTCTATCGCCCTGCTGTCTATCCTGTGTGACACACATTCCTCACTGACCTCTATCGCCCTGTGTGACACCACATTCCCCACTGACCTCTATCGCCCCGTGTGACACATTCCTCACTGACCTCTATCGGCCTGTGTGACACACATTCCTCACTGACCTCTATCGCCCTGTGTGACACATTCCTCACTGACCTCTATCGCCCTGTGTGACACATTCCTCACTGACCTCTATCGCCTGTGTGACACATTCCTCACTGACCTCTATCGCCCTGCTGTCTATCCTGTGTGACACACATTCCTCACTGACCTCTATCGCCCTGTGTGACACACATTCCTCACTGACCTCTATCGCCCTGTGTGACACACATTCCTCACTGACCTCTATCGCCTGTATGACACACATTCCTCACTGACCTCTATCGCCTGTGTGACACACATTCCTCACTGACCTCTATCGCCCTGTGTGACACACATTCCTCACTGACCTCTATCGCCCTGTGTGACACATTCCTCATGACCTCTATCGCCCTGTGTGACACATTCCTCACTGACCTCTATCGCCCTGCTGTCTATCCTGTGTGACACACATTCCTCACTGACCTCTATCGCCCTGTGTGACACATTCCTCACTGACCTCTATCGCCTGGTGTCTATCCTGTGTGACACATTCCTCACTGACCTCTATCACCCTGTGTGACACACATTCCTCACTTACCTCTATCGCCCTGGTGTCTATCCTGTGTGACACACATTCCTCACTGACCTGTATCGCCCTGCTGTCTATCCTGTGTGACACATTCCTCACTGACCTCTATCGCCTGTGTGACACATTCCTCACTGACCTCTATCGCCCTGTGTGACACATTCCTCACTGACCTCTATCGCCCTGTGTGACACACATTCCTCACTGACCTCTATCGCCCTGGTGTCTATCCTGTGTGACACATTCCTCACTGACCTCTATCGCCCTGTGTGACACACATTCCTCACTGACCTCTATCGCCCTGTGTGACACATTCCTCACTGACCTCTATCGCCCTGTGTGACACATTCCTCACTGACCTATATCGTCCTGTGTGACACACATTCCTCACTGACCTCTATCGCCCTGGTGTCTATCCTGTGTGACACATTCCTCACTGACCTCTATCGCCCTGTGTGACACACATTCCTCACTGACCTCTATCGCCCTGTGTGACACACATTCCTCACTGACCTCTATCGCCCTGTGCGACACACATTCCTCACTGACCTCTATCGCCCTGTGTGACACACATTCCTCACTGACCTCTATCGCCCTGTGTGACACATTCCTCACTGACCTCTATCGCCCTGTGTGACACACATTCCTCACTGACCTCTATCGCCCTGTGTGACACACATTCCTCACTGACCTCTATCGCCTGTGTGACACATTCCTCACTGACCTCTATCGCCCTGTGTGACACATTCCTCACTGACCTCTATCGCCCTGTGTGACACATTCCTCACTGACCTCTATCGCCCTGTGTGACACATTCCTCACTGACCTCTATCGCCCTGTGTGACACACATTCCTCACTGACCTCTATCGCCCTGTGTGACACATTCCTCACTGACCTCTATCGCCCTGTGTGACACACATTCCTCACTGACCTCTATCGCCCTGTGTGACACACATTCCTCACTGACCTCTATCGCCCTGTGTGACACATTCCTCACTGACCTCTATCGCCCTGTGTGACACATTCCTCACTGACCTCTATCGCCCTGTGTGACACATTCCTCACTGACCTCTATCGCCCTGTGTGACACATTCCTCACTGACCTCTATCGCCCTGTGTGACACACATTCCTCACTGACCTCTATCGCCCTGGTGTCTATCCTGTGTGACACATTCCTCACTGACCTCTATCGCCCTGTGTGACACACATTCCTCACTGACCTCTATCGCCCTGTGTGACACACATTCCTCATGACCTCTATCGCCCTGTGTGACACACATTCCTCACTGACCTCTATCGCCCTGTGTGACACACATTCCTCACTGACCTCTATCGCCCTGTGTGACACATTCCTCACTGACCTCTATCGCCTGTGTGACACACATTCCTCACTGACCTCTATCGCCCTGTGTGACACATTCCTCACTGACCTCTATCGCCCTGTGTGACACATTCCTCACTGACCTTTATCGCCCTGTGTGACACATTCCTCACTGACCTCTATCACCCTGCTGTCTATCCTGTGTGACACACATTCCTCACTGACCTCTATCGCCCTGCTGTCTATCCTGTGTGACACATTCCTCACTGAGCTCTATCGCCCTGTGTGACACATTCCTCACTGACCTGTATCGCCCTGCTGTTTATCCTGTGTGACACATTCCTCACTGACCTCTATCGCCCTGTGTGACACATTCCTCATGACCTGTATGATGTATCGCCCTGTGTGACACATTCCTCACTGACCTCTATCGCCCTGTGTGACACCCTTCCTCACTGACCTGTATCGCCCTGTGTGACACATTCCTCACTGACCTCTATCGCCCTGCTGTCTATCCTGTGTGGACACACATTTCTCACTGACCTCTATCGCCCTGCTGTCTATCCTGTGGACACACATTCCTCACTGACCTCTATCGCCGTGTGTGACACATTCACTGACCTCTATCACCTTCACGTGCACCAGCTGGCTGCACGATGACCAGCTCTGGGAGGAAAATGTGCCATCCTTCAGAGTGACGTCACTACACGTCAAGGGGAAGCACTATCAATATCATCTGACACTCGTTACCTGGCTGCTATCAGTGCGAGTCCATCCTCGCCGTTCTCCTCATCCAGTCCCCAACTTACCACCCTCCATGCCCCCCCGCTCCATCTTGGTATCATGTACGCATCTAAATGTAAGACAAGATGTCAGCACATTCTATACAGAGAGAGAGAGAGAGAAGAGGGGGGAGAGAGGAGAGAAGAGAGAGAGAGAGAGAGAGGGGAGAGACAGACAGACAGAGAGACAGAGACAGAGAGACAGAGACAGAGACAGAGAGACAAGACAAGACAAGACAAAATTCTTTATTTACGAGGATAATCGATAAGCACCTGACGTGCTTTTTTACATCTAGTCCTCGCCCTGAGTTGGGACTACAACATGCAGTGAAATGAAATAATGTAAGAAAGCAAACAAACAAAGTGGTCATGCAATCATTATTGAACATCAAATGAAAATAGATTTTAAAAATGAAAAATAATAAAAAATAAATAAAATAATAAACAAACAAAAAAATGAAAATAAAAATGAAATAACAATAATGAAGGGGAAGGAGAGAGTGGGGGTTGGGGGGTGGGCTGGGCTGGGGGAACATATGAAAATGTACTAGAACGTACAAAAATTAGTATGTATAAAATCAGACAGTAAAATGAATATGATAAGGTGCGTACAGACTTTGGAACACACACTACACGCACGCACACACGCACAGAGAGGGAGAGAGAGGGAGGGAGAGAGAGAGTGAGAGAGAGCAAGGCACAACATGTTAATTGTTATCATTTTTCGTAAGACATGAAAATACGTAGAAGGTATTTAGCAAAGTGAGATGGAATTTGGTGGGGGGGGGGGGGGCAAAAAAAAAAGAGAGAGAGAGAGAGGGAGGGATGGAGAGAGAGAGAGAGAGGGTGGAAGGGAGAGGGGGAACAACAGAAATGGAAGGTAGTAATTAAGCATAAAATATAATAATTTGAAATGGAAAGAGAGAGAGAGAGAGAGAGAGAGAGAGAGAGAGAGAGAGAGAGAGAGAGAGAGAGAGAGATTCGGGGGGGGGGGGGGAGTAAGGAAGGGGAGATGTCTTGAACCCCTTGGGGAACACGCGCACATGTTAACATGCCTGGAACCATAAGATATACACCATTGCCCGTACATGATCAGCACACACACACACACACACACACACACACACACACACACCTTTTGCCCGCGAAATAAAAAGTATTACACCATCTCAATCAAATTGAACAGTGGTCATTTCCCACTGGTTCTCTCTCTCTCTCTCCTCTCTCTCTCTCTCTCTCTCTCTCTCCACACACACACACACACACACACACACACACACACACACACACACACACACTGAGTAGTGAAATGGGAAGGAGAAGGGTGGGGGAATCCACGGGGAAGGGGAGGGGAGCGGGAGACAGTTTCACAGCATGCAAGCTGACAACGACATGCCGCCACGTGTGGCCACAAACACGCACAGCTGTGATTGAACACAGACGGGGAATACACCATCGACTTTAATGTCTGTGGAATACACCATCGACTTTAATGTCTGTGGAATACACCATCGATTTAATGTCTGTGGAATACACCATCGACTTTAATGTCTGTGGAATACACCATCGACTTTAATGTCTGTGGAATACACTCGGGAGATCACGGTCCTGGCCGGTCCCCCACCCCGCCCCTCACCTCCCACCCTCCACCATTTCTTCCTTATCGCACATCACTCGGCTCAAACCAACGTCTGTCTGGATACGAAAATGCTGCGCGCGTGTGTGCGTGCGGGGAGGATGGGGGAGATAGTGGGGATGCGCACGAGGCATAACGTGAGGGTGTAAAGAGAGAGGGAGAGAGAAAGAGAGAGAGAGAGGGGGGGGAGAGAGAGAGAAAGAGAGAGAGAGAGAGATGAGAGAGAGAGAGAGAGAGAGAGAGAGAGAGAGAGGAGAGAGAGAGAGCGGAGGGGACAGTTCAAAAACGGACGAGTTTGTAGTGTGAGAAAGGAGGAGGTGGGTGGTGGGTGCGGGTGGAGGGCAGGGAGGTGAGAGAAGATACTGGAGTGGAGGGCAGGGAGGTGAGAGAAGATACTGGAGTGGAGGGCAGAGAGAGAGAGAGAGAGAGAGAGAGAGAGAGAGAGATCCAACTGAACAAAACCGCTTTGGACTTGTAACTTGAAGCATCCCCAACAGTACACCACGACCAGAGTGTGCAAGTGAACGGCATGAGGGTGAAGAAGCAGTAGACTCTCGTTGGTTGGTTGAGCAAACCCTGGGATGAGGTGTGGGCGAGTTGCAGGGTGAGAGATCTTATTTACAACTTGCCGACGATACTTTCAGTTTTCAGGGTTGCAGAAACGTGAAAATAAACAATGTGCCCTATCTGGTTTTCTCATAAAGCCGGGATGTGTGTGTGTGTGTGTGTGTGTGTGTGTGTGTGTGTGTGTGTGTGTGTGTGTGTGTGTGTGTAAGTGTGTCTGTGTGTAAGTGTGTGTGTGTGTGTGAATGTGTGTGTGTGTGTGTGTGCGCCCGTGCGCGCGCACGCGCGCGAGCGTGCGTGCGTGCGTGTGTGTGTGTGCGCAAACTGACCATGCACACAGTTGACAGTTTCTGCATACAAAGACTGTCGTTGCGGGGCATACCTGACTTCCATTCCACTGACCGTGATTATACAAATTGCATGCAACATTTTACACTTTCAGAAGCATATCCCGTCTCTGTTGATTTCATAATACCGACGGGTCAGTTTCTTTTAACACACACAACAAGGGGGGGGGGGGGGGAGCAAACAAATAAAAACCAAACATAAACTAGAAACACACAAAACAACATTCACACAGCGTGCTATCTTCGGTGTCAACATGGATGGGTGCACAGCTCTGTCCTTTGTGTTGTACCACATCGTCCTCGGGTCAGGTCAGGTTCATCTCACCACACCCCGGTTCCCAGTCCCACTTCACGTTTGCTGTGATGCAGGGGTGGACCAGAATTGCCCGTGATCACTGAAGGACAAACGCCATCCACAGCACCACGGTGTTCACAGACCTCAGCCGTTCCCCCCTAACCAAACTCCCATCAGCACAGCGACAACAGTCCACACGGCACAGACATAATGCACATGTTCCATGCATAATCAACGTTCACTTCACCTCCACAACATCCCCCTACCACCAGCACAGCGACAACAGTCCACAGACATAATGCACATGTTCCATGCATAATCAACGTTCACTTCACTCCACAACATCCCCTACCACCAGCACAGCGACAACAGTCCACAGACATAATGCACATGTTCCATGCATAATCAACGTTCACTTCACCTCCACAACATCCCCTACCACCAGCACAGCGACAACAGTCCACAGACATAATGCACATGTTCCATGCATCATCAACGTTCACTTTACCTCCACAACATCCCCTACCACCAGCACAGCGACAACAGTCCACAGACACAACCAACATGTTCCATGCATAATCAACGTTCGCTTTACCTCCACAACATGGAACTCCCATTCTTTGTGCATGCTTGGAATCGCTTTTTCCTGAATGTCTCTTTCCAACTTAACGGTCGAATGTTATCGCCGTTACAGAATTACACCGGAGATCTGACAGACTGTTGCACCCCGCTCAACCGCTCTACAGTCGCACTCTTTTAAAAAAAAAAAAAAAAAAAATACTGCACGGGGCGGAGGCGATGGGAGGAACAGGGAGGGGCAGGGGTGGGGGCAGAACAGCGCAACGGGCGAGACAGAAGGGAAGATAACTGAGTGTACAGGTGCACGGGTGTACTATAGACAAACCAGGCAAGCGTAGATAGAGGCAGCAGCCAGGCAGACCCGGAGGCAGCAGATGCCGTTGTCCAAACAAACGAGATCCCAGACAGGCCATTCTGCCGTCTGACCAAAGATAGTTCGCCCTACGGCGTACAGTCTTTGGTCTGACCTGCCGGTAATAGAGGCTGGGTCTTTCAACAGTCAGCGGCAGGCGCCTTTCGTTCTGACTCCTAACAGAAAGACCTGCCCATCGTTGGGTCAACTTCAACAGAAGCCCACTCACCATGTTAGTTGTGATGGTGTGCCGGGTGCCCCTGAACTCCCCGTTCGACCTACATGCAGTCCGACCGCATCCAGTTAGTGTCGCGTCTCATCCTCTGCCCTCAACCTTTCACCGACTCCCTGACCTCCCTCTGCCTCCCTCCTCTCTCTAACGTGCGCGCGGGCGCGCGCGCGCACGCACGCACGCACGCACGCACGCACACACACACGCACGCGCGAACGAACGCACGCACACACACACACACACACACACATGTATGCATGCATTCGCACACCCGCGCAGCACACTGTCAGATTCACGCCTTACTCGCGCGCATAGACAGAAAAAGGAAAGACAGACAAACCGAAGAAAGCTTCTCCCCTCTCCCCCATCCCCTCCATTCCCCTTTTTTAAATTCTACAGCTGATATTTTTTATAAGGAAAACGGTTAGTGTATGTATGTTTGTTTTTGTTTTGTTTTTCCATTACTTCACAATAGCTTCTCAACAACAACAAAAATCGACACAAAAGATCGCCGACCAAAAGCGGCCAAAGGTCTTCACGGACTGGCGGCATTGTTTTTGTACAGATCGGCCTCAACACAATGCCACAAAAATGTCTTCCCTCTTCTTGAACAACATCACGTCGCATCAAGTTCCACACTGTGCCTGTGACCACCTCAAAAACAAAAACAACAAGAACAAAAGTGTGTGTGAGCGCGTGCGTGCGTGCCTGCATGCGTGCGTGTGTGTGTGGTGTGTGCATTGTGTGTGTGTGTGTGTGTGTGTGTGTGTGTGTGTGTGTGTGTGTGTGTGTGTGTGTGTGCGTGTGTGTGTGAAAACCATTTGTCACTAATATCCACGGATGACTGTGTACATATCAACCTATATTCACATTTGGTCTGTTACATGTTACCCTATCTCTGTTCACTATTGTTTTGTTATGTGTGACTGATGTGGTCTGTTACCTACATGTTCACCTGTGGTCTGTTACATGTGACTGATGTGGTCTGTTACCTACATGTTCACCTGTGGTCTGTTACATGTGACTGATGTGGTCTGTTACCTTCATGTTCACCTGTGGTCTGCTACATGTGACTGATGTGGTCTGTTACCTACATGTTCACCTGTGGTCTGTTACATGTGACTGATGTGGTCTGTTACCTACATGTTCACCTGTGGTCTGTTACATGTGACTGATGTGGTTTGTTACCTTCATGTTCACCTGTGGTCTGTTACATGTGACTGATGTGGTCTGTTACCTACATGTTCACCTGTGGTCTGTTACATGTGACTGAAGTGGTCTGTTACCTACATGTTCACCTGTGGTCTTTTACATGTGACTGATGTGGTCTGTTACCTACATGTTCACCTGTGGTCTGTTACATGTGACTGACGCTACATGTTAACCTACATCTCTTCACCTACGGTCTGTTACATGTGACTGATGTGGTCTGTTACCTACATCTGTTCACCTGTGGTCTGTTACATGTGACTGATGTGGTCTGTTACCCACATCTACTCGCCTCTGGTCCATCATATGTGATAGACGTGTTCTGTTACCTTCATCATTTCAAGCTTGGCCTGCTTCATCATACCGAAGTGCGCCCATCAAGCGATTCTGCTGACCCTTACCTACTATCAATATCCACTACAAAACAACTATCCCACGTTTCCCGAAACCCTCAGAACTACTCTGGGTTTTCTTGTCAAAGGCGACCTGCGCTCCGGACGATCTAAAAGACAAGTGGGACAGGTTATAAGTCACAGCCTGTAAGGGGACACAGAACAGGACACAGGGTGCGCAGTCCCAGTAGTGAATCGTGCCACACTTTACACGGCGTTTTGTGTTGACGGAACACAGAGAGAGAGAGAGAGGGGGGGGGGGGGGCAGGCAGGCAGGCAGAGACAGAGAGAGAAAGAGAGAGAGACAGACAGACAGACTGACAGAGAGAGAGAGACAGACAGACTGACAGAGAGAGACAGACAAACAAGGCAGACAGACTGACAGAGACAGACTGACAGAGACAGACAGACTGACAGAGACAGACAGACAGACTGACAGAGACAGACAGACAAGGCAGACAGACTGACAGAGACAGACAGACAGACTGACAGAGACAGACAGACAGACTGACAGAGACAGACAGACAAGGCAGACAGACTGACAGAGACAGACAGACAAGGCAGACAGACTGACAGAGACAGACAGACAAGGCAGACAGACTGACAGAGACAGACAGACAGACTGACAGAGACAGACAGACAAGGCAGACAAGGCGAGGGATAGCAGAGGACAGGAGGCGGAGGGATGAAGGGGGGAGAGAGAGGGTGGGGTGGGGCGAGGAACATGTTGGTCCCCTGAGTCACTCCCTAGACAGCTACACGCACATCATCAAAGTCCCTCCCAGAATCAGACTGGCGACGGTATGACAATGCGTCATGGTTTTTCCTCTCACTGATCTTGGGACATCTTTAACAAATCTCCAAATGATAAGTGGAGGGGAGGGAGAAGAAGAAAGCAAAGTGCGAGTTCAGGAGGCGAGTGTGCGAGGAAAGCGAGAAGAGGGGATAGGCAGGGGGAGTGAGGAGAACGAACTGGGGAACACACACACACATCCATACACACATTTACTTGTACATTATATATAAGATAAAATCACGCACACACATATGCACGTGCAAGCATACGCTTCCCCCCCCCCCCCCCCCCCCCCCCCCACCACACACACACACGCATGCACGCGCTTACACACACACAACAACTTTACAGGCTGGGAGTCTGATAAAGAAATCGGGAGAGAGAGAGAGAGAGAGAGAGAGAGAGAGAGAGGAATGGGAGGAGGGAAAGGATGGTTGGGGCGGGGGGGGGGGGGGGGGGACGGGGAAGCCACCATACAGACTGACGCAGTTGGCCCCCTCGAGTCTCAGCATTTGCCAACATGGAAAAGGCACAAAGACACAGAAAAATCAGCGAAGTCACAGGACACTCACTCAACACACACACACACACACACACACACACACACACACACACACTCTCTCTCTCTCTCTCTCTCTCTCTCTCTCTCTCTCTCTCTCTCTCTCTCTCTCTCTCTCTCTCTCTCTCTCAACACACACACACACACACACACACACACTCAATGGAGAGGAGGGAAAAAAATGCTAATTTTGTGTTCATTTAAAACAGTAACAAAACAATTCCTGCAAACCTCAGTGTTTCACACTGGACGGGTCAGCCTTCCATTGGAAACCTCCTCTACTCTCCACTGCTTTCATTTAATACTCAAACAATGATTTCCACTGCGTATAGTTGCTGACACTCGCGCCTCATTTGGAGGATGATCTACAAAATTATATATAGCCCTCATTTAAAAGTGACCCCCAACCACATATACTTGAACAAAAACACTACATATAATTCAACAAAAACACTCAAGTCTGGGTTTTGGTTTAGATGTTTTGGGATTTGGAAATTATTTTAAAACGATGGATTTTCTTTCTAAGTGTGGGAAGGTTGGCATCTACGGTTTAACTTCTGGTTAAACGGCCATGGGAGCCCACCCCCACCC
>CM031610.1:3333509-3341760 GCA_018398815.1 Conus ventricosus
TACGTACGTGTGCATACATGCACGTATGCGCATGTTTGTAATATGAGTGCATATAACTCTGTGTGCATTTGTGTGTGTGTGTGTGTGTGTGTGTGTGTGTGTGTGTGTGTGTGTGTGTGTGTGTGTGTGTGTGTGTGTGTAAGTGTGTGCGTGTATGCGCGTGTGTGTGTGTGTGTGTGTAAGTGTGTATGTGTGTGTGTGCCTCTGTGTGTGTGTGTGTGTGGGTGCGCGAGGGGTGCTTTGTGTTGTATTGTGGTGTGGTGTTGCATATTCAAAAGCGCGCTGGTACTTGTGTGCATGTGTGTGTGTGTGTGTGTGGGGGGGGGGGGGGTGCTTTGTGTTGTATTGTGGTGTGGTGTTGCATATTCAAAAGCGCGCTGGTACTTGTGTGCATGTGTGTGTGTGTGTGGGGGGGGGGGAGGGTACATACATACGTGTGTGTATATGTGTGTGCAGAAAATCTGAAGTGGGGAAGGAAACGGGGACAAAAGACTCTCCGAATTAACACAAAGTAAACAGGTGTGTTGACCCCCACCGTGCCGACCTTGTGTACACACACACGTAGGACATGACTGACAAGTGTTCTGGATAGGGGCAGGGAGACGCATGGATGAGGTGATGTGCGCTGGTGTTGGCCACTCCAGGAGAACTGCGCTTACGGAGCTCTGCCTGCGGGCCTTCGTGTCAATACATATCTGTTTTGTTTCCCACTCAAGTCTGGCATACCGATGCATACCGCTTGCTGTGGTTCCCTGCACAGTTGGGTGAAATGAAATGATCTATGCCGTGCCCATTCCTCACCCACGAGGGGCTGTTAAAGCTTGTAGAACAGCCAAGGCCGGGACACCGTATCCGGGTGTGTCTACAAGTTTCACTGTTCAAACCAACACCTCTATGTCACTGCCTAATTTCCATGCAGCGAACCTGTTTTACTTAGCAACTAGCATTTTAACCCGGTCTTGTCCCTCCATAACCCCTTCACTGCATCCAAAGATAGTACGCCTTCCGTAGGGTGTGCTATCATTGCTGCATCTCTCCTCAACCCTCTCCAATCTGTGTCTCGATTCACCCACAATGCTAAACACTGTAGAAGCAGCATTGTTGTTTCCCTTGTTCCCACCAACGTCACGTCAGGAAGAAAACTCTGGAGGACAGCGCGACAGCTGAAAGTCTCTGGAGAAACGCCCCCCACCCCCCAGCCAATGTTCGGCCCTGAACTACTTATGTTCTAGGGGCATTGGTCCGCATCCAGGTCATCTTGACAATTCAGTGACGTTCTGCTGTCAGAAATATTTTTTAGCGCTGCTGGCATTCAAAACTGCATCTCTTGGACAGTCGGACATCGTAAGGGGTGCCCTGTGTGTGTGTGTGTGTGTGTGTGTGTGTGTGTGTGTGTGTGTGTGTGTGTGTCGTGCGTGCGTGCGTGCGTGCGTGCGTTGCGTGCGTGCGTGCGTGCGTGCGTGCGTGCGTGCGTGCGTGCGTGCGTGCGTGCGTGCGTGCGTGGTGTGTGTGTGTGTGTGTGTGTACGTGTGTGTGTGCACATGTGTGTGCATACGCGCGCGCGGGGGGGCATCCACACAGCCACTGGACATCTATACTAAGCTGTGAAATTGAAGCCTTACGCAATTCACTGTTTTTCCCTCTCTTCGACTGTTGCAGCCTCACTCTTCTCACCTGCCTCTGCCACCGCCTGCAGGTTCTGCTCCTCTTCTTCCCAGAAATCATAGGCTGATGAGCCTCCAGCCCCCTCCCCATTTGATGAGGACTCTAGCCTGGAAGCTAGATACTCTCAAGCTGTTGGCCAGACTGGCATACTTCTCAGTGACTGGCATACTTGACATGGACGATGTCAGCTTCCTCAATTCTTCGTCCATGATGGCACAGCGAGTTCAATCCGAGTCCTTTGTTTTGATGAACGTGGGTGACGCACTATACCCTGCCTCACGCCACTCTTCTTGGCGATACCTAAATAGTTTCCCCACACTGGAAGGTCTGCTGTACACACCTAGTTATGCGCTCCATCCAGAAAACCTCCTCCACCTCGTCCAAGTCCATTCCTTACGTGTTTATGAAGAGGAGAAAAAAAAAAAGAACAGAAAAATTGTACACCATCTTAAAGCACAACATTGCTTGAGATTTTATCTTTTCTTTTCTATTTTTTTTTTTTTTGAGGGAGAGAGAAAGAGAGAGAGTCAGACAGACAGACACGGAGACAGAGAGACAGAGATAACAAAAGGCAAGATGGAAGGGGAGGGTGGACGGGGGAGGCGTGGGGGTATTAATGGAGCAAAGCCGTCTAGTCGCAAGGATCCCTCCACAGGGAACAATGGCAGTGACCCCCTGTCGACCCCTCTACCCTTGACCTCCCCCCTCTCCTTCCCCCCCCCCCCCCCCCCCCCCCTTCCCCCCTGACATCACTCCACCTCTTTGTCCCCTACAACCGACTGACTCAACCTTCCCGACAGAACAATTCCCTCTGACTCCGTGATGGGAAGACGGTACACTCCCAGGGTGTGTATAGGTAGGTGGGTGGGTGGGCGAGGGTAGAGAGAGGAAGGAGGAGGAGGGAAGGGGAGGGAAACGCCGGCGGCAGATATACACAAGCCGGTAGAAAAAAAAAATAATGCCCCCTTTACGATCGCCCATTAAACGTGCCCAGTCACTTCACCGGCGTCTGTTCACAGAAGACGCACTTTTTCCCCAACAAGCTCTGTCACCGAGACTCCCCACTTTCCTGGGACTCCCCCCCCCCCCCCCCCCACCCCCAACTCCTTGCCTACAAAGGGGAGGGGAAAGCAGTGGTCCTTCTGCTTCTGACCTCTTCTCTCACCGCTGACATATTACACCATGGGGGAAAGCAGTGGTCCTTCTGCTTCTGACCTCTTCTCTCACCGCTGACATATTACACCATGGGGGAAAGCAGTGGTCCTTCTGCTTCTGACCTCTTCTCTCACCGCTGACATATTACACCATGGGGGAAAGCAGTTGTCCTGCTTCTGACCTCTTCTCTCACCGCTGACATATTACACCATGTTCTTCTAACTTCGTGACCTTGGTGACAGTGGTGACCAGGGCAAGTGCAAATGCACTGCGCACGAACGCGCAAGCCTGCGCGCACTCAACATACACGCGCGCACGCACGCACACACACCTACATTCGCACACACACACACACACAATGCACGCACGCACGCACGCACACACACATGCACACTCTCGTACACGCGCACTCGCTCGCACGCGCATACACACACACACACACACACACACCACACACGCGCGCGCGCGCGCGCGCGCGCACGCACGCACGCACGCACGCACAGTGACTGACCTCCATCAAGCAGAACTGTTCCGGGTCCTCCTTCTCCAGGCCATACTTCTCCATGGCCTCCCTGATGACGGCGCTGGTGGTATCCGCCGTCGACAACAGCAGCGTCTTGTACGGCACGTCAGGCTGCAACGACTCTCCGTAGATCTTCAACGTCCCTCCTGAAACACCACACAGAGGACACACTGAACGCCGTGCGCGTTCACACCCCTCAACACGTGTCGAGCTTTTACCACTGGTCCAATCTAAACAATACTGCGCACCGGTGATTTAAACACGATCCAGATCTGAAAGTCCTTCAAGTTCAATCACTTTTAACCAAGAGTCGGAAGCACACACTGTGAATCTTTGCATATGTCGCATCCTTCAGACACTTCTGTTCATTAAGCCCGTGGGGGAGGGGGGTGGGTGGGGGCCGCTAGGGATAACGTCTGGGTCTCAGGAGTTTGGTTATAGACCTTCATCAATTTTTTTTTCAAACAAAAAGGTGGAGCTGTCTTTTTTTTTTTCATTCGAAACCTGAACATACTGTTGGCATGTTCCAACCGGAAAACTGGCACACCTGGCTTACCCACAAGGAACACAGCCATGTCCGGGGTTAGCTTCACCTCCATCAACCTGCTAGGTGCTTCTACCACGGAGGCTAGGTCTTTGTCCGAGTCTGATGGTTTCTTTGTCTGTCTGTCAGCAACATTCAGAACAAACAAACCACAAACAAACAGTTTGAACGAGACTGGATGGAAAATGTCCACGGACGAACCCACTGGACATCTGTGCGGATCTGGATCAAAGCGCGGGTGTGTTTGTTGTGTGTTGTTTTGTGTTTGTACGTTTGTTTGTTTGTTTGTTTGTGCGTTTGTTTTTGTTTTGCTTCCTCCACACTGCCAGGTTGGACACTTTCAGACATTTTCTACTTTACGAAATAAAGCATGGATCCATATTCAAAAGAAGAAGAAGAAGACCCACTCGATGTGCCGATTTCAATGACTCTGTAAGATTGCTGCGGATCCGGATAATACCCCGCATCCACTGTGCCGCCAGACTGCTGGACCATGGCGGGGACCTGAGCTCTCCCGGGGGCCCTTTTCAGTGTGCAGGTGTTGAAACAGCCTGTCAACCTCGCGTCTCTTCGCAACACGGTCCGCCCTTCCCTGACGGACCCGGCACATATGTCTTCCCCCCCTCCCCCCCCCCCCCCCCCCCCCCCCCCCCCCCCCCCCCGCCCTCCTCGTCCCCCTAACACCACCCCGCTCCCATCCTATCAAAGACGGTCAAGACCACAATAACGGCGATGATGACGATACTGCAGCGGTGACAGAGGGGAAGCAGGATGCTAACAACATCAAGAACAATGCGTTGAAACCCATTTTACACATACAAAAATGAGAAAAGGTGAAATAATGACGATCATGCTGCTGCTGCTGACGATGACAATGATGACGAGGATCATCAAAGAAAAGATAACAAGAAGACGAAATCAGCCATAACCTAACGCATACCGCGTAACTAAGGACTAAATAATATACACACGCCATCAGACAAGCGAGACAACTTCATTTGTGTCACACACACACACACACACACACACACACACACACACACACACACACACAAACACACATACACACACACACACACACACTCGCACACACACACACACACTCACACGCACGCACGCACACATGCGCGCGCACTCATTGAGCACCCCCCCCCCCTCTCCCTCTCTCTCTCTCTCTCTCTCTCTCTCACGTGTATCTCTATAAACATGATGTTGCATTACAGTCAGCCTTTACATCCGTCACGAGTAGAAAACAATCTGTTGGAAGAAGGGGGCAGGCAGATGTTTTGATCTCAGTGACCACAACGGTTACGTTATAGTGACATGAGTGACACTTTGGAGCGATGCATGCAGACAGAACAGAGACACACACACACAGAAAGGCAGACACACAGAAGGCGCGGCGCGATACCGACCTAGAAAGGCTGAGGGAAACGACAGAATCACATGCATGCAAGCGTGCACGCGAGCCAGCATACACATGCATTCACATATGCTCATGCATACGTACGCACGCACGCACGCACGTACACACACACACACACACACACAACACACACACACACACACACACACTGAGAGGGGGGGAGGCAATAAATACTTCTACAACCTTCATGAACATTTTAGTTTATTAGAAACAACAAATTTTGCTCATAAAAATAATTCCTGATCTGACCGCTTAAAACTGCATTTCCTTGTTCCTGAGGAATGCATTTCCTTGTTCCTGAGGAAAACCTTTAACGATTTGTCATTGCAAACCAGACCGCATGCACATCAATTCGGCATAAACTTCAAACTTTCAGCATGTGCTTGACAGGTGCTGTTTGTCCCCTGACACGCAACAACTTGACTTTTTTCTGTTCCAGTTACCTCACCTTCCTCCTTCTACTCCTCTCTCTCTCTCTCTCTCTCTCTCTCTCTCTCTCTCTCTCTCTCCCCTCCTTATTCTGTGTGTGTGTGTGTGTTGTGTGTGTGTGTGTGTGTGTGTGTGTGTGTGTGTGTGTGTGTGTGTGTGTGCGTGCGTGCGTGCGTTCGTGCGTGCGTGCGTGCGTGCGTGCGTGCGTGCGTGTGTGTGTGTGTGTGTGTGTGTGTGTGTTGATTGCAGTCGCATACCTCTCTCCACATGTAAACCAACTCGGCAGCTGAGCTGGCAGGGTTCAGGTGCTTTTCTCTTCCGTGTGTTTTCCTACCCCCCGGTATGCATATGACCCGCGGGATTTAATGGGTGTCCCCCTCCGCCTATCCACCCCAAAACACCACACACTTCATGACACCTCTCTCTCTTTTTCTCTTTCTCTTTTGTGTGTGTGTGTTTGTGGGTGTGTGGTGTGGTGTGTGTGTGTGTGTTGTTGTGCAGCACTAACAGGTTGTACAGGGCGAGGAAGAAGGAAAACAGGGCCCTGTCGCTGGCAAAGGTAAAAGAGGGAATTTTCATCGCTGTCTTTTTGGGGTCCCAGTTATATTGCACGCCCCGTTGCCCCTCCAAGGGTGGCTTTTGGGGCCGGGGGAAGAAAGAAGGAATTTGGGGTAAAGGGGTCAGGGTTTGTTTACGCAAAGTCCCCCAAAGGGGAGCAAGTGGGGCGAAAGATGGGGGCCCATAAGGGGCCGGCACCTCGCGCGGTTTTGTATCGAAAGTATGATTAATTTAAACTCCCCCTGATCCGTTTAAAAAACTCGGGGCGATGACGTACCCCCCTTTTTCCCTTTGGTCGCTTCTTTTTTTTTAAAACGCGCCGTGGAGGTGGTGGTGCAGGGGGAAAATGTGGTGCAGTTTTATTTTCGGACTGTGCAGGGAATCGGGGAGGGGCCCACTATTTTCCCCGCTCCTCAATTTTTTAGACTGATGCCCTTTCGTGTTTCCTGCCCTGTCTGAGTGTGTGCGTGCGCGCGCGCGTGTGTGTGCGCGTGGTGAGTGACCGGGAAAAGCGGGGGGGCTCGCTTACATTTTTTTTAAAACTGTTTTTGTTTGTTTTTTTTTTTTTGGGCCAAACGTGTGTTGCGTGTGCGCTGTGTGAGTGACACAGAGAGGAGAAGGGCTGACTTACTTATATAATTTTTTAAAAGCGTGGTTGTGTTCTTTTTCTTTTTTTTATTGTGGTGCGGTGTGTGTGTGTATGTTGTGTGTTGGTTTGGGTTGGTGTGGGGCGGCGCGCGGTTTTGGTGCGCGTGTGGTGTGTGTGTTGTGTGTGGTCTGTGTATGGTGGGCGCTGTGCAATATGCTGTTGTGTGTGAGGACCAGGGAAAACCCGGGAGGCTCGACTTAATTATTTTTTTTTTTTAAGAATGTTTTTTTTTGGGTTGAAAACGGCGTGTCTGTGTGTTGTGTGTGTATGTGTGCGCGCGCGTGTCCGCGGGTGTGTTGGCGCGTAGTGTGGGGTGTGTGTGTGTGTGGTGTGTGTGTGTTGTGTGTGTGTGTGTGTGTGTGTGTGTGTTTGTTGTGAGGAAGAGAAGGGGGGGACACGGTAGCAATTTGGCGTTCTATAGGTCTTCTCCCGGTGCTGGACAAGACCCCCCCCCCGTCACACTTACTGGCTCGATCAAGACCAAAAAGGTGAGAGAAGAGAGAGAAGAGGGAGAGAGAGAGAAGAGAGGGAGAGAGGGAGAGAAGAGAGAGAAGAGTGGGGTGTGTGTGTGTGTGTTGTGTGTAGTGGTGGTTTTTTTTTGGGGTGGCGGAAAAAAGATTTGTCAAGGGGCGGAAAATATGATTGTAAAATTTAAGAACAATTAGAATCAGTATTTTGAAAGACTGTAACATTTTTATAGTACAGCGGATGCCCTTTTCTACACTATACCGTCATCCATGTGTTCAGGGTGCCCTCAGCCCTCAGTTTAATGAAGCGAAGGTTTTTTGAAAGGGATGTCCTTGGCCGAGGATAGACTTTAATGTGCCTTCCCCCGAAAGGAAACCTTTTTTATCAACGTTTTTTGGAGTTTACATGATCTAAAAAAAACCTTTTACGCTCGTTTTACGGAGAAACCCAAGCAAAATAAAATGTTTTTTTTTGGATACAGTGTTAGAAAAAGGTACCACTCTAAGCGACCCTTTGATAAAAAAGGAAATTGAAAAACATTGGATAACTTTTTCGACAAACAATTAGTTGACACAGTTTAAAGTCATAACTGTGGTTTTGACGATGTGTGTCACTTGTTGGGTCCATTGTAAAACGGGAGGGAAACACGGACGTGTGAATTTCTCTTGGGACATTTTTCCCCGGGGTCAGTTCATTTTCTTTACTTATTAGGGCTTTTACCCCTTATTTTGACTATAACACGTATCCCCAAAAAAAAAAGGGGGTTAACCTGATATGAGTGGGGCAGGGTTTTTTGATAGTATTTTTTTAGGGGGGGGACAAAAATAAATTTTA
>CM031610.1:3341860-3344360 GCA_018398815.1 Conus ventricosus
GTTTTTTTTTGTTTTTTTTTGGGGGAAAAAAGGTTTTACACGGGTTTTTTCCCTTTTTCGGTTATCACCTGTGTGTTTTACAGACGACACCTGTGTGTTTACCCGGGAGGAACCCCCTGTTGTTTCCAGGGGAACACCTGTGTGTTCCAACAAACACCTGTGTTTTTACCCCGTCATCGCGTGTGTGAAACGACGGAAGTCACCGGGCAGGGGGGCAACGGGGGGGAGGAAAAGGAGGAGGTGAATTCCAAGGGGGGGGGGACAGGGGGGGAACATCAGCAGCCCCCGGAACAGCTGGTCCCCGGCGCCCCGAACGGGTCGTGGCACGGTACGTTGTGGCTTTGGAGGGGGGGGGGGGGGGGGGGGGGGGGAGGAGGGCGGGGGGAAGGGGATGGAGAGTAGGGAGGGGGTACAGAAGACGCTGGCTACGGGGACTGGGGCTGAAAAGTATCAGTTTTTGTGTCGTGATTCATTTCTGTCACTGGTGTGTGTGCACGCCCACTTTTTGAGTATCCATGAGGGCCCGGGGGCAAAGGACAGTAATAGAACTAAAGTGGGAGAAAATAAACAGAATGGAATGGCACAGAAGATAACACGGAAATCAACAACGGGATAGTAAAAAATAAGGCAACGAACATGAATAAAGCGAATGGAAGGCAAAAACAGATGTGCAAAATAGAACAACGCAATAGAGTGGGTAAACAACTGCAAAGAGTGGAGTAAACGACTGCAATAGAGTGGAGTGAACAGACTGCAAAAAGTGGATGAACAGATGCAATAAAGGTGGAGTGAACAGGGAATAGAGTGGAGTAGAACAGCTGGAATAGAGTGGAGTAGAACAACGGATAGAGTGGGTAAAAAAGGGAGAACAGGTGGGAATAGAGTGGAGTAGAACAGAGTGGAATAGAGTGGAAAACAGACTGCAATAGAGTGGAGTAAAAAGTGGGAATAGAGGGGAGTAGAACAGAGTGAATAGAGTGGAGTAAAAACGATAAAGAGTGGAGTAACAGAGGGGAAAATAGAGTGGAGTAGAACGGGACTGCATAGGTGGAGTAAACAGAGGAATAGAGTGGATTAGAACAGACTGCAATAGATGGAGTAACAGAGTGGATAGAGTGGTAGAACGATGGAATAGAGTGGTTAGAACAGATGAATAGGTGGAGTAGAACAGATGGATTAGAGTGGAGTAGAAAGATGGAGTAGGAACAGAGTGGAATTAGATGGAGTAGAACAGAGGGGAAAAGTTGATAGAAAGACGGGAATAGAGGGGGGGTAGAAAGATGGAATAGGTGGTGGAACAAGTGAATAGAGGGAGTAGAACAGATTTGAGTAGAACAGAGGGAATAGAGTGGGAGAAGATATAGAGTGGTAGAACAGATGGAATAAGTGGAGTAGAACAGATGATGGGAGTGGAGTAGAACAGATGGAATAGAGTGGAGTTAACAGGTGGATAGAGGGGGTGTGACAGATGGAGCAAAAGAGTGGAATTAGGTGAGTGAACAGAGTGGAATAGAGTGGAGTGAATTTAAGTGGAGTAGAACAAGGGGAATAGGTGGAGTTAAACAGAGTGGAATAGATTGGGTAGAACAGAGGGGAATAGAACAGAGTGGAGTAGACAGAGTGGAATAGAGGGAGTAGAACAGATGGAATAGAGGGTAAACAGACTGGAATAGAGTGGAGTAGAACAGAGTGGAATAGAGTGAGTAGAACAGAGTTGGAATTGAGTGGAGTAGAACAGACTGGAATAGAGTGGAGTAGAACAGAGTGGAATAAGTGGAGTAGAACAGGTGGAATAGAGTGGAGTAGAACAGAGTGGAATAGAGAGGAGTAGAACAGAGTGGAATAGAGTGGAGTAGAACAGAGTGGAATACAGTGGAGTAGAACAGACTGGAATACAGTGGAGTAGAACAGACGATAGAGTGGAAGTAGAACAGAGTGAATAGAGTGGAGTAGAACAGAGTGGAATAGAGTGGAGTAGAACACAGTGGAATAGAGTGGAGTAGAAACAGAGTGGAATAGAGTGGAGTAGACAGAGTGGAATAGAGTGGAGTAGAACAGAGTGGAATAGGGTGGAGTAGAACAGAGTGGAATAGAGTGGAGTAGAACAGAGTGGAATAGAGTGGAGTAGAACAGAGTGGAATGAGTGGAGTAGAACAGAGTGGAAAACGACGAAAGGAACAGAATGGAACCATCATGGAATACATCAGAGCAGAATGAAATATGACCGAACTGGTCTTACGTTATTGTCATGAAGTCTCAAGATGAATACGTGGTTTACTTGGCAATGTGTGTGTGTGTGTGTGTGTGTGTGTGTGTGTGTGTGTGTGTGTGTGTGTGTGTGTGTGTGTGGTGTGTGTGTGTGTGTGTGTGTGTTGCAGGCAGTCAACACGGACCAGAAACTCAGCGGGGTCTGAAGGAACCTGAAGACATCCATGTTCAGAAAGACCCAGGCACAGTGTCTCCATCCCTGTCCGCGCCACCCTCAGGAACCCTTACTCAC
>CM031610.1:3349360-3372836 GCA_018398815.1 Conus ventricosus
TTTTAAAACATTCAAACTTCACTTTGGGTCTACAATGGTGACCGGTTTACTTATCATCACAAAGCGGGGGCTGAATATGAGTAAGTAAATTCGAAAATACTTTGCAGAGAGAGAGAGAGAGAGAGAGAGAGAGGTGTCAAAACGTCATCCAAATGGTTCACAAGAGAGTACAGTTCACAACACTGTTTTCATTTTCGTCGCATCGGACGTTCAGTACACTGTTAACAAATACATAAATTGAAAAAAACAACAACAATAAACAAACACCATTTAAACAGATGTTGACCATCAATTCACACGACACTATTCTGCTTAAGACACAATGAAACGCAAGCGTGCAAGTGTGTGTGTGTGTGAGAGAGAGAGAGAGAGAGAGAGAGGGTGAGCCGGTGGTGGGTGGGAGGTTAAAAAGGTGGTTCCTGTGTTATCATTGGTGCAAAACATCGAATTGTTCCACAGAGGGTGCACAATTTTATCTGATTGGTCCATACAATTAAACACTTTGAAAACATAGAGTATTTTTTCTCTCCTTTACATCGTTTAAGTACCGTTGCAGCTACGTAGCACTGCAAACAAACATAAACAAAATAATATGAAATCTGAAATGTTTTGCACCCTCATAGATCTAATTGAAACTCCTATCGAGGCCTAAAAAACCCCTCAACATGTAGATCATGTGTCACTGGACAACCAATGAAAAACGTGGAAAACATGCAGTTGTCTTGTTTCCAAGTGTAGACAGTCTGCGCAGAAGCAGACGTGCGCTAGATCTACAATGTCGTCTGCTGCCATTTACACCTGTGAAACCCGTATCAATGCTGTGAACAGTTTTATTTCGCAGTTCTTTAATTTTCAAGAGCAAATCCGGATGATTGCTTGTGTGGAAAGGATATGCTGCTGACAATTTCAGCGAAGATTCAGGAAAGCCTTTGTTCAGTGACTCGCCCACCTGGCTTTCTATACAAGATCATGTGAACTGTCGTCTGTTCGACTTTTTCCCATTTGCTATACG
This sequence comes from Conus ventricosus, assembly GCA_018398815.1. Taxonomy (NCBI): domain Eukaryota; kingdom Metazoa; phylum Mollusca; class Gastropoda; order Neogastropoda; family Conidae; genus Conus; species Conus ventricosus. The sequence continues at coordinate 3,350,373 of CM031610.1, forward strand.
GTACGTCTGCTGGTCACGCGAACGGCTGGGAAATGGGAGACAAACCAAGCTTTCTGGGTTTGTCAAGCTTTATGAAAGGAAATACATGACCACAGACAACACTCTTGGAGAATACGGGTGAAAAATAAACTTGCGTCGATGGTCAGATGAAGTTTAAATCCTTAAAAGTGCAGTAGATCTCACTGCTTTGCCCATCTTGGTCCAGCTAAGTGGAGGTGGGGGAGGGGATAGGGGTCTGATATTGAGCACGTTGTCCTCAGTTTTGCTATACTAACATTTTTTCTACTTTTCAGTGAGGTGACAAAAATGATCTGTAATCAAAATTAATAAAAATAAAAAAATATCCCACGTCGCTTAAATGTAACATTGTAAGAACTGAAAAGTTGGTGACTGAATTAACGTGAGAGAAAGTAAAAACTGTACATCACTTAAATCTTCTGTCGGTGTCTGGCGTAATTTTGTTGCTAGATCATTTTTGTTATTCGCAGGGTGCAACACGAAAGTGCAAGAAAACAAGAAAGTTGAATAATTTCCACGTGAGTCCTGGACACTCCACATGGTAAGCAAAATCACTTGGCATAGAGAGTCAAGGTTAGCGCATACAGCGTTATGGGGTGTGGTCTGATATTGGGACATGTCCAGTGCAGGGCCCCTGATCATGGATCTCATTGGTTGTCTGCCGACGGAGAGAATATTACCACCACCCCTCACTGTTATAAAAACATGGACTTTTTCTGTACAAGCAACTTTACATCATAATAAGGACAGAAACAGGACTGAAAACGGGCAGATGTACTGCTGCCACAGTGGAAGATAAAGTGCACAACTTTTAGCCTGGAGGACCTAAAGTTCAGAAAACTTTTTCTTAAAAGCCGACGCCGACAGCAGCCTAGCTTGAACGGACTGCAATCGGCAGGCATCTCTGTCGCGTTGAGGAAGCACATGAAAATCGTTGGAAGAGGGCATGGTCACACTAAATCACCGACAGCATGACTTTGACACCCTACACACTGGCACGCCCACCTGACGAAACGTCCGTGCAGAATACCCGTGACTGTTGGACACGTCCACCAAGAATGTTCGATCTGTTCTCTGTGCAAGATGGCTGTCGGCTAACTTGCAGCAAAAGCCTTGGGCATCACCGAGCATCTGTGTTTTCAGTTGGAAGAACTAGAATCGACATAAAAAGTGCGCCGAAGAAGTACGGTGTCACAGCACAGCACTGACCTGGACAGCTGTGCCGTGCGGTGTGAACGCCCACGCACTTCACTCGTAAGAAACGGCTTCAAAACAACATCATGAAGGTGAGCTCGTTCGTTCGTCCAGGTTTTGTCTTGATGTCGTCGTTGCGCAAATTGTCACCAGCTTTCGTTTTTGTTTTGTTTTGTTGTGTTTTAATTTTGCATATTTCATTGATGCTTCTATTGTTTGTGTCTGTCCGCACAACGTGCTAGTCCGTGTATTTCTGATTCAGACTGTCTAGCTTTACTGTTATGCCTACCAGTCTGGCAGTGTCCGTCAGTGGCTTTACCGTCATCTGTCGGTCAGTCTGTCCCTCCCTTCCTCCCTCTCTCCCACCGTCCATATACTTCTCACCGCAACCCCTTTTCCCCTCCCCCCCCCCTCCCCCACGCCTGCTTTTTCTATCTTCATTTTCCTCTTATCGGTCTCATTTCATCATGCCTCTTGTTTCTGTGCTCTGTAGACCTGTATCTCTCCCTGAATGTCAAACACTTCAATTGAATTTATGTTGTTTATAACATGCACACACACACGCACGCACGCACGCACGCACGCACTCAGACAGCTAACCAGTGAAGTGTGACGCAAACAGCATTGCCAAGATGAGCCGGAACAAGAACGAACGAGGAGCATGTACAGGTAGGCCTCTTTCTGTCCTGTTGGCCCCTGTCCCTCTTTCTTCTCTGTATGCTCATCTGGTTTATCTCCAGTCTGTCCAGTTTGTTTCTATCCTGTTGGTTTCTGTCCTGTCTGTCCTGTTGGTTTCTGTCCTGTTGGTTTCTGTCCAGTCTGTCCTGTCTGTCCTGTTGGTTTCTGTCCTGTTGGTTTCTATCCTGCTGGTTTCTGTCCAGTCTGTCCTGTTGGTTTCTGTCCTGTTGGTTTCTCTCCAGTCTGTCCTGTCTGTCCTGTTGGTTTCTGTCCTGTTGGTTTCTATCCTGTTGGCCCCGCCCCTCTTCTTCTCTGTATGCTCATCTGGTTTCTCTCCAGTCTGTCCAGTTTGTTTCTATCTTGCTGGTTTCTGTCCTGTTGGTTTCTGTCCTGTTGGTTTCTGTCCTGTTGGTTTCTGTCCTGTTGGTTTCTATCTTGCTGGTTTCTGTCCTGTTGGTTTCTATCCTGTTGGTTTCTATCCTGTTGGTTTCTATCCTGTTGGTTTCTGTCCTGTTGGTTTCTATCCTGTTGGTTTCTCTCCAGTCTGTCCAGTTTGTTTCTATCCTGTTGGTTTCTCTTTAGTCTGTCCAGTTTGTTTCTGTCCTGTTGGTTTCTGTCCTACTTTCTGTCCAGTTTGTTTCTATCCTGTTGGTTTCTCTTTAGTCTGTCCAGTTTGTTTCTGTCCTGTTGGTTTCTGTCCTACTTTCTGTCCAGTTTGTTTCTATCTGTTGGTTTCTCTTTAGTCTGTCCAGTTTGTTTCTGTCCTGTTGGTTTCTCACTAGTCTGTCCAGCTTGTTTCTATCCTGTTGGTTTCTCTCCAGTTTGTTTCTGTCCTGTTGGTTTCTGTCCAGTTTGTTTCTGTCCTGTTTGTTTCTATCTTGTTGGTTTCTGTCAAGTCTGTCCAGTTTGTTTCTGTCCTGTTTGTTTCTGTCCAGTTTGTTTCTATCTTGTTGGTTTCTGTCCAGTCTGTCCAGTTTGTTTCTGTCCTGTTGGTTTCTGTCCAGTTTGTTTCTATCTTGTTGGTTTCTGTCCAGTCTGTCCAGTTTGTTTCTGTCCAGTTTGTTTCTGTCCTGTTGGTTTCTGTCCAGTTTGTTTCTGTCCAGTTTGTTTCTATCTTTTTGGGGTTTCTGTCCAGTCTGTCCAGTTTGTTTCTGTCCTGTTGGTTTCTGTCCAGTTTGTTTCTATCTTGTTGGTTTCTGTCCTGTTGGTTTCTGTCCAGTTTGTTTCTATCTTGTTGGTTTCTGTCCAGTCTGTCCAGTTTGTTTCTGTCCAGTTGGTTTCTGTCCAGTCTTTCCAGTTTGTTTCTGTCCTGGTGGTTTCTGTCCTACTTTCTGTCCAGTTTGTTTCTGTCCAGTTGGTTTCTGTCCAGTCTGTCCAGTTTGTTTCTGTCCTGTTGGTTTCTGTCCAGTCTGTCCAGTTTGTTTCTGTCCAGTTTGTTTCTATCTTGTTGGTTTCTGTCCAGTCTGTCCAGTTTGTTTCTGTCCTGTTGGTTTCTGTCCTGTTGGTTTCTGTCCTGTTGGTTTCTGTCCTGCTTTCTGTCCAGTTTGTTTCTATCCTGTTTCTGTCCTGTTGGTTTCTCACTAGTCTGTCCAGCTTGTTTCTATCCTGTTGGTTTCTGTCTGTCCAGGACGGGGGAAATCGTGATGGTATTGCTTAAGTGCACTAAGTTGATGTATTATTAGTCAGGCTTAACACACCAAGGTTATCTTTGCACTCATACACGCATATGCACACTCATGCGCACACCAAACATTCACCTCTCTCTGGGAATGGGATGTCACGCATTCGTTTCTCTCCTAACACAACTGAGAACAAGAAATACAATTTCTATGCTACTTATAATTAATCATGTACAATCAAATCACACACAATGAAATATCAAAACATAAAAGATCAATACATCCTAATCCCGGGTTATAATAAAATGACTTCTTACCTGGCCAGGTTTTCACACACACAACCACGCTTTCACACCACACCACAGTTCTTGAAAAAAGTCTCTTTACGTCTTCTTCAGCACTGCTTGATGGTGATGCCCTTGGTTGACTGGCTCCAGGCTTCAGGACTGGGTCTTCGTGGTCGTCTCTGGGATCTCGACGTAGAACTCTTCTTCTTCGTCTTCTTCACCCACCTCTGGGTTCAAATTCAGTTTGTCTGTCTTCACCCACCTCTGGGCTTCAACTTAGTTTCCTTCTCTTCCAGCTTGTCTTTAACTCTAAGACCTTGCTGTCTCTTCTATCTCCAGACCACGTTTCTCTCGACCCTTTCTCTGTCCTGCTCACTCCTCTCCTCTCTCTCTCTCCTCTGCCTTCTCTCCTCTCTCCTGGTGTTGTTCTCTTGACACGTTGTTCTCCCTCAGTTTATATAGGGAGGGAAACAAAGGATTCCCCTTCGGGTCATGCCTTTGTCCACGCTGCTTCTCAAACCCTAGTTCACAAGTACCCTGAATTCTCCACTCGCTACATTCCACACACATCAGCATTTACACACACCCCTACCTAATTGATTAGCAAACACACTCTTAGCCCCAGATGGACATCGAACATTCCCGCCAACTTCGGTGGTTACTCAACACAGTAATTATCTTAAGGAGGGCTACTACAACCTCCACACGCATTCAGCCAGCCTGACAATAGAACCAACACAGTGACCCACGGCAATACCATCTGAACAAATCCAAGGCCCCCTGCTCTTCACTGACTGTTTACACAAGAACCTCAGCTGACCGAGCATTTAGCGCTCACTTGGGGCCCCGAGGTCGTAGTGGTTACAACCCTTCCCCCTTTCGCCACCAGGCAGGTCGAACTCTCTCCTAGGTGTTGTTTGTCATCTGACCACTTCGGCCGCACCGTGTTAATTGGTCAATTACCTATTTGTATACCACGTACAATGTCCCTTTGTCTCCAAGCGTCTAATGCCTTTTGTGAGAGGTTTCACGCTCCTTGACAAATTCCCCCCACTCGAAGACAATGCCCTGCATTGGCTAAAACTTAACATTCAAGGAGATGAAACCCATAATTTTCCCATTTAAACCAGTGCTAATATCGGCCTCTCATAAGCCTACTTACACCAGAGAACGCACGCAAGATTTGTCTTGCAACAAAAATTATAGAGAAAAATCAATACATACACACTATCAAAGCAAATATCAACATAAATCTGAAATCTCCACCAGCTCTAAGTCGTGTGGCCGTAAAACCATTATGTTTCTACGGAAATTCTCTTGCCTTCTCTTCATACACGTGGCCCGCAACCAGCCACGCCACGCATACACGACACTGCAAAAGACACACGCACACACTACTCGACTTTTCGCCCGACCATTTTTTTTGGCCTACGGTCCCGTCACTCTTTCTTCACTCTCTAACCCACGTTGTCGTACCGCGCGACATGTGTTGCAATGCGCACAGAAAGGGCCTGATATCACCAAGGATACCGGGCCAGTAGTACTCTCGCGTCACTGCCTTTTGTGAGGCCTTCTTACCGAGATGGCCCGAGGCTGACGTCACATGTTTTTCTGACATCACCGCCTTTCTGCGCTTCGTAGGCACAACGATCTGTCTTTTTGTCTTCCCCGAACTGAAGTGGGTGAAAGTTCGGTACAATACCCCGTCCTTTATCTCAAAACCTATTGTCCCTTCCTTAACATTTTTCTTCTGCCCTCTGTGAGCAAAACCAAACAGTTTACTGAGCAAGTAGTCGCCCTTTTGTTCTGCTCGCAAGTGAGAGGGGTTGGTCTCACTGGACACGCTCCATTGCGTTCTGAAGTGTTTGACTGCCTGGGGCCTTTTCCTCACGTGATTTCTTTTCCCTGATTCAACTGTGAAGTCAGGGTTTGGGTTTTCGTACCCACGTGCTCCTGAAACATTCCCAATCACCAAATCATACGGTGGCTTTGGAACAGCCAAAGCCTGTACGACTCCACTATAGAATGGTGTATCAATGAACACCAGTGCCGTTTTGAATTCTGCTACTGTTCCATCTATTTGTCTACACCTCTGTGTTTTTCCTGTGAATTGTCCCTTCTTAAACCAGGACTCCTTCACCATAACACCAGTGCACCCAGAGTCTCTAATGACATTAACCACATTGTCCCCTACTCTGCCTTTGTGCACATCCATGTTATCGCCTGAATCTGTGAACACACAGCACAATCCAGACAAAATAACACTGTCATCTTGTTCATCTTTTTCAACCTGCCTCTCTCTTGGCCTGATCCTCATTGCTGCAGCTTTCTGTGACTTAAATATACAATCCCTAGCCAAGTGCCCTGTCTTATTGCACAGAAAACAGGCACGCTCATTCCTAGCCACGTGGCTATTGGTTTTCACCCTTGTTTGCTCACGTGACGTCGTGGGCCTACGGGTGTGTACTGCTGACTCATTACGCGAGTCATGTGCTGGCCTACCGTCCTCTGGATATGCCTCCAGGCCCTCTTCTTGTTCAGGCAAGTCACGCCTCGCTTCTCGGTAAACCTCTGCTGCTTCAAGGACTTCAGCTATTGTCACGACACCCCTCTCCTTGAGGTGTATTGTGAGGCCCGGCCCACAACCGTCAAGTATCTGTTCTTTCATTACCAGTGTCTTGAGGCCTTCAAAATCACAGTCCACTTCACTCAGTTCTATCCACTTGTTAAAGTAATGATCTAGTCTAACTCCGAACTGTGTGTATGTCTCACCCTGTTCGATTCTTGCCTCGCGAAACTTACGCCTAAAACCTTCTTCAGTCAAATCATATGCCTTTAGCACCGCCTGTTTCACCTTGTCAAAATCTCTCTGATCACCTTTGGGTAGGGTGGATACTGTGTGTAACGCACGACCTGTCAACAAGGCAGACAGGTTTATTGCCCAGTCATCTTCGGGCCAGCCCTCGTGCTCGGCAAACGATTCAAACCGACTGATATAGGCATCGATCGAATCCGTTTCTTCTCTGAACAGTGGGAGTTTAGGTCTAGGTGCGCAACTTAGTCTGCGGCCTACTGACTCAGAACTGGTGTCGATTTCACTACGATTTTCAGATTTTATTCTTTCCAACTCAATTTGTTTGGCTAAAATCTCCGATTCCGCTTCTGCTCTCGCTCTGGCAGCTGCACTCTCTGCCTCTAAACGTTCCTTTTCAAACTTCCTTCTTTCAGCCCTTTCATCCCTCTCAGTCTTTTGCTGAGATTCAATAAACATGCGGAGTTCATCTCCTGTATATCCCATTTCTTTCCCCAAACTTACTAGTTTCTCTATGGGGGTAAAACTTTCTTCAGCCATTCTTTTTCTGATATGTTTTAGCACCACAAAAACAGTTACTCTTATAGACCGGAAAAAGTTGGTACACGGTTTATCTACTAAACGGTACGAGTACACCAACCAGTGGTAATGTTCCTAACACAAAGGAGCCTTAATCTTAAACCACAGCTTCTGTGAGAGTGACGACTAGAACCTCGTTCTTCGTTTCTCTGAACGACCTTTGATTAATACAACCATCCTACACACAAGTCAATACTCAACACTCAAGAACTAAAGGAAATAATTAGAAGAGCTAATTAAAATTGCCTTTAGTGGACGCTTCGCCCCAGTACTACTCTAGTACTCACTTTGTTTCCCTCCTGAAACTAATTTGGGCCATGCAATCCTGGCAGGCTCGCCACTTTGTCCAGGACGGGGGAAATCGTGATGGTATTGCTTAAGTGCACTAAGTTGATGTATTATTAGTCAGGCTTAACACACCAAGGTTATCTTTGCACTCATACACGCATATGCACACTCATGCGCACACCAAACATTCACCTCTCTCTGGGAATGGGATGTCACGCATTCGTTTCTCTCCTAACACAACTGAGAACAAGAAATACAATTTCTATGCTACTTATAATTAATCATGTACAATCAAATCACACACAATGAAATATCAAAACATAAAAGATCAATACATCCTAATCCGGGTTATAATAAAATGACTTCTTACCTGGCCAGGTTTTCCCCACACACAACCACGCTTTCACACCACACCACAGTTCTTGAAAAAAGTCTCTTTACGTCTTCTTCAGCACTGCTTGATGGTGATGCCCTTGGTTGACTGGCTCCAGGCTTCAGACTGGGTCTTCGTGGTCGTCTCTGGGATCTCGACGTAGAACTCTTCTTCTTCGTCTTCTTCACCCACCTCTGGGTTCAAATTCAGTTTGTCTGTCTTCACCCACCTCTGGGCTTCAACTTAGTTTCCTTCTCTTCCAGCTTGTCTTTAACTCTAAGACCTTGCTGTCTCTTCTATCTCCAGACCACGTTTCTCTCGACCCTTTCTCTGTCCTGCTCACTCCTCTCCTCTCTCTCTCTCCTCTGCCTTCTCTCTCTCTCTCCTGGTGTTGTTCTCTTGACACGTTGTTCTCCCTCAGTTTATATAGGGAGGGAAACAAAGGATTCCCCTTCGGGTCATGCCTTTGTCCACGCTGCTTCTCAAACCTCTAGTTCACAAGTACCCTGAATTCTCCACTCGCTACATTCCACACACATCAGCATTTACACACACCCCTACCTAATTGATTAGCAAACACACTCTTAGCCCCAGATGGACATCGAACATTCCGCCAACTTCGGTGGTTACTCAACACAGTAATTATCTTAAGGAGGGCTACTACAACCTCCACACGCATTCAGCCAGCCTGACAATAGAACCAACACAGTGACCCACGGCAATACCATCTGAACAAATCCAAGGCCCCCTGCTCTTCACTGACTGTTTACACAAGAACCTCAGCTGACCGAGCATTTAGCGCTCCACTTGGGGCCCCGAGGTCGTAGTGGTTACAACCCTTCCCCCTTTCGCCACCAGGCAGGTCCGAACTCTCTCCTAGGTGTTGTTTGTCATCTGACCACTTCGGCCGCGCCGTGTTAATTGGTCAATTACCTATTTGTATACCACGTACAATGTCCCTTTGTCTCCAAGCGTCTAATGCCTTTTGTGAGAGGTTTCACGCTCCTTGACACTGTCTGTTGGTTCTGTCCTGCTTTCTGTCCAGCTGTTTCTATCCTGTTGGTTTCTGTCCTGTTGGTTTCTGTCCTGCTTTCTGTCCAGCTTGTTTCTATCTGTTGGTTTCTGTCCTGTTGGTTTCTGTCCTGTTGGTTTCTGTCCTGTGGTTTCTGTCCTGCTTTCTGTCCAGCTTGTTTCTACTGTTGGTTTCTGTCCTGTTGGTTTCTGTCCTGTTGGTTTCTGTCCTGTTAGGTTTCTGTCCTGCTTTCTGTCCACTTGTTTCTATCCTGTTGGTTTCTGTCCTGTTGGTTTCTGTCCTGTTGGTTTCTGTCCTGCTTTCTTCCAGTTTGTTTCTCTTTTGTCCTGCTTTCTGTCCAGTTTGTTTCTATCGTGTTGGTTTCTGTCCTGCTTTCTGTCCAGTTTGTTTCTATCGTGTTGTTTCTGTCCTGCTTTCTGTCCAGTTTGTTTCTATCGTGTTGGTTTCTGTCTGTTTCTGCCCAGTTTGTTTATATATATCCTGTTGGTTTCCTCCAGCTTTAATCCAGTTGGTTTCTCTCCAGCCAGCTTTATATCCTGTTGGGTTCTCTCCAGCTTTATATCCTGTTGGTTTCTCCAGCTTTATATCCTGTTGGTTTCTCTCCAGCTTTATCTGTTTCTTTCTGTACAGCTTGTTTTTTTTTGTTTGTTTTTGTTTTATTTATTTCTGGCTTGTTCTGTATTCCGTCATCTGACAAAACTCATGGTCTCAGTCTGCATAGTCCTGTCACTAACACTCTGCATGGTCTCTGCCCTTTAGTGACTTTATATGGTCTCGGCTTTTGTGACAGTCTCGGGTCTCTGTTGCCCAACACGAGGGTCTCTGTCTGTCAGAACGTGCTGGTCTCTGTCTGTTAGGACCTGCATGGTCTCGTCTGTCGTGCAGTCTACAGGGTCTCTGCTGTTAGTGACAGTTACAGGGTCCGTCTGTTAGTGCACCTGCAGGTCTCTGTTGTTAGTGACGTTCATGGCTCTGTCTTTTAGGACACCTCATGGTTCTGTTGTTGTGACGTCATATGGTCTCTGTCTGTCACTAAAACTCGCATGGTCTCTGCTGTTAGTGACAGTTAATGGTTCTGTCTGTCACAACAGTCTGCATGGTCCGTCGTTAGTGAATCTACTGGCTCTGTCTGCATAACCTCGATGGTCTCTGTCTGCACTAACCTGCAGGGGTCTCGTCTGTCCAAAACGCATGGTTTGCTGTCTTTGACTTTGCAGGTCTCTTTTGTCACTAACACCTCCATGATCTCTGTCGTCATACCTCATGGCCTGTCTGTCAAAAACACTGCTGGTCTCTGTTGTCATGACAGTCGCATGGTCTCTGTTGTCAAAACCCGATGATCTCTGTCGTACTAACACGCATGGCTCGTCTTCACAAACCTGATGGTCTCGTTGTTAGTGACGCTACATGGTCTCTGTCTGTTAGTGACAGTTAAGGGTTTGTTGTTAGTGACACTCGCTGGTCTCTGTTGTTAGTGATTCTACTGGTCTCTGTTGTTAGTGCACCCTGCATGGTCTCTGTCGTTGTGACGTCTTATGGTCTCTGTCTGTCACAAAATCGTAGGGTTCTGTTTCGTGCTGTCTACATGGTCTCTGTTGTTAGTGACACCCTGTCTCGTCTGCAGTGACGTCTATAGGGTTTCCGTCTTTTGTGACAGCTATATGGTCTCTGTTGTCACTAACCGTATGGTCTCTGTCTGTCAGGACTGTTAGGTCTCGTTGTTGTGACAATCTGCATGGCCTTGTCTGTCTTGACGTTATAGGGTTTCTGCTTCGTGACATCTACATGGTCCTGTCTGTCAGTAACGTCTGATGGTCCTTTTCTGTTATAACAGTTTTGCAGGTTTTGTCTGTCCTAACAGCTACTGGTCTCTTCTGTCAGAAACTCTTAGGGGTCTCTGTCTGTCAGTGACAGTTTAGGGGTTCTGTCTGAAATAACAGTCTACATGGTCCGTCTTCACAAACACTCTGCATGGTTCTGTGTTCAGTATCAGTCTGCAGGGTCTCTTTTTTAGTGCAGTCTATTGGTTTCCTGTCTGTCACTAACGTTATTGGTCTCTGTTGTCAGTGACGCTGTATGGTCCTGTCTTCACTAACGTCTTTTGGTCTCTGCTGCATAATAGTCTATATGGTCTCTGTGAGGGACGTCAAATTTGGTCTCTGTCGTCACAAGGGTCTATTAGGTCTCGTCGTGACATTAAGGTCTCTGTCAGTGACATCTAATGGTCTTGTCAGTGCGCTATATGGTCTTTTTTGTCAGTGACAGTCATAGGGTCCTGTCTGGAGTGACATCTGTATGGCTCTGCGGTCACTAACAAAATTTATGGCTTTCTGTCGTAACCCCCTACTGGTCTTGTCTGTCCTAACCTCTGCGGTCTCTGTCTGTCAGTGACAGTCTACAGGGTCTCTGTCTGTCATAACGTCTGCATGGTCTTGTCTGTCAGTGACAGTCTACATGGTCTCTGTTTCATAACATCTGCAGGGCTCTGTCGTCGTAACAGTTACATGGTCTCTGTCTGTCAGAACGTTGCAGGGGTCCTGTCTGTCAAACACTCTGATGGTTCTGTTTTCAGAAACAGTCGCAGGTCTCGTCTGTCGTGACAGTCTATATGGTCTCGTCTGTCAGTGACACGATGGTCTCTGTCTGTCAGTGACGTCTACATGGTCCCCTGCTGTCGGTGACAGTGTAATGGCTTTCTTTTTAGTACAGTCAAAAGGGTCTCTGTCAGTGACAGTCATTACTCTGTCAGTGACAGTCTATATGTCTCGTCGTGACGTCTATATGGTCTCGTAGTGACACCTATATGATCTCTTCTTCTGACATTTATATGGTCTTTGGGGACAGTCTATATGGTCTCTGCGTGACAGTCTATATGGTCTCTGTCAGTGAAGTCAATTCTCTGTCTGTCAGTGACAGTCTATAGGGGTCCGTCAGGCATCTATATGGTATCCCGCCCTGACGTTGCTTACCTCTGTCACTCGATTTAGTTTGCATGGCTCAGCACAATTAGAAACGCGTTCACATCTTTGCCGGGATGTTTAATGATCATTTTGTCTTTTTCCCAAACTTTCACCCCGGGGAAGCTACTACTTTTCCCCTTCTTTTTATATGCTTACACCCGTGTTCATTTTATAGTTACGTAAAAATTTCCCTGTCCCATTGTCGCATGCTCGCGCGTCATCGTTTGGGTTACATCAAACGCCCAGCCACACAGAGCAAAAGAAGAGTGTGAAAGGTGAGGATTGGGGGGGGGGGGGGGGTGAAGGAGGACACAGAAAAATGAAGTAAACTGATAATCCTGATTACAGTTTGTAAGACAAAGAGATGGAAGGGGGAAGAGAGGGAAAATGGGAGGGGCAGAGGGAAAGGTGTTGATACATGATGGTGTGACTGGCAGTTATCACGCCCACCACCGGTGAACTTTTTGTCATACCCAGTACGAAAGGGAATGTAAAAGACAAGTGAATGTTCGACAAATATGTCTTTTTCAGACACTACAAACAACAGAGAGAAACGCACAGAACTTTGGGCAGAGAAATGCACAGAATATTGGGCAGAGAAATGCACAAAATTTTGGGGCAGAGAAACGCACAGAAAAATTGGCAGAGAAATGCACAGAACATGGGCAGAGAAATGCACAGAAACATTGGGCTAACCCTCAGATTGCAATCACCCATGAGAAATGATTCTCAGCAGCCCTCTCTGTTCCTGGGTAAACCGGAAAATGCCAAAGGTCTTCCGACAAGGAAGAAGGATCGTAATTCTACGGTCCCGTAACAAAAATGACCTTGGAGGCCAGTACTGAACTGGGATCGACAGACATTTCGATTTTCAATGACTCACAAAGCCTGTACAGATGTGTTCCATTTTACCCCAAAAAGGCCAGGAACCATCGATTTGCCAGTATTATTTTATACGTCAGCCAGGCATGAGCTTGGGGGGTTTCTAGTCAGGAAATAGACGTTGGTAACATTCTCTCTGTATGCTCTGTCATGCTACCTACAGTGTGAACTGGCCTTAGTTCATCCTCGCTGTTTTAGTGACCTTCCCCTTCCTCTTTCTATCTGTCCCTGTGTCGGCTGGGCGCCCCTTGACTGAGCAGCACCCGGCAGTGTGAGTGGTGGGATGTAAAGGTAGGGAGGGGGCTAGGGGGGTACGAGGGTGCCGGATGGGGTGGTGTGGGGATGTAACCATAAACGTTTTTTAAAAATCTCAGTTCTTCCTCCCCGAAAGGGAGAGTCCGTAAGAAACTTTTTTTTCCACACAGAAAATGACCAAGAAGTAAATCAGTCGGCAGTTCGTCGTGTGGCTGCGATCCTCTCACAAAGTCGCAGTGTTGTTGCAAGGGGGCGGAGGAGGGCGGAAGCCGCTGGCCCTGAGAGAAATTACGGGCCAGTGCGAAAACTGTTTGAAAAAAATAAATGAAGCATTGTTTGCCTATTCAAATGAACAATCTGAGTACTTGTCGTCTATTTTAAGACAGCATTGCTCAATATGAAATAATCTGTACGCTCATTCACTCATTCTGTGTCCGTACTTGAAAGTGACCAGCCCTTGTCCTTTATCCGAGTCTTTCTGTTCCGCCCCCCCCCCCCCCCCCCGCCCCCTCCTTCCCCCTCCTTCCTCCATGTCTTTAGCAATTTTTTTATACAGTTGATAACGTTTATAGCAGGCTTGGCATGTACGGCATTTAATTGTATCACAAACAAACAAAAATATATGCCAGTATGCGTATACGTTCGACACTGTGACGTCAAAATTCTGTGCACAACTAACAATTTTATAGCACTATTTCTTATAGAGCAGGCAATATTGCATGTACAGCTGACAATGTAGCTTTAAATGTACAAAGTTACGCATTGCTATCTTTAGGCTCACGGCTGACAGCATGCTGTGTTGGGCAGTTTTGTTACCCCTGCGGAGAAGAAAATGCAAATTTACAACTCTACGTTTTTTTAGCCGAGGGCTACTAGGGATCCATACCTGATTTGAATTTGACTTGACGAAATTTTCCCCGGGTCGTTTTGCTTTGGGGCAGCAGAATTAAGAAAGTTTCCGACCTGATTTCTGCTGAAACTTTCCGTAAAGGAAAGGACGATCTATGGATCTTGGTTGTGCAATGAGAAGTATTTTATTCGTCCCTTTATTGTCACAATGAGGGAGAATCGTTGTGCTGCCGTTGTCCCTGACAAGATCAAGACCAAGCACATCCGACTTGGGCTTGTTCTTTTGTAGAGCAGTGAACGCTCTCCTAGACTGGTTGCTTTACTGGGCTGACGAATGCAGTCTATCTGACTATTTGTCCCCAGCTGGAGATGGTTTTGTTAACTGGGGTGTCCTCCCCAGGGGCTAAGAGCTTGTACGCGGCTGTTGATCGCACCATGCTCCTGTCATTGGACACATGGGGTATATCAGTGGAGATAATAGTGCACCAGTTATCCCCCCCAAAAGCCTTCGTCAGTGCCTCAGGATTCTTGTCTAGGTGTCCCAAAGAAGAAGAAGAAGAAGAATAATAAGAAGAAGAAATAAAAGAAAAAGAAGAAGTTCCTTATTACATGTGCACCCCTCATTTTTTTCCCCCGCTGCTTGACATTTTTCAGCGAGGCTCGATCATGAGGGGAATAATGCCCTGTCTTCCCCGCCAAACCAGCTCGCTTGTCTTTCCCTCCCACTCCTTTCTTCCTCTGTTCTCACTGCAGAATAAGTTGCCGAATATGTATAGAAAATGACCAAGAAATATTGGGCGCGCGCGCGCGCGCACGCACACACACACACACACACACACACACACACACACACACACACACACCACAACACACACACACACACACACACACCCCACACACACCCCAGAGACTGACTGACTATTGATAGGGTCTACATTGAAAAAACACACCTTTCATTTCATCCGTTCCACCTGTTCCTATGTTTTGGGGTAGTTAAGAAGTAAACCCTTCTGCTTCTCTTTTGCTAATTCTACTTTTTCAGTTACCTCCGAGTCACGCCTATTTTGTACGTTACCCGAGGCTGAGCCCGTTCTTTTTGTGTTGTCTGCTTTCCCACACCCTTCTTTCTTCTCGGGTGTCTCTTTCTACACACACAACAACACGCACGCACGCACGCACGTACACACGCATGCCCCGCACACATGCATGCCCACACACACACCCCCATGCCGAACATAAGCCCCCCACCCCTCACTCACCCACAACACACACACACACCACTCACATCACACACACACACACACACACAACACACACACACACACACACACACACACACACACACCCCACACTCACTAACACACACACACACACACCACACACACACACACACACACACACACACACATACACACACACACACAAAACACACACACACACACACACACACACACACAAAACACACAGAGACTGACTGACTATTTATAGGGTCTACATTGAAATACACACCTTTTCATTTCATCCGTTCCACCTTGTTCCTATGTTTTGGGGTAGTTAAGAAAATACCCTTCTGCTTCGTCTATTGCTAATTCTCTTTTTCAGTTACCTCCGAGTCACGCCTATTGTGTACGTTACCCGAGGCGAACCCGTCCTTTTGTGTTTTCTGCTTTCCCCACCCCTTCTTTCTTCTCGGCTGTCTCTTTCTAACACACACACACACGCACGCCACGCACACACGTACACACGCATGCACGCACACATGCATGCACACACACACACCATGCGCGAACATAAGCCCCCCCACCCCTCACTCACCACCACAACACACACACCACTCACTCACCCCACACACAACACACACACACACACACACACACACACACACACAACACACAACACACACACACACACACTCTCCCCCTCACACACACACACACAAAACACACACACAACACACACACACACACACACACACACACACACCCCACATCACACACCACACACACACACACACACACACACACACACCACACACACACACACACTCACTCACTAACCACACACACACACACACACACACACACAACACACACACACACACATACACCACACACACACACACACCACACACACACACACACACACACACACACAACACACACAGATGCACACATTAGTTTCCACCCACAGTGTATCCACATAACTGACCATGAAGGATGATGTATACACATTGATTGTAGTAATCGCAGCAAGAAAGGACGGTAGACATTTTCAGGTGAGCCTGTTTGTTTCTGTCCTGTTTTGCCCAGTTTCTTTCTGTACAGTTTGTTTTTCTTGTGTTTGTTTCTGTCCTGTGTATGTCAAGCTTTATTTCTGTTATTTTTTTTGTCCATTTTTATCTCTTGTTTGTTTTCTGGTGTTTGTTTCTGGTCTGTTTATCTTGTCCCCTTTTTTCACTGTCTCTTTTGTGTATATTTGTTTTTGTCTTGCTTATGTCCAGCATGTTTCTACCCAATCTGTTTGTTTCTGTTCTGTTTGTTCGCATGACTATTCCTGCGTTTTCCCCCGTGGTTCTTACCCTTTACGTAACTTCCGGTCTGTTCTTGTTCTTCATTTCAATGCTTTTATCTTCCTTTTACCTGTCTACGCACGTGCGTGCACATACAAGCACATAGGCCTGCGTGTTCGTGCATAAACTTCCACACACGCGTGCGCACTGGCACTGACAGACAACGTACACACACGAACGCACAAGTGCTCGCTCACCGGCACACACACACACACACACACACACACACACACACACACACACACACACACACACACACACACACACCCACGTGCGCATCACGCGCGATCGCTCACACACACAAAACACACAACACACACACACACACACACACACACACACACACACACACACACACCAGTATACACTCACAGAGTAATCCACATGGCTGACCTATGAAGGATGATGCAGACAACATTGCCTGGAATAATGGCAGCAGGAAAGGACGGCTAGACGTTGTTCAGGTGAGCCTCTTTGTTTTCCTCCCGTTCTTCTCTGTCCAATTTGTTTTTTGTGTTTGCTTTTGTCTTGTTTATGTTAAGCTTGTTTATTTCCTTTTATCCAGTTTGTCACTGCTTTGTTTCTGTCCATTTTATTTCTTTTTAGTTTCTGTTGTGTTGTTCTGTTGTGTTTGTCTTGCCCTATTTCTTTTACGGTGCGTTTTGCGTCTGCCATGTTTGTTTTTTGTCCTGTTCATATTTCAGCATGTTCGGTCTAGTTGGTTTCTTTCTCTTTGTTTGTTTCTGTCTGGTTTGTTTGCACGACCACTACTTTTTTTTGTCTCGTGGTTCTTACCCCTTCACATCGGCACCGTGCCTTTTCTTGTTCTTTTCTATACTTTTACCTTCCTTTCACCTCTTTTAAAACTCAGACACATATTGGCCTGCGTGCTTGTGCACAAACTTCCACGCGCGCATGCGCTCACACACAGACACAGACACACACAGACACACACAAAACACACAGACACACACACACACACACACACACACACACACACACACACACACACACACACACACACACACACGTGCACACACACGTGCATACGCACACACACACACACACACACACACGCACACACGCACACACTGAGGGGAATTCCATTATGCTTGGAAGTGAGGTAGTCAGTTAGGTGATTGCCCTGTAAATATCTACAGCGCCTTTGCCACACACGAAGTTAACCCGACAATTGCGTTGATGCTCCGATAGGAGCCACGTCGTGGCCTATGATGAGAAAAAAAAAAAAAAAAAAAAAAGGAGGAAAAGAACACAAATCCATGACAAACGGAAATGACTATTTAGAACTGTATATTTGTGCTGAGGCAAATGTGTGAAACGGGAGCGCTGAATGTAAAGCATTCGGGCCTTGATCTTTAAAATCAAGGGTAGGCGCTACGTAAGTACTAAATGATGAAATTATAAAGTTAGGATGGTAGAATACTGCACAGCACCCCACATCTTCAGCTGTGTCAAAACATCCAGATATCGGCCGATACTGGAAACGTCAAGGGCATGTACGACGGCATCAAAAAAGCAATGGGCCCCACCAAGAAGACTACAGCTCCACTGAAGTCTGCCACGGCGAGACCATCCAGGACAAGGACAAGCAGATGGAGCGATGGGTGGAACATTATTCCGAATTGTACTCCAGACAGAACCACGTCACCGACGAGGCCCTTGATGCGATTGAAAGCCTCCCCCTCATGGCGGAACTGGATGAGAAACCCACTCGGGCAGAACTAGAGAAAATAATCATGAGCCTGTCTCCAGGTAAAGCACCAGGGAAGGATGGCATACCACCAGAAATCATCAAGTGTGGCGGCAGTGCACTGCTCGAACATCTGCACAACCTTCTATGTCAGTGCTGGGAGGAAGGAGCGGTACCTCAAGACATGAGAGATGCCAATATTGTCACATTATACAAGAACAAAGGAGACAAAAGTGACTGCAATAACTACAGAGGAATATCTCTCCTGAGCATTGTAGGCAAAGTATTTGCAAGAGTCGTCCTGAACAGGCTGCAGAGGCTCGCTGACAGAGTGTACCCAGAGTCGCAGTGCGGGTTCCGCTCGGAAGATCAACCATCGACATGGTCTTCTCCATCAGACAGCTGCAAGAAAAATGCAGAGAGCAGCACAATGCCCCTCTTTCTGGCCTTCATCGACCTGACCAAGGCATTTGATCTTGTCAGCAGAGACGGGCTCTTCAACGTCCTAGCGAAGATAGGCTGCCCACCAAGACTTTTGAGCGTGATCCAGTCTTTCCACGACGACATGAAAGGCACAGTGCAGTACGACGGCTCGACATCAGATGCCTTCAACATACGCAGTGGAGTCAAACAGGGCTGTGTCCTCGCTCCCACCCTCTTCGGCATCTTCTTCGCTGTCCTGCTGAAGCACGCCTTTGGGACATCAATTGAGGGTGTCTACCTTCACACCCGATCAGATGGCCGACGTTCAACCTGGCTCGGCTGAAGGCAAAGAGCAAAGTACGAGTAGTGACCATCAGAGACATGCTGTTTGCAGATGACGCTGCTCTGGCCACCCACACCGAAGCAGAGTTACAGTGCCTGATGGACCGCTTTGCAAAAGCTTGTGATGAGTTTTGGCCTGACAGTAAGCTTGAAAAAGACGAATGTGATGGCTCAGGATGCTGAACAACCCCGCATCACCATCAACAACCATGAATTAGAGCCTTTAAAACCAGTTCACATACCTCGGTTCCACCATCACCGACAACCTCTCTCTGGATACGGAGATCAACAGAAGGATTGGCAAGGCCTCTACCACCCTGGCCAGACTATCTCAGAGAGTGTGGAACAACAGCATGTTAACATTGAACACTAAGATTGCTGGTATCGAGCCTGTGTGCTAAGCACTCTCCTGTACGCCAGTGAATCCTGGACCCTGTATGCCTCACAAGAGAAGAGGCTAAGTGCCTTCCACATGCACTGTTCCGGCGCATACTTGGGATCACATGGAATGACCGCGTGACAAACAACGATGTGCTTGAGCGTGGGAAAGATTCCCAGCATGACCACTCTTCTCCGTCAGCGCCGCCTCAGGTGGCTTGGTCATGTGCGTCGAATGACGACGGCAGGATCCCCAAAGACATTCTGATGCAGAGCTTGCCTCTGGCAAAAGAACAATTGGAAGACCACAACTCCGCTTCAAGGATGTTTGCAAGCGCGACTGAAGGCTCTCGACATCGACACCAACACCTGGAAGAGCTTGCTCGGGACAGATCCAGCTGGAGACACACTGTGAAAACTGGGCTGGAAGCTGGCGAAGAGAAGCTCCGGAAGCTTGCCGATGACAAGCGCGCACAGAGAAAGAACAAGCAGCTGCTGCCAGCAGCTGACTCGGCCTTCAGGTGCATCAAATGCAGCAGAGACTGCCACTCCCATGTGGGTCTATACAGCCACAGCAGATGCTGTATGACCAACTGAAACATTCGCAGAGGGCGCAAATCCCCTCGTCTCTCGAGACTAACGGATGCCAACACCCCACATCTGATCCTGCAACAGGGTAGACCGTTTTCTTTGGGACCCCATGCCCAGCATCTCAAGTCAACAGAATATGATTAATAATTCGTCTAAATACTCAAGCTCAGGAGTTCAGTCTAAACGAGCAGAAAATTCTGTAAGATGTGATGAACCAAAGGGTGCATGTGCAGTGCTGATATAGCCTACACATTGCATTACATGATGATGGCGGTGATGTGGTCGTCACTAGGGGATAAGCAGAAGTTATTTGAATACTGATAATGATGATACTACTGATATTGATACTACTACTACTAATACAGTACTACTAACAATATGATGATAATAATAATAACAATGATAATAATAGTAATGTTAACGACGACGGCGAAAAACAACAAGCAAACAAACAAGCATTCGTCAAGTTTCGGATTTTTATGGCTTTGTGTGTGTGTGTGTGTGTGTGTGTGTGTGTGTGTGTGTGTGTGTGTGTGTGTGTGTGCTTGCGTACGTGCGTGCGTGCGTGCGTGCGTTTCCTTCCTTCCTCAAAAGGCGGAGCAGCTGAAGCGAACAAGAGAAAAAGGGGGATAAGAGTGGATTTTTCCCTTTCAGTCCATTCGGCTTACCTCCTCCCTTTTCACCTCTGACCCCTCTCATCATCACACGCTCATCCGAAGAATTTTGATTATGATATGGGCGCTATTTATCTGCAGCTCTATGCCCTCTAAGAAAAGGTTTTCGATGGAAATATTGAACAAAACAAAGGAACAATCAAGCAGTTGTGATGCTTTTTCAGGGCCAGCTAGCGTCTTTCGACTTTTGGAGAACACCCTCACACACGTATAGCCTGCCCAAAATGCATGGGTTAGCTTGAAATTTCTGTTTGATTTCGCGGGATGTACGCGACTTTTAGTTTAATATAATGAAGTCTTAAATCTCTTATATATCATAATGTAGCGATTGAAAAATACAAATTTGATTTTTTGTTTTGTTTGTTGCCGACGTCTATTTGAACACTAACGACACACGAGTAATATATTAGCCTATAGTTTTCCTCTCTCTCTCTTCTCTCCCCTCATCTCTCTCCTCTCGCTTTCATTTCTTTCTGCGTGTGTGTGGAGAGAGAGGGGGAGTGTGTGTGTGGGGGGAGGGGGGGGGGGGGGGGGGGGGGGGGGGGAAGCGCCACCACAGTGGTCCGTGGTCTTGGTGTTCACAAGCATGAAGCTGGTTAATCTCTATTGTCGCATTTCCATTTTTTTCCCTCATCAATGTTTTCCTTTGATTTGGCTGACAGATCCCACACATCTTCTTTTTCTCTCTGGCAGTCCCGTCACCCCGTGTATTCACCACCAAATTCTTTCATGTCCTTGCCATCACTGCCTCAGCCTTGAGGCTTTGAGAGTGGGAAGGACTTTGTTTTGCTGTTCAAGACAAGTGCGTTTTTAGTAAAGGTGTAGCTCTTTTACAGAAATAACCGTAAGATAAGAAAGTTCAGTCCTGTCTGAAACAACCCCAATTAACTTATGAATTATAAACAGATGTATCATTTGATTACTGAACCCTAAAATCTCCCAGTCGAGTGATGTAATGGATTAGTAATAGCAACACGTAGCAGGCCGCTGGATTTGGGATCATCTCTGATTGGTCACTCTCATTCACACGTCAGGTCAGGCCAGGTCAGGTCAGGCAGAGTCAAGGATGTAAAGCGACCTGCGCGAACAGCACTAAATTGGACTTTTCAGTTCTGATTTGAAGTCTACTGTTGTTGACCTGGGGTCCTGTAGTCATGAACAGATCAACATTTCATAGTCGGAATAGGAAGTCATCATGGAATCTGACGCACTTGTGCGTGTGCTTTTTATGAGACATAGCATTTGTGAGATTATCGTCATCTTAGTTATGACGTCATCACACGCCTCCATCATATCCCTTCCAATATCTGCAAAACTGGATAAACTTAGGTACTAGGTACTAAGCTGTTATCAGCTTCCTGCAAAAGAAATGCTCAAGTATAAGAGATACATGACTGAGGATTTGTGAACGCTTGTGGCGAGCATTTTATCTGCTGAGTTTAAATGCGGAGAGAAAGATCTATGAATACGAACACCGCACTGGAAGACCGGCTAAGACGCAGTGGAAAAAAAAAGTACGCAGCCGTGGTCTGCCAGTTTGTGTAGGTAGGCCTGTGCGACATCGTGTGGACAACAAACTTAATTTCAAACATTAAACAATAATTATCCTGTTTTATCGGAGTATGATAGGGTTACAAGTTTATTAAAGTCAATAAAAACTGATTCAGTGTAAGTCAGCAACAAATAAAAAAAGCTGTAATGAGCGTGGGACCCGTGTCACGTGACCAACTGGCCAAATTTTACAGCATTTTTCAAATATAGTAGCCAGTTGTCAGCGGACGCAAATATATGTGCTGCAGTTGTCAGCTGACGCAAAGATAAAGTTGCGCAGTTGTCAGCTGGACCAAAGTATAAAATGTTGCTGCAGTTGTCAGCTGGACGCAAAGTATAATAGTGCTGCAGTTCTCAGCTGACGCAAAGTATAATTGTTGCTCGCAAAATATGAGCAT
>CM031610.1:3373836-3416336 GCA_018398815.1 Conus ventricosus
TATCTAGAAAACAAGGTAATACAGACAGGCGCTGCATATGTGTATAATATGTAAATGTCCATTAACACTTTGTACGCATAACAATTTACATTACAATCAAAAAGTTAAGTCATTTAAGACAAACACAAGCATAACAACAAACATAGGTATACACATGTGTGTGTGTGTGTGTGTGTGTGTGTGTGTGTGTGTGTGTGTGTGTGTGTGTGTGCGTGTGTGCGTGTGCTGTGTGTGTTGTATGTGTGTGTGTGTTTGTTTGTGTGAATGTGTGTGTGTGTGTGTGTGTGTGTGTGTGTGTGTGAGAGAGAGAGAGAGAGAGAGAGAGAGAGAGAGAGAGAGAGAGAGAGAGACAGACAGACAGACAGACAGACAGACAGACAGACAGACAGACAGACAGACAGACGGATAGACAGACAGAGAGAGAGAAAACATGCAAGCATGTAAATTTTATACATGTTGATGCACACACAAAAGCTCAAGATTCAGAAAGAAAAGGAAAAATATTGAGACGGGCATAAAAGGGGGATGGAGTGAAGGGGAGGAGGGGGAGGTGAAACAACAGATTATACAATGAGGCAGACAGCAGATCTAGAGGAGCAGAGGAAGACAGAAAATAACTAATAGAACTTGGAGGAACACAAGAAAACATGATGATCTGTAATTGTATATATATTAAAAGACAGAAGGCATCAAATAAAAACCTTGAGGTTTACCTTGACAGTTTTCTCATTCTCATTTTTGAGTAGGAATCGCCCCTCTCTGACATCTTTGCCCCAGTTCAGCTGCACCCACAAAGGTTTTTCTGGGTCCTCTAACCGCCGTTCCTCTGTCAAGTGAATAACAATGTTTAGCAATTCACTTTGAAGACTTTTTTTCAAAAATGATCTTCAATGATAAGAACATGCAGCTGACAGAGAGGAAGAAAAACACACAGTGTGGTGGATGTGGATGTGACAGACAGGCACAGTTAAAGACAAACAGCAACAGAGATTAGAGGGCAGAGTAGAGAAAGGGGGTGGGGGAGGGGAAATTCAAGTAGAGACCTTGCTTTAAAAAAAAAAAAAAGAAGAAAGAAAAAAAGAGCTCAAGGAAGCAGGAAACAGAATTTGACAAAAGTTATCTTGGAGGAAAAAAAGGGAAAGATCGAGACAGAAAAGGAGACTTTTGGCTTTAAAAGTGCCCATACTATGCGCTAACTGTATCATGTGTGCACTGTATGCAGTGGAAAGGAATAAATTATAAAGATGATGTGTACACATACATGTGAGAGCAAAAGGTACACATTTGATCAATGACTCTTCTATGCATCCAATCCCCAGAACTATTCATGTCTTGTGACACATGTCTCACTCCCTGGGTATTTTCTTCTTCTTTTTTTTTGTCACAAAGTTCTGATTAAAAGCTTCGATTAATTGGTATGGTTCAACATACAACAGTACAAATATCATGAAACACATGCATGCATACAATGTATGACATATATCTAAATAGCATGTGTGTCGACCTACATAATTCAAACGAAAGATCGTGATCATGAATTTGACACTTACATCAATCCAGCATACTGGCAACAAAAAGTTTTGGGTCAATCTGTTCAAGTCACATAGGTCTAGTTAAGATTTGAAATCTATGTTTCTGTTTAGAGAGAGGTGTTTCCTATTTTCTGAAATTACCTTGTAGTCTAAAAGAAAGCAAAAAATCATGACCATTATGTGGAGTAAAATACTGGCATTATTACCAGCAACCATCAGTCAGCAGTTCTTGCCACTGACCTTAAAGGAAAAGCTATGGCTATTAACTAAATTACAGTATATCAATGAAAAGAAAGGAATGATATTGTTACTATTTCACTTTTAATATCATACTGTTATTATCATATTATCTTACTACCACTAGTACTAGCATTTTTACTCATCTCTATCATATGTCTGCTAGTCCTAAGTAAAAGGTGCTCACTAAAGCAGTGGCTAAATATTTTTCTATGTGACACTCAAGCAGTTGAGCAAAACCTTCCACTGAAACAAGTTCATGAACTGATGCAGCAAAGCCTCATGTTGCACAGGACGACAGCCCCATTAATTACTACTAACAATCCCTCTTTTGCGAGGAACATGATTTACCACAAACCATCACAAGACTGACGTGGAGAAATGTGTGACAAGAAATCCGCTCATTCAAATAAAGGCATTTTAATGAGCAAAGGGTGCCATGGTTTATAATACAAGTTACAAGAGCAACACACACACACACACACACACACACACACACACACACACACACACACACACAGACACACACACATTCACAAACAGAATAATTTGTCTTCCCCTTTAAAATCATGTCCCTCAAAACAGTCATTCAAAAAAAGCACTAAAAATGAATCTGATGGAAACTTTGCAACAATTAAAGCTCCTCTCTCTCTCTCTCTCTCTCTCTCTCTGCATTTAAAACTGATGTTCCAACAATTGTTTCTTATTATTTCATGTTGTAATATGAGTAATGTACATGTGAGCATAGTTAAAGTTATGTGCTCCCCATGTATACTTATGTGCTCCCCATGTATACTTGTTTTGTTTTGTTTTTTTGATGAGGGCAGATCATGTTAAAAAAAAAAAAAATTTTAAAAGCTTGACAGCTTATTCTTCAACCCTCAACACAGATAACTGTGACTTGACTTGACACTGTATACATGCACACACACACACACACACACACACACACACACACACACACACACACACACACACACAACCACACACTAACACTCGCTCACTCTCACACACACACGCTCTCTCTCTCTCTCTCTCTCTCTCTCTCACACACACACACACACACACACACACACACACACATACACACACACACACACTACTTCCCTCCCTCACTGTATCAACTTCGGTTTCCGAGAAGCTAGAAAAACCATAGGTGACAGTTGTCAGAAAGAGAATTGAATTACACAACTTGAGCACTAGCCTATATTCTAATCTATAGTCCGATCTGCCTGCATTTATATCCAATTCTCCTCTTACAAGTTATACCCTTCTCATTACCATGCAGCTTAATACCTGACTCAGGTAAATTCGGGTGAAAGGCCAATACTTACTTGCTTACAAAGGTTGTGGCATCAATCTTTTATTTTAAATGGACTGTTTTCAGTTTCAGTTTTATCAGATTTAAACCAGCAACACTGCCCTCTCAGGGCTGCCACCACATTAACAAAGAAAATCAGAGAACCCAGGCCTGTCATGGAAGAAATACAAAGACAAACAAAGAGTTTGTCATAACATGACACATCCAAGTGCTGAAATACCAGCTGACATCCTATCAATCTAAATGATCAGAACAGAGTCTGACAGCGTCTGTAACTTAATAAAACATTGGTCATGGAAGACAGTAATTAATAAACATTAGTACAAATCATGTGTATGGTGGTTTATCAGTCTGTATAACGATCCAACAAAAGTCCAAACTGCAAAAGGTGAGAAGGGTTTGAAGTGCACTGTAAAGCTGCAGGAGGGACGACAGTGCAAACTGAAATTTATACCAAGTGGCTTAGTGAAAGTGATACCTAAAAATTGTATGTGAGTGTGCATTGTGTGTGTGTGTGTGTGTGTGTGTGTGTGTGTGTGTGTGTGTGTGTGTGTGTGTGCCTCTGTGTGTGTGTGTGTGTGTGTGTGTGTGTGTGTGTGTGTGTGTGTGTGTGTGTGTGTGTGTGTGTGCCTCTGTGTGTGTGTGTGTATACATGTGTGTGTGCCTCTGTGTGTGTGTGTGTGTGTGTGTGTGTGTGTGTGTGTGTGTGTGTGTGTGTGTGTGTGTGTGTGTGTGTGCGTGCGTGCATGTGTATGTTTGCATGTGGTATGTATAGATACCTGCATTTGTGTCTGTGTGTGTACTAAAAAAAAATATATGTGTGTGTGTGTGTGTGTGTGTGTGTGTGTGTGTGTGTGTGTCACTTTGTGTGTGTGTGTGTGTGTCACTTTGTGTGTGTGTGTGTGTGTGTGTGTGTGTGTGTGTGTGTGTGTGTGTGTGTGTGTGTGTGTGTCACTTTGTGTGTGTGTGTGTGTGTGTGTGTGGTGTGTGTGTGTGTGTGTGTGTGTGTGTGTGTGTGTGTGTGTGTGTGACTGAGACTGAGAGGGAGCAAGAGAGCTCTAGACCGAGACGGAGAGAGTCAGACAGACAAAACAGACAGAGAGGTGACACAGGGCTTGATGCAGAAGGGGAGAATGAGATCATAGGTTAGATAAAGACTAGAGCACAAGTCTGTTATAGAAGAAGTTAACAAAGATTAAACATAAAATTATCATTAAAAAAAAAAGAAAAAGAAAAAAAGGAAAATATTTATTCTGTGACCCATACCGCACTACTTCCTAGCACAGGCTGCAATCCAAACAGTCGGTTTTGCCTCTTATTCTTGTTTTAATCATTCACTGAATGAGTCAATGGTTGTCTGGATTTTTTTTTTACCCTGGGGCACAATACTGATCTTAGTTCTTCTTCATCAAAGATTTTCAAGAGTGACACATCATGATTATATACATGTATGCATACATGTGAATCAAGCTTTGTAAACAAATGATCCACATGTCAAAATCAACTGTCCTCTGGAGCTTGCAATAGCCTGATAAGTGAATTTCTAAATGATCAATAATGATACACAATTGTGACAAATGAATGTGTTTAAGGCAAAGTGGAAATACTATAACGATACACAAATTTCAAAAGTATTAAAGGCAAATTTGAAATCTAACAATAACGCTCCCTTTCTATTTTTAATTAGAACATTGCCCTAAAGTCTGCAACCAGAACTTCAAAGCCCAACTGTGTTTACTAAATGCCAAATACTTCATGAAAATTTGCTATTATCACTGAAATGCTGATGCTAACAAACAGCATAAGAATATAAAAGGATTGCTAATGCTGTGGTGATGACGATGATGACACCTTGTGCATTATAAACAAATCACAGTCAGCAGTCATGGTGACTCAGAACATTACCTCCATTAACATGCACTTCATACAAAGCATATTTGGTCTGTGTGAGCATGCGCATGTCAGGGCGAAACTTTTCAATGAGCGTGTCGATGACATCCCGAGTGGTGGCGGTGCTGGAGACTCGAATGCACTTGGTGATGACATTGGCACCATCAGCGCCTTGGAAGTAAAACCGTACCACTCCATGGAATTCCAAGTCCTGAAAGAGAAAAAAAAAAAAGCTTTTGGTCAATCTGTTGGATATATCATATCCTACAAACAGATACAAGATAAACACACTTCGGATTTTATAAAACGTCTGCAGGCTGGAATTGGATCAATCTGAAACAAAAGTGTCCAGGTTCTGGGAAATTTAATTTTATTGTGATGATATTTCTGGTAGCGCTAAAGTGAAGTGTTTAAGTCAGGCTTATCAAACCAAGGATTTCTCTAAAATAAGACATTACACACATATGTGCACTCAAGAACCCACCAAACATTCTCTCTCTCTCTCTCTCTCTCTCTCTCTCTCTCTCTCTCTCTCTCTCTCTGGGAATGAGTGTAACATATTCACTTCTCTTCTGACACCACTGAGAACAATACAGTTTCTATTCTACCTGCACTATTACAGTCAAATGTGAAATTCAAATTAAAAAAAAAAGAACCACAATTCAAAGAGGTCAATACGAGTATTACTATCAAATCCCAGGTCATCTGTTATAATAAAATATGTATAATTTGAATATTACTATCAAATCCCAGGTCATCTGTTATAATAAAATATTTATAATTTATGGCTTTCTTAACTGGCTTGTTTTCCATATAACTTGCACACCATTCACAGTTTTGTCCAGAGCTAGTGAGTAGCATGAAAAGATCAAAATAAATGCTGCAGAACGTCTCACTCTCCGGTGATGCCTTGGGTCACCTGGCACCAGGCTCAGTCAGGACTGCATTGCTAGATTTTCTATGGACTCTTTTTTTTAAAGTCTTCTGTTGTCTTTTTCTTTTTGGGCTTTTGGACTTGGTCTTCTTCTTCTCTCCTTTCAACGCCTTCTCTCTGCATTAGACTTGCTCCAGCTTCGGTCACCAAGGACCACATTCTCTCCCTCCAACCCTTCTCCATCTATTTCTCTTTCTGTTGTCTTACATACATGTCCCTCTGTACCCGCCTGTCTAAGTGTCTTGTGTTCTCCACTGTCCAGTTCGTCACAATCTCTCTGACTAGGCTATGTTCCCTTCAACAATGTATAAATTTCTCAGTCTACATTCAGCTCCATAATGGATCTCTCTAGCCTTATGTTCTTTGACGCACAACATTCATGAACAAATCTTCTAAATAGCATAACAAGAGTCTAAAAATCAAGCAACGTCGTCTCTTACTACTGGACATGAAAACATGCGGTAACTTTCTAAACATTCTCTGATAACAATAATCCTGTTCAGCTAAAACCACTTTATGCACCCACATCCAAACCAGCCCAACACTGCTTCAGCTCACCCCTTCACAACAAGACTAAATCAGACATAAGGAGGACCCTTACCTTTCTTCAGATTCCAGAATCTCAGGCCCTACTGTTCTCATTTTGATTAACACCTTTACTTCGATCTAACCTGAGGAACACTATGTATGACAGGTTACACCCTGGTCTTGGTAGTCAGTTTACTTCATTGACACTGAAACTCAGAAAAGGTCTGAACTCGGGAATTATACTGTCCTCACTGATTTTTATCACCTGTCAATAATTACCTGACCTTCTTCACACAGCCTAAAGGTCTGCACAGGTGTCTAGAAGCCTCTACTGTCTGCCCTGTTAATCTGTGACCAATTATCCTCTCATCTTCTCAAAAGTACAGCCTTTAGCTGTTTGTGTGCGTGTTG
Organism: Conus ventricosus; assembly: GCA_018398815.1. Taxonomy (NCBI): domain Eukaryota; kingdom Metazoa; phylum Mollusca; class Gastropoda; order Neogastropoda; family Conidae; genus Conus; species Conus ventricosus. Next base: position 3,380,690 of record CM031610.1, read on the forward strand.
CTCCCTTCACACTTGAGGTTGACAAAGTTTTGCTGCTACTAGTGCTAGTCCCTCTGACAAAGGAAACAATGACACTAAAGCTCTGAGCAGCATAATTTGACCACAAAAACTTATCAGCGTCTTCGCTCTTCCTGCTGATCAGCTGCACTCTGTCTTTAGAGCAAAACCTTAAATTCAATTTATAGGTTTTTCATTTTGTTCTGTTTTGTTTTTCCATGTTTTTCTGCCTGGCTTACAGAAGACTTTATAACTGATTAAACACCGTTGCCTGGCTTACAGAAGACTTTATAACTGATTAAACACCGTTGTTTCTGTAATATTCTCATTTGCTCCATTCATTTGGAAGCATATTCTATTAAACACAAAATCCTCTTTCAATTTCAGTAAATCATCTTTTCAAGTTGAAGGCTATCCTTCTGTTCGGAACTTCCAATGCCCCCCACCCACAGACTATATACCTCTATCTAGCATCCAGACAAAACTTGATCTTTCTGGCTTTTTAGTCCCATCCCCAATTTTCTGCCCTCTGCCTGCCACATCAACACCATTCAACTAATTTAATATAAATATATCTTGGTTTGCACCTCCACACATACTTCAAAAAACGATTGTTAAGCAGAATTCCATGATGAGAGTGTGACAGTTCTTAACACAAATTATAGTTTAAAACAAAATTCATAAACAATTCAACTAGAATGAATGTGTTGCTCCTGAAAGTCTAGTTGCATTTTAAAATCTTCAAAAATGTATACAATGTCACATTTTGAGTACCAGCTACAGTACAACCGAGATCTATGTTTCTCAAAGTTTGTTGAGGACACACAAAGAGGGTGATCACAGGCAAGCCACATGTGGTGCAGCATGCTTCAGTTCAATCTGAGTGATACCCTAAAATTATGTGACAGAAATGTGCACAATGGCCCTTCTTGTTTGTTGTTGTTCTTGTTGTTGTTGCTACTGTTGTTGTTTATAATCTGTAATATGTATCGTTCACAAACACATGTTCACTTTTTTGTGTGCATGCAGTGCAAAAAATATTTTATTGCATTTTGACGGTGTGCTAGGCCACTAGCACTGAACATTAAAATACTGTTCACCAAGTAAAATGTGGAGACACATGATTCCAAGGTTTAACTGGAATTCTTTACCTATCCAGTATCTCTAGAACACAAAACAAGGAAATTCAAGTGCATAGATTGAAAAATTTGTCAAAACTGCAACACTCACACAAAAAAGGTCTGTGGATGAAGACTGCGGAAAAAGTCATCCTATCAATTCAATGACAAATGAACTCTTCTTTGCTGTTGTGTCAACAAATCAATTTATCATACTGCTGGTTACTGTGCATGTCTTCATACCAAGACCTTGCACCTTTACTATTTTGAAAATTTAAAAAATGATATTTATCTGATGTTGGTCACAGATCTGTTGGTTATTAAAATTAAAAAAATAAATAAATAAATAAAATCAGCTGACCTTAATACCTGAACAATCTTCAGGTCTTGGGATTCACAGACCCACAAATGGACCCAGACCTAGCTTTGCAGTTTTCAATTGTAATAAATCATATTGCAGTTTTTACCTGTAGTGTAATAAATTTATAAATTTATACTATATCTTAAAGGTGGAAGGGTGGGTGGGGGGGGGGGGGGTAGGTTACCTGGTTGGTTTTTATGTTTTGTTGTTGCTGTTGTTATCCAACCATTCAAAAAGTATAAATCTCAAGCTACAGTTCGTCCAGATGTCTGTCTGCATGTGTGTGCGCTTGTGTGCATGCATGCATGAATATGTGTAGGTTTGCTTCTTCAATTTCAACTGGTATGTGTACCTGCAGTACTATGGTTGATACTCACACACCCCGAGAATGACAGAGAAAGAAATTCTGAGTGAGTTAAGTTGGAGAGGAGGGCAAGGCACAGAGAAAATCTTTGAGAGAAATTTAAAGGAAAAAAAAAAAGATAAGAGATGGAAACATTAAGTTAGACAAACAGAAAACAGACAGACAGACAGACAGCAACATGAAAAAATGATGAAGAATGGGGATGAGGGTGGGGGTGAGGGGGGAGTGAGACTGAGAAAGACACTCCAGATATAATATAGATTGAAAACAAGATACAGATGTAGACTGGGCACATTCCAAACCCCAGAGTTTGACAACTTTTTCCAGCCCTGGACCTGCGCAGGTCTCAGCTGTTCTCAGGCCCTGGCTTTGCACTGTAAAGGAGAGACAGTCACAGTGGGAAAATGAGGCAGGAGGGGGAAAGGAGGCCAGAGTAAGTCAGACACATTGCTGACATGCCCGCAGAGTCGCATCACACTCACACACTGAGAGCTGACATGCCTGCAGAGTCGCATCACACTCACACACTGACAGCTGACATGCCCGCAGAGTCGCATCACACTCACACACTGAGAGCTGACATGCCCGCAGAGTCGCATCACACTCACACACTGAGAGCTGACATGCCTGCAGAGTCGCATCACACTCACACACTGAGAGCTGACATGCCTGCAGAGTCGCATCACACTCACACACTGAGAGCTGACATGCCTGCAGAGTCGCATCACACTCACACACTGAGAGCTGACATGCCCGCAGAGTCGCATCACACTCACACACAGGGAGAGCTGACATGTATACCACAGACACAATTTACCTCCTGCCTGTCCACAATCCTGGTTTTAAATTCTTTCAACACAAATACATCACTCCACCCGGAGATTCAACTTCAAGCTCTCTTCTTTTTTTTTTTCCCTATTCTCACGGAAGTTCATGAAGTAGCGGAAATCCTCATGGGAAAAAAATTCCTTTCACATGAATCACTTCTCTTTTTTTTTTTCCTTCAGTTTTAATTAAACTACAAACTTCAATTAAAACCTTAATCATCCTGTTACAGTACAGACCAGCTGTCTGGCTGTAAAGATATACATCAGGAAATATATTTTATTTCATATTTTTAAGTGCTTCTTTTCATTATACATCAAAGCTGATAGACATCACATAGCATACATTTCCTTCAGTATTTCAAAGTATTCTTAATATGACTACAATCACTTTGATCTTCAACAAAGGCAGCTTTTAAATCAAATGTACTCTAATATAAAAGAAAAAATTCAAAACTTCCTTTGCCTCTTTCCACAGTTCCAGTCCTCCCCCACTGTAAATGGTTCTCCCATCCTAAATCATTTATCTTTGGAACCACCTTGACAAGCAGTTCCCTTTTTAGCACACTATATACTTTATTCTCAAATCTATTCTAACATTTGATGATTAATTTCTGTGCAGTGCAAAGCTGCTTGGCTTCTTTTAATGAAATGCCAAACTGATTTATGAATTAGAATAAATTAAATTGCTGGATATTTTTTCAATTATAATTTGTGGAGTTGGATGGGCACAGCATAACACAGTAGCCTTGCAGCTGCACATGCAATAAAATCTGACTGGAAAATGTGTCTTAAATAAACCCATAGGTGGTAAACATCAATTTGAAATCTAAGCTGAATACCTTTTGCTTTAAACAAATTATTAATCTTTACCTTATCAATACTTTTGTTGTTGTGAATATGTAGAAAATGTTAAGAAGAATATTGCTTCCACTTGTTCCTGACAAATATTGAATACTGAAAATAAGCATAAATATTTTCAATATGCATCATCGCAAACCACCAACACCAAAATTCATAAATTGTAATGTAAATTGGAAAAAAATAATAAAAAGTAAAACGAACTCCACAATGAATGGAATAAACATTGGATGTGGGGAAAAGGCTATCAAACCTACCACTGATGCCCTAAAAACTGATGTCAAGAAAACGAAAGTAGGATTACGCTTATGAAAAAGAGAGTAAGAAAGGCACGCAAGTGTATGCGCATGAGCGTGTGTGTGTGTGTGTGTGTGTGTGTGTGTGTGTGTGTGTGTGTGTGTGTGCGCGCGCGCGCGCGCGCACGTGAAAGAAATGGATCGAGTTAAGCTGTTTTACATTTCATGGGATCATGAACGTGTGAAGCAGTATCTACCAAAAAATTCCGTTTCACCCCTAGACGTGCACTCAGGCTGCATCGTAAGGGTATGCTTGTGTCCATGGTTTACCTAGTCAAGGTCCAAACCAGTGCAGCACGGCACACTGAGGGGGTCGTAGTGCAGGGTTCGAGATAAGGTCACAGCAACTAGCACTTTAACATACATCATTCCCAGCGTGTTTTTTGTACGCTTGTTTTCATGTTCACATTAACAGAACATTAATTCCCCAGCCAGTCGCTCCACTTAGCAGAATCGGCAGCAGGCCTAGCACTGTAACTGCACTGTGCTTGTCCAGCAGTCGTCCCAAGGGCACTGTGCTGTGAAAGAAAGCACCTGTTATCGGCGGAAAACCTCAATTTCAAACCACCACCAGTCTGAGCCGTTTTGCGCAGGAGTTGACATGAACGAAAAAGGTCCTTACACTAATCAATTCATCCCCCGACTGAGGGGCATGATCACAGGACATCATTATTTCAATTATGTTCATTAAGAATCATCATCATCATCGTCAACATACAATAACAATGACAGTACATCGTGCAATTCAAAATGACAAGTCCTGGCCTGTACCCCCCCCCCTCCCCTTTTACCCCAGACACAATTTACCTCCTGCCTGTCCACAATCCTGGTTTTAAATTCTTTCAACACAAATACATCACTCCACCCGGAGATTCAACTTCAAGCTCTCTTCTTTTTTTTTTTCCCTATTCTCACGGAAGTTCATGAAGTAGCGGAAATCCTCATGGGGAAAAAATTCCTTTCACATGAATCACTTCTCTTTTTTTTTTTTCTTCAGTTTTAATTAAACTGCAAACTTCAATTAAAACCTTAATCATCCTGTTACAGTACAGACCAGCTAAAACGTCTGGCTGTAAAGATATACATCAGGAAATATATTTTATTTCATATTTTTAAGTGCTTCTTTTCATTATACATCAAAGCTGATAGACATCACATAGCATACATTTCCTTCAGTATTTCAAAGTATTCTTAATATGACTACAATCACTTTGATCTTCAACAAAGGCAGCTTTTAAATCAAATGTACTCTAATATAAAAGAAAAAATTCAAAACTTCCTTTGCCTCTTTCCACAGTTCCAGTCCTCCCCCACTGTAAATGGTTCTCCCATCCTAAATCATTTATCTTTGGAACCACCTTGACAACAAGCAGTTCCCGTTTTAGCACACTATATACTTTATTCTCAAATCTATTCTAACATTTGATGATTAATTTCTGTGCAGTGCAAAGCTGCTTGGCTTCTTTTAATGAAATGCCAAACTGATTTATGAATTAGAATAAATTAAATTGCTGGATATTTTTTCAATTATAATTTGTGGAGTTGGATGGGCACAGCATAACACAGTAGCCTTGCAGCTGCACATGCAATGAAATCTGACTGGAAAATGTGTCTTAAATAAACCCATAGGTGGTAAACATCAATTTGAAATCTAAGCTGAATACCTTTTGCTTTAAACAAATTATTAATCTTTACCTTATCAATACTTTTGTTGTGAATATGTAGAAAATGTTAAGAAGAATATTGCTTCCACTTGTTCCTGACAAATATTGAATACTGAAAATAAGCATAAATATTTTCAATATGCATCATCGCAAACCACCAACACCAAAATTCATAAATTGTAAATTGAAAAAAAAAATAAAAAGTAAAACGAACTCCACAATGAATGGAATAAACATTGGATGTGGGGAAAAGGCTATCAAACCTACCACTGATGCCCTAAAAACTGATGTCAAGAAAACGAAAGTAGGATTACGCTTATGTTTACCGTGCATGATTCAACTCAAAGCATTTCCCAGGGTGTGCCTGTTCCTTCCCAAGGTGTGCCCACTCACACTGTGAGTGTGACGGTCAAAAGGGATTGATCAGTCAACGAAGGCGGATATTTTTCTGGTGGAAGAACACCTGTCGCTGTGTCATGCAATTACACCTGCAGTGACGGACAACTTATTCCATAAACACATTCAACATCACGTGTTTCTGGTGATCTATTTTCTTAAAATCTAATGTTTATAACAAACTCGTTAACACCTGTACGAGTAACAAGGGGACCTAACTACCTATGTTTTCAAGGTCGGCCATTTTGGTTCAGTTGTTGACGCAAGCCGCGTAGTAAAACAGTGTCACCTGTGGTGGACAGGTAAACTGAACACTGCACCCAACTTTTGACACGCTGTCCCGTTACAACCCCAACTTTTTTTCGTCAACACTGGAAACATGACCGCATATTCACATGAAAAAAAAATCGATCGTGTGTTTACCTGATTGGGCGCGCTAATTTCGAAGAGATCGTAATGATCCACATTCCACTGCTGAATCAGTTGGGTCAGTCGCTCACGCTCTGACGACGGACGAGCCATTGTCGCCTGAGAGCTCAACTGACCGCTTCCAGCGTCCCGTTAGCACAGAAAATATCCACTGATTACATCACCAATTCTCAAAAAAGTAATCCAGTGAAATGTTGACAACAACGCACACACAGTTGAACTTGTTTGTTGAACTATATTCCGCACACTATTCAGTCAACCACTCCACGGTATGTTGTGTGTGTGTCTCGACTGCGTCTCCGACTTGCGACCGCTTGTGCGCATGCGCTAAGGTGAATTGATATGCAAATTAAGCGAGCCCTCTCCTCGGTCGGCCGTCGGGGTGCTTGGCCGAAAGTTTGTAAAGGATAAGCGCGACCGTCAGTGTGTGACGGAGACCACACGCACTAATCCGAGGGCCTGGGAACTCGCGTCCCTCCGTCCGAAAGCGGCCACAGGGTGCGGAAGAATAGAATGGTAGCCGACGGCTGGAAAGTGATGGTAGCTTAAAAGTCACAGTTGAGCTGCAAGACTGCCTGCCAAACGAACGGAATAAAGTACAATACAAAGGCATCGCGTTTCGATCTCTGAATAGAAAGTTCCACAAGCAAGACAAAATTATGTAACAAAGATGGGAAACCAACTACTACAGACCAAAGAAATGACTTAGCCCTACGACCCGAGCTCCAAAACATTAGTGTTCTTTTGTATGGCGGCTTTGGCTGAGAATTAACCCGACAATGGAAAACACATTGTAACGTGTTGTTGACTCAGCTGATAGGCCTACACTGTTCGATGACCTGGATATAAATATGCAGTGAACTATGTGAGCCAGGTGTTAAAGCTTTGGAGAAAACTGCCTTTCGAATCATCCATCAGTGGGCCTGCTATCTCTGGCCCACCACACAATTGACTTCGGCTAGACTAACTGATAAAAGGACGTTGATCCCATCATTCATTCTATTTGCAGAAGACGGACCGTGCGCCGAGCGCGCCTCTGTGTGTGTGTGTGTGTGTGTGTGTGCGTGCGTGCAAGAAGAGAGAGAGAGAGAGAGAGAGAGCGCGCGCGTGTGTGTGTGTTGGCACGTCGCGGTCTAGGACGTGTGGGTGTGCATCACTGTTCCGGCGGTGTAGTATGTGTGTGTCGCCGGCATGGGGTGTATAGGCCTATGCCAATGTGTGGCAGTGACACGTGTGTATCAATGCGAGTGTGTATGTGTGTGTGTGTGTGTTTGTGTGAGTGTGTGTGTGTGTGTTGTGTCTGTGAAAAAGAGAGTAAGAAAGGCACGCAAGTGTATGCGCATGAGCGTGTGTGTGTGTGTGTGTGTGTGTGTGTGTGTGTGTGTGTTGTGTGTGTGTGTGTGTGTGTGCGCGCGCGCGTGAAAGAAATGGATCGAGTTAAGCTGTTTTACATTTCATGGGATCATGAACGTGTGAAGCAGTATCTACCAAACAATTCCGTTTCACCCCTAGACGTGCACTGGCTGCATCGTAAGGGTATGCTTGTGTCCACGGTTTACCTAGTGAAGCTCCAAACCAGTGCAGCACGGCACACTGAGGGGGTCGTAGTGCAGGGTTCGAGATAAGGTCACAGCAACTAGCACTTTAACATACATCATTCCCAGCGTGTTTTTTGTACGCTTGTTTTCATGTTCACATTAACAGAACATTAATTCCCCAGCCAGTCGCTCCACTTAGCAGAATCGGCAGCAGGCCTAGCACCGTAACTGCACTGTGCTTGTCCAGCAGTCGTCCCAAGGGCACTGTGCTGTGAAAGAAAGCACCTGTTATCGGCGGAAAACCTCAATTTCAAACCACCACCAGTCTGAGCCGTTTTGCGCAGGAGTTGACATGAACGAAAAAGGTCCTTACACTAATCAATTCATCCCCCGACTGAGGGGCATGATCACAGGACATCATTATTTCAATTATGTTCATTAAGAATCATCATCATCATCATCATCGTCGTCAACATACCATAATAATGACAGTACATCGTGCAATTCAAAATGACAAGTCCTGGCCTGTACCCCCTCCCCCCTCCCCTTTTACCCCCGCCCCCCATAGACAACATTCATCTCATCTGTATCGAAGATGACGTGGATTTTAACGGATTGACTGATATGAATCAGGGTCTAGGATGTTTACACTTTGTTTTTCATCTCTATCTCTTTGAATCCTAAAGGTAATATATAACGATGTCTGGCGATGTGATTCACCAACTCCAGCTATCCCCGCGATTGGTACTGCAATTCATCTCACTGTTGCATAGTCAACAGCTCGCGTGTTACTGTCAGCCATGCTTGCCTCAACTCCTCTTCCTGTACCCCTGGATGTTCGACTTTGTCTCAAAAGGTTGTGACCTGACCGCGAATACACCTCTAACTTACACACACACACACACACACACACACACACACACACACACCCCTCCCCTTCCTCCCCTCCGTTACATTATTATTACTCATAGGCCCACACTGTGAAGACTTCCCAGTCTCAGTCGGTCCCATTTCACCCAAGGCAAAGGTACTTAGGAACGCTGTTGGGATTTTCGTTTTCTCACGGTTCTTTTTATCCACCGTGACGGGTAGTACGTGGAGACGTCTATGCTTCTACTGTAGTAGTCACTGTATGCGCTGCGGACCGACTGGTTTACGACAGTAAGATTGCAAGCGTACTGGGGTGGAAGAAGTGCCCGAGACTGACAAAGGTAGACCCGCTAATGGCTGTCTACCTTCACCGGCCTATGAAAAGAAAGGCGTGTGTGGGTGTGGGTAGGTGATAATGAATGGCCAGAGTTTGCACAGAAACTTCGCAGGAGTCTGGTGAGGGGCTATCAAAAGTGACACACCACCCGCGCTGACAATGCCGGGAAGCGAACATGCCATTTGTTTCAGGTGTGCACTGGCGGAATTCGCGCCTCGGTGACTGCGAAATCTGTGCTGTTCAACTGTGCTAACCTGGTGAACTCTCAGTTGTCGGAAAATCAAATGTCCACAGCCTTTTCCTGGGACATACATTATCATTCGAGGGCTGATCGACTGAAGGTCGACCAGTTACCATCCCCACAACTCACGCACTAGTTCCAACTGGCCATCAGTGCCTCGATCCCAGCTCTGTATATCCAGATCCATCAGACTTCTGTTTCTCATTACTCTGGCACCGACATTTGGCTGGCAATGCTTTGCCACCGACAATGACGTCATGGACGCTGTGGAGTGCTACAAACAACGACCCTCTGCTGAACTGGGAACGACGCACTAATGGTCAGCCAGAATAAATGTGCGAGTTGTGAGAAGGCAAAGTGGTGAACCTTCGTAGTCAGAAAACAAATTTTTCTGTTCATCAGCCCCTTATACAATAATGTTATGTCCTAAGAAAATGTTATGGACTTTTTTTTCTATTTGATTTTCAAGCTAGATTAGGACGCGAAGCAGATCGGCTCGGCAACTGCAGCAACGTATTACACTTTGCGTCCTGCTGACAACTGCAGCAACATATTATACTTTGCGTCCAGCTGACAACTGCAGCAACATATTATACTTTGCGTCCAGCTGACAACTGCAGCAACATATTATACTTTGCATCCAGCTGACAACTGCAGCAACGTATTATACTTTGTGTCCAGCTGACAACTGCAGCAACATATTATACTTTGCGTCCTACTGACAACTGCAGCAACATATTATACTTTGCGTCCTGCTGACAACTGCAGCAACGTATTATACTTTGCGTCCTACTGACAACTGCAGCAATGTATTATACTTTGCGTCCTACTGACAACTGCAGCAACATATTAATTATTATACTTTGCGTCCTGCTGACAACTGCAGCAACGTATTATACTTTGCGTCCTACTGACAACTGCAGCAACGTATTATACTTTGCGTCCTACTGACAACTGCAGCAACATATTATACTTTGCGTCCTACTGACAACTGCAGCAACGTATTATACTTTGCGTCCTACTGACAACTGCAGCAACGTATTATACTTTGCGTCCTACTGACAACTGCAGCAACGTATTATAATAATAATAATAATAATGAATACTTATATAGCGCCTATTCTCGGCTAGAGGCCAAGCTCTAAGCGCTTTACAATCCACACTCGTTTACACAACGGGCTGCCTACCTGGGTAGTGCCGACTGAAGAGCTGCCAGCTGGCGCTTCATTCAGTCCTTTCCCGTGTCATCCAGTCAGTATCGTTCAATATCGATCACTCATTTTCCTTACTTCCTTCATTCTTTCCATTTCTCACGCAGGGTGCATGCTATGTGTAACGTGTCATCCATACCAACGGCCAAACTGGCCTACTCTTCCGAAATACTTTGCGTCCTACTGACAACTGCAGCAACATATTATACTTTGCGTCCAGCTGACAACTGCAGCAACGTATTATACTTTGCGTCCAGCTGACAACTGCAGCAACATATTATACTTTGCGTCCAGCTGACAACTGCAGCAACATATTATACTTTGCGTCCTACTGACAACTGCAGCAACATATTATACTTTGCGTCCAGCTGAGAACTGCAGCAACGTATTATACTTTGCGTCCAGCTGACAACTGCAGCAACATATTATACTTTGCGTCCAGCTGACAACTGCAGCAACGTATTATACTTTGCGTCCAGCTGACAACTGCAGCAACATATACTTTGCGTCCTGCTGACAACTGCTGCTACATATATATTTGAAAAATGCTGTAAAATTTGGCCAGTTGGTCACGTGACACGGGTCCCACGCTCATTACAGCTTTTTTTATTTGTTGCTGACTTACACTGAATCAGTTTTTATTGACTTTAATAAACTTGTAACCCCTATCATACTCCGATAAAACAGGATATTATTGTTTAATGTTATGAAATTAAGTTTGTTGTCCACACGATGTCGCACAGGCCTACCTACACAAACTGGCAGACCACGGCTGCGTACTGTTTTTTCCACTGCGTCTTAGCCGGTCTTCCAGTGCGGTGTTCGTATTCATAGATCTTTCTCTCCGCATTTAAACTCAGCAGATAAAATGCTCGCCACAAGCGTTCACAAAATCCTCAGTCATGTATCTCTTATACTTGAGCATTTCTTTTGCAGGAAGCTGATAACAGCTTAGTACCTAGTACCTAAGTTTATCCAGTTTTGCAGATATTGGAATGGATATGATGGAGGCGTGTGATGACGTCATAACTAAGATGACGATAATCTCACAAATGCTATGTCATCATAAAAAGCACACGCACAAGTGCGTCAGATTCCATGATGACTTCCTATTCCGACTATGAAATGTTGATCCTGTTCATGACTACAGGACCCACAGGTCAACAACAGTAGACTTCAAATCAGAACTGAAAAGTCCAATTTAGTGCTGTTCGCGCAGGTCGCTTTAACACTCCTTGACCTCTGCCTGACCTGACCTGGCCTGACCTGACGTGTGAATGAGAGTGACCAATCAGAGATGATCCCAAATCCAGCGGCCTGCTACGTGTTGCTATTACTAATCCATTACATCACTCGACTGGGAGATTTTAGGGTTCAGTAATCAAATGATACATCTGTTATAATTCATAAGTTAATTGGGGTTGTTTCAGACAGGACTGAACTTTTCTTATCTTACGGTTATTTCTGTAAAAGAGCTACACCATAACTAGAACGCACTTGTCTTGAACAGCAAAACAAAGTCCTTCCCACTCTCAAAGCCTCAAGGCTGAGGCAGTGATGGCAAGGACATGAAAGAATTTGTGGTGAATACACAGTGTGACGGGACTGCCAGAGAGAAAAAGAAGATGTGTGGGATCTGTCAGCCAAATCAAAAGGAAAACATTGATGAGGGAAAAAAATGGAAATGCGACAATAGAGATTAACCAGCTTCATGCTTGTGAACACCAAGACCACGGACCACTGTGGTGGCGCTTCCCCCCCCCCCCCCCCCCCCTCTCCCCCCACACACACACTCCCCCTCTCTCTCCACACACACGCAGAAAGAAAGAAAGCGAGAGAGAGAGAGAGAGAGAGAGAGAGAGAGAGAGAGAACTATAGGCCTAAATATTACTCGTGTGTCGTTAGTGTTCAAATAGACGTCGGCAACAAACAAAAACAAAAAATCAAATTTGTATTTTTCAATCGCTACATTATGATATATAAGAGATTTAAGACTTCATTATATTAAACTAAAAGTCGCGTACATCCCGCGAAATCAAACAGAAATTTCAAGCTAACCCATGCATGTTGGCAGGCTATACGTGTGTGAGGGTGTTCTCCAAAAGTCGAAAGACGCTAGCTGGCCCTGAAAAAGCATCACAACTGCTTGATTGTTCCTTTGTTTTGTTCAATATTTCCATCGAAAACCTTTCTTAGAGGGCATAGAGCTGCAGATAAATAGCGCCCATATCATAATCAAAATTCTTCGGATGAGCGTGTGATGATGAGAGGGGTCAGAGGTGAAAAGGGAGGAGGTAAGCCGAATGGGACTGAAAGGGAAAAAATCCACTCTTATCCCCCTTTTTCTCTTGTTCGCTTCAGCTGCTCCGCCTTTTGAGGAAGGAAGGAAACGCACGCACGCACGCACGCACGTACGCAAGCACACACACACACACACACACACACACACACACACACACACACACACACACCACACACACAAAGCCATAAAAATCCGAAACTTGACGAATGCTTGTTTGTTTGCTTGTTGTTTTTCGCCGTCGTCGTTAACATTACTATTATTATCATTGTTATTATTATTATCATCATTATTGTTAGTAGTACTGTATTAGTAGTAGTAGTATCAATATCAGTAGTATCATCATTATCAGTATTCAAATAACTTCTGCTTATCCCCTAGTGACGACCACATCACCGCCATCATCATGTAATGCAATGTGTAGGCTATATCAGCACTGCACATGCACCCTTTGGTTCATCACATCTTACAGAATTTTCTGCTCGTTTAGACTGAACTCCTGAGCTTGAGTATTTAGACGAATTATTAATCATATTCTGTTGACTTGAGATGCTGGGCATGGGGTCCCAAAGAAAACGGTCTACCCTGTTGCAGGATCAGATGTGGGGTGTTGGCATCCGTTAGTCTCGAGAGACGATGGATTTGCGCCCTCTGCGAATGTTTCAGTTGGTCATACAGCATCTGCTGTGGCTGTATAGACCCACATGGGAGTGGCAGTCTCTGCTGCATTTGATGCACCTGAAGGCCGAGTCAGCTGCTGGCAGCAGCTGCTTGTTCTTTCTCTGTGCGCGCTTGTCATCGGCAAGCTTCCGGAGCTTCTCTTCGCCAGCTTCCAGCCCAGTGTTCACAGTGTGTCTCCAGCTGGATCTGTCCCGAGCAAGCTCTTCCCAGGTGTTGGTGTCGATGTCGAGAGCCTTCAGGTCGCGCTTGCAAACATCCTTGAAGCGGAGTTGTGGTCTTCCAATTGTTCTTTTGCCAGAGGCAAGCTCTGCATACAGAATGTCTTTGGGGATCCTGCCGTCGTCCATTCGACGCACATGACCAAGCCACCTGAGGCGGCGCTGACGGAGAAGAGTGGTCATGCTGGGAATCTTTGCACGCTCAAGCACATCGTTGTTTGTCACGCGGTCATTCCATGTGATCCCAAGTATGCGCCGGAGACAGTGCATGTGGAAGGCACTTAGCCTCTTCTCTTGTGAGGCATACAGGGTCCAGGATTCACTGGCGTACAGGAGAGTGCTTAGCACACAGGCTCGATACACAGCAATCTTAGTGTTCAATGTTAACATGCTGTTGTTCCACACTCTCTGAGATAGTCTGGCCAGGGTGGTAGAGGCCTTGCCAATCCTTCTGTTGATCTCCGTATCCAGAGAGAGGTTGTCGGTGATGGTGGAACCGAGGTATGTGAACTGGTTAACGGCCTCTAATTCATGGTTGTTGATGGTGATGCGGGGTTGTTCAGCATCCTGAGCCATCACATTCGTCTTTTTCAAGCTTACTGTCAGGCCAAACTCATCACAAGCTTTTGCAAAGCGGTCCATCAGGCACTGTAACTCTGCTTCGGTGTGGGTGGCCAGAGCAGCGTCATCTGCAAACAGCATGTCTCTGATGGTCACTACTCGTACTTTGCTCTTTGCCTTCAGCCGAGCCAGGTTGAACAGTCGGCCATCTGATCGGGTGTGAAGGTAGACACCCTCAATTGATGTCCCAAAGGCGTGCTTCAGCAGGACAGCGAAGAAGATGCCGAAGAGGGTGGGAGCGAGGACACAGCCCTGTTTGACTCCACTGCGTATGTTGAAGGCATCTGATGTCGAGCCGTCGTACTGCACTGTGCCTTTCATGTCGTCGTGGAAAGACTGGATCACGCTCAAAAGTCTTGGTGGGCAGCCTATCTTCGCTAGGACGTTGAAGAGCCCGTCTCTGCTGACAAGATCAAATGCCTTGGTCAGGTCGATGAAGGCCAGAAAGAGGGGCTTGTGCTGCTCTCTGCATTTTTCTTGCAGCTGTCTGATGGAGAAGACCATGTCGATGGTTGATCTCTCCGAGCGGAACCCGCACTGCGACTCTGGGTACACTCTGTCAGCGAGCCTCTGCAGCCTGTTCAGGACGACTCTTGCAAATACTTTGCCTACAATGCTCAGGAGAGATATTCCTCTGTAGTTATTGCAGTCACTTTTGTCTCCTTTGTTCTTGTATAATGTGACAATATTGGCATCTCTCATGTCTTGAGGTACCGCTCCTTCCTCCCAGCACTGACATAGAAGGTTGTGCAGATGTTCGAGCAGTGCACTGCCGCCACACTTGATGATTTCTGGTGGTATGCCATCCTTCCCTGGTGCTTTACCTGGAGACAGGCTCATGATTATTTTCTCTAGTTCTGCCAGAGTGGGTTTCTCATCCAGTTCCGCCATGAGGGGGAGGCTTTCAATCGCATCAAGGGCCTCGTCGGTGACGTGGTTCTGTCTGGAGTACAATTCGGAATAATGTTCCACCCATCGCTCCATCTGCTTGTCCTTGTCCTGGATGGTCTCGCCCGTGGCAGACTTCAGTGGAGCTGTAGTCTTCTTGGTGGGGCCCATTGCTTTTTTGATGCCGTCGTACATGCCCTTGACGTTTCCAGTATCGGCCGATATCTGGATGTTTTGACACAGCTGAAGATGTGGGGTGCTGTGCAGTATTCTACCATCCTAACTTTATAATTTCATCATTTAGTACTTACGTAGCGCCTACCCTTGATTAAAGATCAAGGCCCGAATGCTTTACAATTCAGCGCTCCCGTTCACACATTTGCCTCAGCACAAAATACAGTTCTAAATAGTCATTTCCGTTTGTCATGGATTTGTGTTCTTTTCCTCCTTTTTTTTTTTTTTTTTTTTCTCATCATAGGCCACGACGTGGCTCCTATCGGAGCATCAACGCAATTGTCGGGTTAACTTCGTGTGTGGCAAAGGCGCTGTAGATATTTACAGGGCAATCACCTAACTGACTACCTCACTTCCAAGCATAATGGAATTCCCCTCAGTGTGTGCGTGTGTGCGTGTGTGTGTGTGTGTGTGTGTGTGGCGTATGCACGTGTGTGTGCACGTGTGTGTGTGTGTGTGTGTGTGTGTGTGTGTGGTGTGTGTGTGTGTGTGTGTGTGTGTGTGTGTCTGTGTGTCTGTGTGTGTCTGTGTGTGTCTGTGTCTGTGTGTGAGCGCATGCGCGCGTGGAAGTTTGTGCACAAGCACGCAGGCCAATATGTGTCTGAGTTTTAAAAGAGGTGAAAGGAAGGTAAAAGTATAGAAAAGAACAAGAAAAGGCACGGTGCCGATGTGAAGGGGTAAGAACCACGAGACAAAAAAAAAGTAGTGGTCGTGCAAACAAACCAGACAGAAACAAACAAAGAGAAAGAAACCAACTAGACCGAAACATGCTGAATATGAACAGGACAAAAACAAACATGGCAGACGCAAAACGCACCGTAAAAGAAAATAGACAAGACAAACACAACAGAAACAAACACAACAGAAACTAAAAAGAAATAAAATGGACAGAAACAAAGCAGTGACAAACTGGATAAAAGGAAATAAACAAGCTTAACATAAACAAGACAAAAGCAAACACAAAAGAAACAAATTGGACAGAGAAGAACGGGAGGAAAACAAAGAGGCTCACCTGAACACGTCTAGCCGTCCTTTCCTGCTGCCATTATTCCAGGCAATGTTGTCTGCATCATCCTTCATAGGTCAGCCATGTGGATACTCTGTGAGTGTATACTGGTGTGTGTGTGTGTGGTGTGTGTGTGTGTGTGTGTGTGTGTGTGTGTGTGTGTGTGTGTGTGTGAGCGATCGCGCGTGATGCGCACGTGGGTGTGTGTGTGTGTGTGTGTGTGTGTGTGTGTGTGTGTGTGTGTGTGTGTGTGTGTGTGTGTGTGTGCCGGTGAGCGAGCACTTGTGCGTTCGTGTGTGTACGTTTGTCTGTCAGTGCCAGTGCGCACGCGTGTGTGGAAGTTTATGCACGAACACGCAGGCCTATGTGCTTGTATGTGCACGCACGTGCGTAGACAGGTAAAAGGAAGATAAAAGCATTGAAATGAAGAACAAGAACAGACCGGAAGTTACGTAAAGGGGTAAGAACCACGGGGGAAAACGCAGGAATAGTCATGCGAACAAACAGAACAGAAACAAACAGATTGGGTAGAAACATGCTGGACATAAGCAAGACAAAAACAAATATACACAAAAGAGACAGTGAAAAAAGGGGACAAGATAAACAGACCAGAAACAAACACCAGAAAAACAAACAAGAGATAAACTGGACAAAAAAAATAACAGAAATAAGCTTGACATACACAGGACAGAAACAAACACAAGAAAAACAAACTGTACAGAAAGAAACTGGGCAGAAACAGGACAGAAACAAACAGGCTCACCTGAAAATGTCTACCGTCCTTTCTTGCTGCGATTACTACAATCAATGTTGTATACATCATCCTTCACTGGTCAGTTATGTGGATACACTGTGGGTGTGCACTAATGTGTGTTGTGTGTGTGTGTGTGTGTGTGTGTGTGTGGGTGTGGTTGTGTGTGTGTGTGTGTGTTTGTGTGTGTGTGTTGCGTGTGTGTGGAGTGTGTGTGTGTGAAGAGGTTGATGTGTTGTTGTGTAGGTGGTGATGGTAAGTGTGAGTGTTGATGAGATGAGTGCTGGATGTTAGGTTAGTGTGTGTAGTCGTGTGAAAAGGGTGTCTGGAAGTAGAGGGAAAAAGATTGGGTGATGTGGTAGAAGCAAGAAATGTACAAAGGTGAATGGGTGTAGTGTGTGTGTCGACAATGCTGGTAGTGTAGGTGTACTGTGGAAAAAAAATGAGTGATGTGTTGGAGTGTAAGGAGGTGGGGGGGTTATGTTCGCCATGTGGTGTGTGTGCATGCATGTGGCGGCATGCGGTACGTGTGCGGTACTGAATGTGTGTTTTGAAAGAGACACCCGAAACAAGAAGTTGGAAACAGACCAACACAAATAGATCGGTTCACCGTGGGTAATCAAATAGGCGTGACTCGGAGGTAACTGAAAAATGTAGATGTTAGAAGTGAGAGTGGGGTATTTTAATTACCCCAAATAGGAACGAGGTGTGGGGTGGATTGATATGAAAAGGTGTGTATTTCAATGTAGACGTATATGTCAGTCAGTCTGTGTTGTGTGTGTGTGGTGTGTGTGTGTGTGTGTGTGTGTGTGTGTGGTGTGTTGTGTGTGTGTGTGTGTGTGTGTGGTGTGTGTGTGTGTGTGTGTGTGTGTGTGTGTGTGTGTGTGTGTGTGTGTGTGTGTGTGTGTGTGTGTGTGTGTGTGTGTGTGTGTGTGTGTGTGAGTGAGTGTGTGTGTGTGTGTGTGTGTGAGTGAGGGGTGGGGGGGCTTATGTTCGCGCATGGTGTGTGTGTGTGTGCATGCATGTGTGCGTGCATGCGTGTGTACGTGCGTGCGTGCGTGCGTGTGTGTGTGTGTAGAAAGAGACAGCCGAGAAGAAAGAAGGGTGTGGGAAAGCAGACAACACAAAAAGAACGGGCTCAGCCTCGGGTAACGTACACAATAGGCGTGACTCGGAGGTAACTGAAAAAGTAGAATTAGCAATAGACGAAGCAGAAGGGTACTTCTTAACTACCCCAAAACATAGGAACAAGGTGGAACGGATGAAATGAAAAGGTGTGTATTTCAATGTAGACCCTATCAATAGTCAGTCAGTCTCTGTGTGTGTGTGTGTGTGTTGTGTGTGTGTGTGTGTGTGTGTGTGTGTGTGTGTGTGTGTGTGTGTGTGTGTGTGTGTGTGTGTGTGCGTGCGCGCGCGCGCGCGCGCCCAATATTTCTTGGTCATTTTCTATACATATTCGGCAACTTATTCTGCAGTGAGAACAGAGGAAGAAAGGAGTGGGAGGGAAAGACAAGCGAGCTGGTAGGCGGGGAAGACAGGGCATTATTCCCCCTCATGATCGAGCCTCGCTGAAAAATGTCACGCAGCGGGAAGAAAATGAGTGTGCACATGTAAATAAAGGAACTTCTTCTTTTTCTTTTATTTCTTCTTCTTATTATTCTTCTTCTTCTTCTTCTTTGTACACCTAGACAAGAATCCTGAGGCACTGACGAAGGCTTGGGCGGGATAACTGGTGGCACTATTATCTCCACTGATATACCCCATGTGTCCAATGACAGGAGCATGGTGCGATCAACAGCCGCGCTACAAGCTCTTAGCCCTGGGGAAGGACACCCCAGTTAACAAACCATCTCCAGCTGGGGACAAATAGTCAGATAGACTGCATTCGTCAGCCCAGTAAAGCAACCAGTCTAGGAGAGCGTTCACGCTGCTCTACAAAAGAACAAGCCCAAGTCGGATGTGCTGGTCTTGATCTTGTCAGGGACATAACGGCAGCACAACGATCTCCACTCATGTGACAAATAAAGGGACGAATAAAATACTTCTCATGCACAACCAAGCATCCATTAGATCGTCCTTTCCTTTACCGGAAACGTTTCAAGCAGAAATCAGGTCGGAAACTTTCTTAATATCTGCTGCCCCAAAGCAAAACGACCGGGAAACTTTCGTCAAGTCAAATTCAAAATCAGGATATGGATCCCTAGTAGCCCTCGGCTAAAAAAACAGTAGAGTTGTAAATTTGCATCTCTTCTCCGCAGGGATAACAAACTGCCCAACACAGCATGACTGTCAGCCGTGAGCCTAAAGATAGCAATGCTGTAACTTTGTACATAATGCTACATTGTCAGCTGTACATGCAATATTGCCTGCTCTATAAGAAATAGTGCTATAACATTGTTAGTTGTGCACAGAATTTTGACGTCACAGTGTCGAACGTATACGCATACTGGCATATATTTTTGTTTGTTTGTGATACAATTAAATGCCGTAACATGCCAGCTGCTATAACGTTATCAACTGTATAAAATATTGCTACGACATGGAGGAAGGAGGGGGAAGGAGGGGGGGGGGGGGGGGGGGGGGGGCGGAACAGAAAGACTCGGATAAAGGACAAGGGCTGGTCACTTTCAAGTACGGACACAGAATGAGTGAATGAGCGTACAGATTATTTCATATTGAGCATGCTGCTCTTAAACTAGACGACAAGTACTCAGATGTTCATTTGAATAGGCAAACAATGCTTCATTATTTTTTCAAACGTTTCGCCACTGGCCCGTAATTCTCTCAGGGCCAGCGGCTTCCGCCCTCCTCCGCCCCCTTGCAACAACACTGCGACTTTGTGAGAGGATCGCAGACCACACGACGAACTGCCGACTGATTTACTATCTTGGTCATTTCTGTGTGGAAAAAAAAGTTTCTTAACGGACTTTTCCCTTTCGGCAGGAAGAACTGAGATTCTAAAAACGTTTATGGTTACATCCCCCACCACCACCCCCATCCGGCACCCTCGTACCCGCCTAGCCCCCTCCCTACCTTTTACATCCCATCCACTCACACGCCGGCTGCTGCTCAGTCAAGGGTCGCCCAGCCGACACAGGGCAGATAGAAAAGAGGAAGGTAAGGTCACTAAACAGCGAGGATGAACTAAGGCCAGTTCACACTGTAGGTAGCATGACAGAGCATAACAGAGAGAATGTTACCAACGTCTATTTCCTGACTAGAAACCCCCGAAGCTCATGCCTGGCTGACGTATAACAATACTGGCAAATCGATGGTTCCTGCCTTTTCTGGGCTAAAAATGGAACACATCTGTACAGGCTCGTGAGTCATTGAAAATCGAAATGTCTGTCGATCGCCAGTTCAGTACTGGCCTCCAAGGTCATTCTGTTACGGGACCGTAGAATTACGATCCTTCTTCCTTGTCGGAAGACCTTTGGCATTTTCCGGTGACCCAGGAACAGAGAGGGCTGCTGAGAATCATTTCTCATGCTGATTGCAATCTGAGGAGTAGCCCAATGTTCTGTGCATTTCTCTGCCCAATGTTCTGTGCATTTCTCTGCCCAATGTTCTGTGCGTTTCTCTGCCCAATATTCGTGCATTTCTCTGCCCAATATTCTGTGCATTTCTCTGCCCAATGTTCTGTGCGTTTCTCTCTGTTGTTTGTAGTGTCCTGAAAAGACATATTTGTCGAACATTCACTTGTCTTTTACATTTCCCTTTCGTACTGGGTATGACAAAAAGTCTCACCGTGTGTGACGTGATAACTGCCAGTCACACCATCATGTATCAACACCTCTTCCTCTGCCCCCTCCCATTTTCCCCTCTCTTCCCCCTTCCATCTCTTTGTCTTACAAACTGTAATCAGGATTATCAGTTTACTTCATTTTTCTGTGTCCCTACCTTCACCCCCCCCCCCTCCCCCCAACTCCTCCACCTTTCACACTCTTCTTTGCTCTGTGTGGCTGACGTTTGATGTAAACCGAAACGATGACAGGCGCGTAGCACTGACGACAATGGGACAGAGAATTTGACGTAACATAAGTGAACACGGCTGTAAGCATATGAAAATGAAGAGAAACGTAGCTAGACTTCCTCGGAGTAGAAAGTGTGAAATTGACAAACACTGATCATTAAACATCCCGGCAAAGATGTGAACGCGTTTCTGAATATTGTGACTGAGGCCATGCAAACTAAATCGAGTGACAGAGGAATGCAGACTGTCAGTGACAGAGAGATACCATATAGACTGTCACTGACAGAGACCATATAGACTGTCACTGACAGACAGAGCCCTATAGACTGTCACTGACAGAGACCATATAGACTGTCACTGACAGAGACCATAGACTGTCACTGACAGAGACCATATAGACTGTCACTGACAGACAGAGATCATATAGACTGTCACTGACAGAGACCATATAGACTGTCACTGACAGAGACCATATAGACTGTCACTGACAGAGATCATTAGACTGTCACTGACAGAGACCATATAGACTGTCACTAACAGACAGAGACCATGTACACTGTCACCGACAGACAGAGACCATGTAGACTGTCACTGACAGACAGAGACCATGCAGACTGTCACTGACAGACAGAGACCAATATAGACTGTCACTGACAGACAGAGACCATATGACTGTCAACTGACAGAGACCTATAGACTGTCACTGACAGAGACCATATAGACTGTCACTGACAGAGACCAATAGACTGTCACTGACAGACAGAGATCATATAGACTGTCACTGACAGAGACCATATAGACTGTCACTGACAGAGACCATATAGACTGTCACTGACAGAGACCATAAAGACTATCACTGACAGAGACCATATAGACTGTCACTGACAGAGACCATATAGACTGTCACTGACAGAGACCAATATAGACTGTCACTGACAGACAGAGATCATATAGACTGTCACTGACAGAGACCATATAGACTGTCACTGACAGAGACCATATAGACTGTCACTGACAGAGACCATATAGACTGTCACTGACAGAGACCATATAGACTGTCACTAACAGACAGAGACCATGTACACTGTCACCGACAGACAGAGACCATGTAGACTGTCACTGACAGACTGAGACCATGCAGACTGTCACTGACAGACAGAGACCATGTAGACTGTCATGACAGAGGACTATGCACACTGTCATGACAGACAGAGACCATATAGACTGTCACTGACAGACAGAGACCATATAGACTGTCACTGACAGACAGACCATACTGGCTGTCACTGACAGACAGAGACCATACAGACTGTCACTGACAGACAGAGACCATGTAGACAGTCACTGACAGACAGAGTACCATACAGACTGATACTGACACACAGAGACCATGCAGAGTGTTAGTGACAGACAGGACGATGTAGACTGTATATTGACAGACAGAGACCATATATACTGTCACTGACAGACAGAGACCATATAGACTGTTACTGACAGACAGAGACCATGCAGACTGTTACTAACATACAGAGACCATGCAGACTGTTACTGACAGACAGAGACCATGCAGAGTGTTAGTGACAGACAGAGACCATGCAGACTGTTACTGACAGACAGAGACCATGTAGACTGTTACTGACAGACAGAGACCATGCAGACTGTTAGTGACAGACAGAGACCATGTAGACATCACTGGACAGACAGAGACCATGCAGACTGTTAGTGACAGACAGAGACCATGTAGACTGTCACTGACAGACAGAGACCATGCAGAGTGTTAGTGACAGACAGAGACCATGTAGGCAGTTACTGACAGACAGAGACCATATAGTCTGTTAGTGACAGACAGAGACCATACAGACTGTCACTCTCAGACAGAGACCATATAGACTGTCACTGACAGACAGTAGACCATATAGACTGTCACTGACAGAGACCATATAGACTGTCACTGACAGAGACCATATAGACTGCACTGACGAGACCATAATAGACCGTTAGTGACAGACAGAGACCATATAGACTGTCACTGACACAGAGACCATATAGACTATAGTGACAGACAGAGACCATATAGACTGTAGTGACAGACAGAGACCATACAGACTGTCACTGACAGACAGAGACCATATAGACTGTTAGTGACAGACAGAGACCATATAGACTGTCCACTAACAGACAGAGACCATGCAGACTGATACTGACACACAGAGACCATGCAGAGTGTTGTGACAGACAGAGACCATGTAGACTGTTATTGACAGACAGAGACCATATATACTGTCACTGACAGACAGAGACCATATAGACTGTTACTGACAGACAGAGACCATGTAGACTGTAGTGACAGACAGAGACCAATGCAGACTGTTACTGACAGACAGAGACCATGCAGACTGTTACATGACAGACCAGAGACCATGTAGACTGTCACTGACAGACAGAGACCATATAGACTGTCACTGACAGACAGAGCCATGCAGATTGTCACTAACAGACAGAGACCATGTAGACAGTCACTGACAGACAGAGACCATACAGTGTTAGTGACAGACAGAGACCATATAGACTGTCACTAACAGACAGAGACCATATAGACTGTCACTGACAGACAGAGACCATGCAGATGTCACTAACAGACAGAGACCATGTAGACAGTCACTGACAGACAGAGACCATACAGAGTGTTAGTGACAGACAGAGACCATATAGACTGTCACTAACAGACAGAGACCATGCAGAGTGTCACTAACAGACAGAGACCATGTAGACAGTCACTAACAGACAGAGACCATGCAGAGTGTCACTAACAGACAGAGACCATGTAGACTGTCACTAACAGACAGAGACCATGTAGACTGTCACTAACAGACAGAGACCATGCAGTGTTAGTGACAGACAGAGACCATGCAGTGTTAGTGACAGACAGAGATCATGCAGAGTGTTAGTGACAGACAGAGACCATGCAGACTGTCACTGACAGACAGAGACCATGCAGTGTTAGTGACAGACAGAGACCATGCAGTGTTAGTGACAGACAGAGATCATGGAGAGTGTTAGTGACAGACAGAGACCATGCAGACTGTCACTGTCAGACGAGACCATGCAGTGTTAGTGACAGACAGAGACCATGCAGAGTGTTAGATGACAGACAGAGACCATGCAGAGTGTTAGTGACAGACAGAGACCATGTAGGACTGTCACTAACAGACAGAGACCATGCAGACTGTTGTGACGACAGAGACCATGTAGACTGTCACTAACAGACAGAGACCATGCAGAGTGTTAGTGACAGACAGAGACCATATAGACTGTCACTAACAGACAGAGACCATGCAGAGTGTCACTAACAGACAGAGACCATGTAGACAGTCACTAACAGACAAGACCATGCAGAGTGTCACTAACAGACAGAGACCATGTAGACTGTCACTAACAGACAGAGACCATGTAGACTGTCACTGACAGACAGAGACATGCAGTGTCACTAACAGACAGAGACCATGCCAGCGTTACTGACAGACAGAGACCATGCAGTGTTAGTGACAGACAGAGACCATTTAGACTGTCACTAACAGACAGAGACCATATAGACAGTCACTAACAGACAGAGACCATGGCGAGTGTTAGTGACAGACAGAGACCATGCAGACTGTCACTGACAGACAGAGACCATGTAGACTGTCACTAACAGACAGAGACCATGTAGACAGTCACTAACAGACAGAGACCATGCAGAGTGTTAGTGACAGACAGAGACCATGCAGACTGTCACTGACAGACAGAGACCATGTAGACTGTCACTAACAGACAGAGACCATGTAGACAGTCACTAACAGACAGAGACCATGCAGAGTGTTAGTGACAGACAGAGACATGCAGATGTGTTAGTTACAGAGACTAATGCAGACTGTTAGAGACAGAGATCATGCAGACTGTTAGTGACAGAGACTATGCAGACTGTTAGAGACAGAGATCATGCAGACTGTTAGAGACAAGATCATGCAGACTGTTAGAGACAGAGATCATGCAGACTGTA
Source organism: Conus ventricosus (assembly GCA_018398815.1). Taxonomy (NCBI): domain Eukaryota; kingdom Metazoa; phylum Mollusca; class Gastropoda; order Neogastropoda; family Conidae; genus Conus; species Conus ventricosus. The sequence goes on from CM031610.1 coordinate 3,405,907, forward strand.
GAGACAGAGATCATGCAGACTGTTAGAGACAGAGATCATGCAGACTGTTAGTGACAGAGACTATGCAGATTGTTAGTGACAGACAGAGACCATGCAGAGTGTTAGTGACAGACAGAAACTATGCAGACTGTTAGAGACAGAGATCATGCAGACTGTTAGTGACAGAGATCATGCAGACTGTTAGTGACAGACAGAGATCATGCAGACTGTTAGTGACAGAGACTATGCAGATTGTTAGTGACAGACAGAGTACCATGCAGAGTGTTAGTGACAGACAGAGACTATGCAGATTCTTAGTGACAGAGATCATGCAGACTGTTAGTGACAGAGATCATGCAGACTGTTAGTGACAGAGGACTATGCAGATTGTTAGTGACAGAGATCATGCAGATTGTTAGTGACAGGGACTATGCGACTGGTAGTGACAGAGATCATGCAGATTTGTTGTGACAGAGATCATGCGATTGTTAGTAACAGAGACTATGCAGACTGTTAGTGACAGGACTATGCAGACTGAGACCATGAAGTTTGTCAGATGACGGAATACAGAACAACCCAGAAAAAATAAAAACAAAAAAAAACAAAAAAAACAAGCTGTACAAAGAAAAGATAAAGCTGGAGAGAAACCAACAGGATATAAAGCTGGAGAGAAACCAACAGGATATAAGCTGGAGAGAACCCAACAGGATATAAGCTGGCTGGAGAGAAACCAACTGGATTAAAGCTGGAGAGAAACCAACAGGATATATATAAACAAACTGGGCAGAAACAGGCAGAAACCAACACGATAGAAACAAACTGGACAGAAAAGGACAAAAAACCAACACGATAGAAACAAACTGGACAGAAAGCAGGACAGAAAACCAACACGATGAACAAACGGACAGAAAGCAGGACAGAAAAAAGAAACTAAACTGGACAGAAAGCAGGACAGAAACCAACAGGACAGAAACCAACAGGACAGAAACCAACAGGATAGAAACAAGTGGACAGAAAGCAGGACAGAAACCACAGGACAGAAACCAACAGGACAGAAACCCAAACAGGCGAAACCAACAGGATAGAAACAAGCGGGGACAGAAGCAGGACAGAAACCAACAGGACAGAAACCAACAGGACAAAAACCAACAGGACAGAAACCAACAGATAGAAACAAGCTGGACAGAAGCAGACAGAAACCAAAGGACAGAAAACCAAACAGGATAGAAACAAGCTGGACAGAAAGCGGACAGAAACCAAAACGGACAGTGTCAAGGAGCGTGAAACCTCTCAAAAAAGGAATTAGACGCTTGGAGACAAAGGGCATTGTACGTGGTATTAAAAATTTGGTAATTACCAATTAACACGGCGCGCCGCCGAAGTGGTCAGATGACAAACACACCTAGGGGAGGTTCGGGACCTGCCGGGTTTGGCGACAGGGGGAAGGGTTGTAACCACTACGACCTCGGGGGCCCAAGTGAGCGCTAAAAATGCTGGGTCAGCTGGGTTCTTGTGTAAAACAGTCCGTGAGAGCAGGGGGCCTTGGATTTGTTCAGATGGTATTGCCGTGGGTCACTGTGTTGGTTCATTGTCAGGCTGGCTGGAATGCTGTGGAGGTTGTAGTAGCCCTCCTTAAGATAATTACTGTTTTGAGTAACCACCGAAGTTGGCGGGAATGTTCGATGTCCATCTGGGGTTTAAGAGTGTGTTTGCTAATCAATTAGGTAGGGGTGTGTGTAAATGCTGATGTGTGTGGAATGTAGCGAGTGGGAATTCAGGGAAACTTGTGCTAGAGGTTTGAGAGCAGGGGACAAAGGCATGCCCCAAAGGGGAATCCTTTGTTTCCCTCCCTAATAAAATGAGGGAGAGAACAACGTGTCAAGAGAACAACACCGGAGAGAGAGAGAGGGGGCAGAGGAGAGAGAGAGGGTGAGGGTGGCAGGACAGAGAAAGGGTCGAGAGAAACGTGGTCTGGAGATAGAAGAGACAGCAAGGTTTTTAGAGTTAAAGACAAGCTGGAAGAGAAGGAAACTAATTTGAAGCCCAGAGGTGGGTTGAAGACAGACAAACTGAATTTGAACCCAGGGTGGGTGAAGAAGACGAAGAAGAAGAGTTCTACGTCGAGATCCCAGAGACGACCACGAAGACCCAGTCTGAAGCCTGGAGCAGTCAACCAAGGGCATCACCTAAAGCAGTGTGAAGAAGACGTAAAGAGACTTTTTTAAAGAACTTTTGGTGTGGTGTGTAAAGCGGGGTTTTGTGTGTGTGAAAACCTTGGCCAGGTAAGAGTCTTTTTATTATACCCGGGATTAGGATGTATTGATTTTTATGTTTTGATATTTCATTGTGTGGGGATTTGATTGTACATGATTAATTATAAGTAGCATGAAATTGTTTTTCTTGTTTCAGTTGTGTTAGGAGAGAAACGAATGGTGACCCCCTTCCCAGGAGAGGTGAATTTTTGGGTTTGTGCGCATGAGTGTGCATATGCGTGTTGAGTGCAAATATAACCTTGGTGTTTTTAAGCCTGACTAATAATACATTCAACTTGTGCACTTAAGCAATTACCATCACGTTTTCCCCCCGTCCTGGACAAAGTGGCGAGCCTGCCAGGATTGCATGGCCCAAATTTTTTCGGGGGGAAAACAAAGTGAGTACTAGAGTAGTACTGGGGCGAAGCGTCCACTAAAGGCAATTTTAATTAGCTCTTCTAATTATTTCCTTTAGTTCTTTGAGTGTTGAGTTTTGGGACTTTTTGTGTAGGTGGTTGTATTAATCAAAGGTCGTTCAGAGAAAACGAAAAACGATGGTTCTAGTCGTCACTCTCACAGAAGCTGTGGTTTAAGATTAAGGTCCTTTGTGTTAGGAACATTACACTGGTTGGTGTAACTCGTACCGTTTAGTAGAAAAACCCGTGTACCAACTTTTTCGGGTCTATAAGGTAACTGTTTTGTGGTGCTAAAAATATCAGAAAAGAAATGGTTTGAAGAAAGTTTTACCCCCATAGAGAAACTAGAAAGTTTGGGGAAAGAAATGGGATTACAGGAGATGAACTCCCCCATGTTTATTTAAAACTCAGCAAAGACTGAGAGGGTTTGAAAGGGCTGAAAAAAGGAAGTTTGAAAGGAACGTTTTAGAGGCAGAGAGTTGCAGCTGCCAGAGCGAGAGCAGAAGCGGAATCGGAGATTTTAGCCAAACAAATTGAGTTGGAAAGATAAAATCTGAAATCGTAGTGAATCGACACCAGTTCTGAGTCAGTAGGCCGCAGACTAAGTTGCGCACCTAGACCAAAACCCATGTTCAGAGAAGAAACGGATTCGATCGATGCCTTATCAGTCGGTTTGAATCGTTTGCCGAGCACGAGGGTGGCCCGAAGATGATGGGCAATAAACCTGTCTGCCTTGTTGACAGGTCGTGCGTTACACACGTATCCACCCTACCCAAGGTGTCAGAGAGATTTTGACAAGGTGAAACAGGCGGTGCTAAAGGCATATGATTTGACGGGAAGAAGGTTTTAGGCGTAAGTTTGCGAGGCAAGATCGAACAGGGTGAGACTACACACAGTTCGGAGTTAGACTAGATCATTCCCTTTAAACAAGTGGATAGACTGAGGTGAAGTGGACTGTGATTTGAAGCCTCAGACACTGGTAATTGAAAGAACAGATACTTGACGGTTGTGGCCGGGGCCCTCACCAATACACCTCAAGGAGGGGGGTTTGTCTTTGCCAATAGCTGAGCCCTTTGAAGCGCAGAGGTTTCCCGAGAAGCGAGGCGTGACTTGCTGAAAAAGAAGAGGCCTGGAGGCAATCCAGAGGAGGGTTTAGGCCAGCACATGACTGCGTAATGAGTCAGCGTACCACCCTAGGGCCCCGACGTCACGTGAGCAACAAGGGTGAAAACCAATAGCCACGTGGGCTAGGAATGAGCGTGCCTGTTTTTGTGCAATAAGACAGGGGCATTTGGGCTAGGGTTTGTATATTTAATTTCCAGAAAGCTGCAGCAATGAGGATCGGGCCCAAAGAGAGGCGGGTTTGAAAAAGATGAACAAGATGACTTTTTATTTTGTCTGGTTTGTGCTGTGTGTTCACAGATTCAGGCGAAAACTGGATGTGCCAAAGGCAGATTAGGGGACAATGTGGGTTTAAAGTCATTAGAGACTCTGGGTGCCATGGTGTTATGGTGAAGGAGTCCCTGGTTAAGAAGGGGCAATTCACAGGAAAAACACGAGGTGTAGACAAATAGATGGAACAGTAGCAGAATTCAAAACGGCACTGGTGTTCATTGATACCCATTCTATATGGGAGTCTCGTACAGGCTTTGGCTGTTCCAAAGCCCCCGTATGATTTGGTGATTGGGAATGTTTCAGGAGCACGTGGGGTACGAAACCCAAACCCTGACTTCAAGTTGAATCAGGGAAAGAATCACGTGGGGAAAGGCCCCAGGCAGTCAAACACTTCAGACGCATGGAGCGTGTCCAGTGAGACCAACCCCTCTCACTTGCGAGCAGAACAAAGGGCGACTTACTTGCTCAGTAAACTGTTTGGTTTTGACACAGAGGGCAGAAGAAAAGTGTTAAAGGAAGGGACAATAGGTTTTGGGATAAAGGACGGGGTATTGTACCGAACTTTCACCCCTTCAGTTCGGGGAAGACAAAAAGACAGATCGTTGTGCCCACGAAGCGCAGAAAAGGGGGTGATGTCAGAAAACATGTGACGTCAGCCTCGGGCCATCTCGGTAAGAAGGCCTCACAAAAGGCAGTGACGCGAGAGTACTACTGGCCCCCGGTATCCTTGGTGATTTTCAGGCCATTTCTGTGCGCATTGCAAACATGTCGCGCGGGGACGACATCGTGGGTTTGAGAGTGAAGAAAGAGTGACGGGTCCGTAGGCCAAAATAAAATGGTCGGGCGAAAGTCGAGTAGTGTGTGGTGTGTCTTTTGCAGTGTCGTGTATTTCGTGGCGTGGCTGGTTTGCGGGCCACGTGTATGAGAGAAGGCAAGAGAATTTCCGTAGAAACATAATGGTTTTACGGCCACACGACTTAGAGCGGTGGGTGATTTCAGATTTATGTTGTTATTTGCTTTGATGTGTGTATGTATTGATTTTTCTCTATAAAATTTTTTTTGCAAGGACAAATCTTGCGTGCGTTCTTGGTGTAAGTAGGTTATGGAGGCCGATATTAGCATGGTTTAAATGGGAAAATTATGGGTTTCTCTCCTTGAATGTTAAATTTTAGGCCAATGCAGGGCTGTCTTCGAGTGGGGGAAATTTGTCAAGGAGCGTGAAACCTCTCCAAAAGGGATAGACGCTTTGGGGGACAAAGGGACATTGTACGTGGTATAAAAAAAGGTAATTGACCCAAATTAACACGGTTTCGGCCGAAGTGGTCAGATGACAAACAACACCTAGGGGGGAGTTCGGACCTGCCTGGTGGCGAAAGGGGGAAGGGTTGTACCATACGACCTCGGGGCCCCAAGTGAGCGCTAAATGCTCGGTCAGTGAGGTTTTGTGTAAACAGTCAGTGAAGAGCGGGGGCCTGGATTTGTTCAGATGGTATTGCCGTGGGTCACTGTGTTTGGGTTTTATTGTCAGGCTGGCTGAAAAGCGTGTGGAGGTTGTGTAGCCCTCCTTAAAATAATTTCTGTGTTGAGTAACCACCGAAGTTGGCGGGAATGTTCGTGTCCCTCTGGGCTAAGAGTGTGTTTGCTAATCAATTAGGTAGGGGTGTGTGTAAATGCTGATGTGGTGGAATGTAGCGAGTGGGAATTCAGGGTACTTGTGAACTAGGGGGTTTTAGAAGCAGCGTGGACAAAGGCAAAGACCCGAAGGGGAATCCTTTGTTTCCCTCCCTATATAAACTGAGGGAGAACAAGTGTCAAGAGAACAACACCAGGAGAGAGAGAGAGAAGAGGCAGAGGAGAGAGAGAGAGGAGAGGAGTGGCAGGACAGAGAAAGGGTCGGAGAAACGTGGTCTGGAGATTAGAAGAGACAGCAAGGTCTTAGAGTTAAAGACAAGCTGGAAGAGAAAAGGAACTAAAATTGAGCCAGAGGTGGGTGAAGACAGACAAATGAATTTGAACCCAGAGGTGGGTGAAGAAGACGAAAAAGAAGAGTTCTACGTCGAGATCCCAGAGACGACCACGAAGACCCAGTCCTGAAGCCTGGAGCCTGTCAACCAAGGGCATCACCCTCAAGCATTGCTGAAGAGACGTAAAGAGACTTTTTTCAAAAACTGTGGTGTGGTGTGAAGGTGGTTGTGTGGTGTGAAAACCTGGCCAGGGAAGAAGTCATTTTATTATAACCCGGGGATAGGATGTATTTTATCTTTTATGTTTTGATATTTCATTGTGTGTGATTTGATTGTACATGATTAATTATAAGTAGCATAGAAATTGTATTTCTTGTTTCAGTTGTGTTAGGAGAGAAACGATGGGGTGACATCCCATTCCCAGAGGAGGTGAATGTTTGGTGTGCGCATGAGTGTGCATATGCGTGTATGAGTGCAAAGATAACCTTGGTGTGTTTAAGCCTGGGCTAATAATACATCAACTTAGTGCACTTAAGCAATACATCACGATTTCCCCGTCCCGGACAGACAGAAACCAACAGGATAAGAAACAAGCTGGACAGACTAGTGAGAAACCAACAGGACAGAACAGGATAGAAACAAACTGGACAGAAAGCAGGACAGAACCAACAGGACAGAAACCAACAGGACAGAAACCAACAGGACAGAAACAAACTGGACAGACTGGACCCGAAAAACCCAAAAAGATAGAAACAAACTGGACAGAAACAAACCTGGACAGACGGACGAAAACCAACAGGACAGAAACAAACTGGACAGACTGGACAGAAACCAATGGACAGAAACAAACTGGACAGAAAAGTAGGACAGGAAACCAACCCGGACAGAAAAAAACTGGAAAGATGGACAGAAACCAACTGGACAGAAACAAACTGGACAGATGGACAGAAACCAACAAGATAGAAACAAACTGGACAGAAAACCAACAGGACAGAAACCAACAGATAGAAAAAAACTGGGCAGAAAACCAACAGGACAGAAACAACTGGACAGACTGGACAGAAACCAACAAAATAGAAACAAATGGACAGAAACAAACTGGACAGAAACCAACAGGACAGAAACAAACTGGACAAAAAACAAACTGGACAGACTGGCAGAAACCAACAAGATAGAAACAAACTGGCCCGAAACCAACAGGACAGAAACAAACTGGACAGACTGGACAGAAACCAAAAAAGATAGAAAAAAACTGGACAGAAACAAACAGGCAGAAACAAACTGGAAGACTTGACAGAAAACCAACAAGATAGAAACAAACAGGACAGAAACAAACTGGACAGAAAACCAACAGGACAGAAACAAACTGGAGAGAAACCAAAGGATGAAAAAGTGGACGACTAGTGAGAAACCAACAGGACAGAAAACAAACTGGAAGACTAAAAGAGAAAACCCAAAAGATAGAAACAAACTGGACAGAATGTAGGACAGAAACCAACGGACAGAAACAAACTGGACAGACTAAAGAGAAACCAACAGGATAGAAACAAACTGGACCCGAAGTAGGACAGAAACCAACAGGACAGAAACAAAACTGGACAGGGCTAAAGAGAAACCACAGGATAGAAACAAACTGGACAGACTGGAGAGAAACCAACAGGATAGAAAAACCCCAAGGACAGAAACCACAGGATGAAACCAACAGGATAGAAACCAACAGGATTAGAAACCAACAGGACAGAAACCAGCAAGATAGAAAACCCAACAGGACAGAAACCAACAGGACAGAAACCAACAGGACAGAACCAACAGGACAGAAAACCGCAAGATAGAAAACAAACGGACCCGACTGGAGAGAAAAACCCGATGAGCATACAGAGAAGGGAAAGGGGGCGGGGGCCAACAGGATAGAAACCAACAGGACAAGAACCAACAGGACAGGGCAGGACGACTGGAGAGAAACCAACAGGACCAGAAACCAACAGGACAGACTGGACAGAAACCAGCAGGATAGAAACCAACAGGACAGAAACCAACAGGACAGACAGGACAGACTGGACAGAAACCAACAGGACAGAAACCAACAGGACAGACAGGACAGAAACCAACAGGATAGAAACAAACTGGACAGACTGGAGATAAACCAGATGAGCATACAGAGAAGAAAGAGGGACAGGGGCCAACAGGACAGAAAGAGGCCTACCTGTACATGCTCCTCGTTCGTTCTTGTTCCGGCTCATCTTGGCAATGCTGTTTGCGTCACACTTCACTGGTTAGCTGTCTGAGTGCGTGCGTGCGTGCGTGCGTGCGTGTGTGTGTGCATGTTATAAACAACATAAATTCAATTGAAGTGTTTGACATTCAGGGAGAGATACAGGTCTACAGAGCACAGAAACAAGAGGCATGATGAAATGAGACCGATAAGAGGAAAATGAAGATAGAAAAAGCAGGCGTGGGGGGAGGGGGGGGGGAGGGGAAAGAGGGGTTGCGGTGAGAAGTATATGGACGGTGGGAGAGAGGGAGGAAGGGAGGGACAGACTGACCGACAGATGACGGTAAAGCCACTGACGGACACTGCCAGACTGGTAGGCTAACAGTAAAGCTAGACAGTCTGAATCAGAAATACACGGACTAGCACGTTGTGCGGACAGACACAAACAATAGAAGCATCAATGAAATATGCAAAATTAAAACACAACAAAACAAAACAAAAACGACAAGCTGGTGACAATTTGCGCAACGACGACATCAAGACAAAACCTGGACGAACGAACGAGCTCACCTTCATGATGTTGTTTTGAAGCCGTTTCTTACGAGTGAAGTGCGTGGGCGTTCACACCGCACGGCACAGCTGTCCAGGTCAGTGCTGTGCTGTGACACCGTACTTCTTCGGCGCACTTTTTATGTCGATTCTAGTTCTTCCAACTGAAAACACAGATGCTCGGTGATGCCCAAGGCTTTTGCTGCAAGTTAGCCGACAGCCATCTTGCACAGAGAACAGATCGAACATTCTTGGTGGACGTGTCCAACAGTCACGGGTATTCTGCACGGACGTTTCGTCAGGTGGGCGTGCCAGTGTGTAGGGTGTCAAAGTCATGCTGTCGGTGATTTAGGTGACCATGCCCTCTTCCAACGATTTTCATGTGCTTCCTCAACGCGACAGAGATGCCTGCCGATTGTCAGTCTCGTTCAAGCTAGGCTGCTGTCGGCGTCGGCTTTTAAGAAAAAGTTTCTGAACTTTAGGTTCCTCCAGGCTAAAAGTTTGTGCACTTTATCTTCCACTGTGGCAGCAGTACATCTGCCCGTTTTCAGTCCTGTTTCTGTCCTTATTATGATGTAAAGTTGCTTGTACAGAAAAAGTCCATGTTTTTATAACAGTGAGGGGTGGTGGTAATATTCTCTCCGTCGGCAGACAACCAATGAGATCCATGATCAGGGGGCCCTGCACTGGACATGTCCCAATATCAGACCACACCCCATAACGCTGTATGCGCTAACCTTGACTCTCTATGCCAAGTGATTTGCTTACCATGTGGAGTGTCCAGGACTCACGTGGAAATTATTCAACTTTCTTGTTTTCTTGCACTTTCGTGTTGCACCCTGCGAATAACAAAAATGATCTAGCAACAAAATTACGCCAGACACCGACAGAAGATTTAAGTGATGTACAGTTTTACTTTCTCTCACGTTAATTCAGTCACCAACTTTTCAGTTCTTACAATGTTACATTTAAGCGACGTGGGATATTTTTTTTATTTTTATTAATTTTGATTACAGATCATTTTTGTCACCTCACTGAAAAGTAGAAAAAATGTTAGTATAGCAAAACTGAGGACAACGTGCTCAATATCAGACCCCTATCCCTCCCCCACCTCCACTTAGCTGGACCAAGATGGGCAAAGCAGTGAGGATCTACTGCACTTTTAAGGATTTAAACTTCATCTGACCATCGACGCAAGTTTATTTTTCACCCGTATTTTCCAAGAGTGTTGTCTGTGGTCATGTATTTCCTTTCATAAAGCTTGACAAACCCAGAAAGCTTGGTTTGTCTCCCACTTCAGCCGTTCGCGTGACCAGCAGACGTACCGTATAGCAAATGGGTAAAGTCGAACAGACGACAGTTCACATGATCTTGTATAGAAAGCCAGGTGGGCGAGTCACTGAACAAAGGCTTTCCTGAATCTTCGCTGAAATTGTCAGCAGCATATCCTTTTCCACACAAGCAATCATCCGGATTTGCTCTTGAAAATTAAAGAACTGCGAAATAAAACTGTTCACAGCATTGATACGGGTTTCACAGGTGTAAATGGCAGCAGACGACATTGTAGATCTAGCGCACGTCTGCTTCTGCGCAGACTGTCTACACTTGGAAACAAGACAACTGCATGTTTTCCACGTTTTTCATTGGTTGTCCAGTGACACAT
>CM031610.1:3421336-3436336 GCA_018398815.1 Conus ventricosus
GGACCTTGGTCCACGCCTGGTCTGTTGTCTGGAGTCACGCTGGCCGTGTCACGGGATGGGGACCTGCCGTGTTGCTGTCTTACTGACGGCGTTGACAGCACCTCCCTGGGCGATGATGGCGTGCAGTGAAGAGCTGTCTTGGGGTCCCCTCTGCTGTGGGACTCTGTGTCTGGATGATGAGGCTGGTATTCTGTACATGGCTTCAGTTCTGGCTCCTTCTTTCCTTTCTCCGCACGCCATGACAGTGCTTTCTTCTCCACTCTCAACACACGATCTTTGGGTCGATGTCTACAGGCTGGTGAGGGATGTTGATCTTCTGAACGATTGTCGGAGTTCTCTTCAGGACAGGGGACCCCGGACTGTTCACTACAGCTTTCTACAGGAGACTGATCCTTGCCGCTTTCGCCTATTTCCCCAGAGTCATGATTGCTGGGATGACCACGGAAAGTGTCTGCATGATCATGACTCACTATGGAACGACTTGTGGAGCCATGGAAAGGATGATGCTCTTTGGGGAGATGATTCTGAGCTGGGTGGTCAGAGGCGCTGGGAACAGTCACCCCACCATGGTGTTCCTCGTGTTGGTTCTTTTCTCCGCTCATAACGGTCAGATCCGCACACACTGATCGCGTGGACGTTGGAGTGGAACTAGTCTCTGGAATGGTGGGCAGAGTATGTGGTGGTAAGGGTTCCTGAGGGTGGCGCGGACAGGGATGGAGACACTGTGCCTGGGTCTTTCTGAACATGGATGTCTTCAGGTTCCTTCAGACCCCGCTGAGTTTCTGGTCCGTGTTGACTGCCTGCAACACACACACACACACACACACACACACACACACACACACACACACACACACACACACACACACACACCACACACACACACACACACATTGCCAAGTAAACCACGTATTCATCTTGAGACTTCATGACAATAACGTAAGACCAGTTCGGTCATATTTCATTCTGCTCTGATGTATTCCATGATGGTTCCATTCTGTTCCCTTTCGTCGTTTTCCACTCTGTTCTACTCCACTCTATTCCACTCTGTTCTACTCCACTCTATTCCACTCTGTTCTACTCCACTCTATTCCACTCTGTTCTACTCCACCCTATTCCACTCTGTTCTACTCCACTCTATTCCACTCTGTTCTACTCCACTCTATTCCACTCTGTTCTACTCCACTCTATTCCACTGTGTTCTACTCCACTCTATTCCACTCTGTTCTACTCCACTCTATTCCACTCTGTTTCTACTCCACTCTATTCCAGTCTGTTCTACTCCACTGTATTCCAGTCTGTTCTACTCCACTGTATTCCACTCTGTTCTACTCCACTCTATTCCACTCTGTTCTACTCCTCTCTATTCCACTCTGTTCTACTCCACTCTATTCCACTCTGTTCTACTCCTCTATTCCACTCTGTTCTACTCCACTCTATTCCAGTCTGTTCTACTCCACTCTATTCCACTCTGTTCTACTCCACTCTATTCCACTCTGTTCTACTCCACTCTATTCCAGTCTGTTCTTACTCCACTCTATTCCAGTCTGTTCTACTCACTCTATTCCACTCTGTTCTACTCCACTCTGTTCTATTCCACTCTGTTCTACTCCACTCTATTCCACTCTGTTCTACTCACTCTATTCCACTCTGTTCTACTCCACTCTATTCTACTCCAACTCTATTCCACTCTGTTCTACTCCACTCTATTCACTCTGTTCTGCTCCACTCTGTTCTACTCCACTCTATTCCACTCTGTTCTACTCCACTCTATTCCACTCTGTTCTACTCCACTCTATTCCAGTCTGTTCTACTCCACTCTATTCCACTCTGTTCTACTCCACTCTATTCCACTCTGTTCTACTCCACTCTATTCTACTCCACTCTATTCCACTCTGTTTACTCCACTCTGTTCTACTCCACTCTATTCCACTCTGTTCTACTTCCACTCTATTCCAGTCTGTTCTACTCCACTCTATTCCAGTCTGTTCTATTCCACTCTGTTCTACTCCACTCTATTCCACTCTGTTTACTCCTCTCTATTCCACTCTGTTCTACTCCACTCTATTCCAGTCTGTTCTACTCCACTCTATTCCAGTCTGTTCTACTCCACTCTATTGCAGTCTGTTCTACTCCACTCTATTCCAGTCTGTTCTACTCCACTCTATTGCAGTCTGTTCTACTCCACTCTATTCCAGTCTGTTCTACTCCACTCTATTGCAGTCTGTTCTACTCCACTCTATTCCACTCTGTTCTACTCCACTCTGTTCTACTCCACTCTATTCCACTCTGTTCTACTCCACTCTATTCCACTCTGTTCTACTCCACTCTATTCCAGTCTGTTCTACTCCACTCTATTCCACTCTGTTCTACTCCACTCTATTCCACTCTGTTCTACTCCACTCTGTTCTACTCCACTCTATTCCACTCTGTTCTACTCCACTCTATTCCACTCTGTTCTACTCCACTCTATTCCACTCTGTTCTACTCCACTCTATTCCACTCTGTTCTACTCCACTCTATTGCAGTCTGTTCTACTCCACTCTATTCCAGTCTGTTCTACTCCACTTATTGCAGTCTGTTCTACTCCACTCTATTCCACTCTGTTCTACTCCACTCTATTCCAGTCTGTTTACTCCACTCTATTGCACTCTGTTCTACTCCACTCTATTCCCCTCTGTTCTACTCCACTCTATTCCACTCTGTTCTACTCCACTTATTGCAGTCTGTTCTACTCCACTCTATTCCACTCTGTTCTACTCCACTCTGTTCTACTCCACTCTATTCCACTCTGTTCTACTCCTCTCTATTCCACTCTGTTCTACTCCACTCTATTCCACTCTGTTCTACTCCACTGTTCTACTCCACTCTATTCCACTCTGTTCTACTCCACTCTATTCCACTCTGTTCTACTCCACTCTATTCCAGTCTGTTCTACTCCACTCTATTGCAGTCTGTTCTACTCCACTCTATTGCAGTCTGTTCTACTCCACTCTATTCCACTCTGTTCTACTCCACTCTATTCCACTCTGTTCTACTCCACTCTATTCCAGTCTGTTCTACTCCACTCTATTGCAGTCTGTTCTACTCCACTCTATTCCACTCTGTTCTACTCCACTCTATTCCACTCTGTTCTACTCTGTTCTACTCCACTCTATTCCAGTCTGTTCTACTCCACTCTATTCCAGTCTGTTCTACTCCACTCTATTCCAGTCTGTTCTACTCCACTCTATTGCAGTCTGTTCTACTCACTCTATTGCAGTCTGTTCTACTCCACTCTATTGCAGTCTGTTCTACTCCACTCTATTGCAGTCTGTTCTACCCCCACTCTATTGCAGTCTGTTCTATGTTGCACATCATTGTTTGCCTTCCATTCTGCTTTATGTCATGTTCGTCTGCCTTATTTCTTACTATCCGTTGTTGATATTCCTGTGTTATCTTGCTGTGCTGCATTCCATTCTGTTCTATTTTCTCCACTCTTTTACTGTTCTATTACTGTCCTTTGTCCCCAGGGACCATCACTAGGATACTCAAAAACAGTGTGGCGTGCACACACACGCAGTGACAGAACTGAATCACGACACAATGCTGATACTTTTCAGCCCCAGTCAGTAGCCAGTCAGTCTCTCTGTACCCCATCCCTACTCTCCATCCCTTCCCTCCGCCCCCCTCCACCCCCCCCCCCCCCACCCCTCCAAAGCCACAACGTACCGTGCCACTGACCCTGTATCGGCGGCAGCCGGGTGACCAGTCTGTTCCGGAACTGCTGATGTTCCTCCACCTGTCCCCCCACCTTGGAATTCACCTCCTCCTTCTCCTCCTCCCCGTTGACCCGCCTGCCCGGCTGATCTTCCGTCTGTAACACACACGCGATGACGTGTAACACACAGGTGTTCCGTCTGTAACACACAGGTGTTCCGTCTGGAACCCCACAGGTGTTCCGTCTGTAACACACAGGTGTTCGTCTGTAACACACAGGTGATAACCGGAAATGACGTGTACTCCATCAACTGCTGAAGTAGGACCGGAGTTAGACAGAAGAAAAAAATTCTAAAAGTCCTTTTAAGTGACTCCCCCGGTTGAACCTGGACAAACAAATCACAAGATGAAACATTCAGCTCCCGGCTTGCGCCGAATTCCAACAGAAAAAGGGGATTGCTCGTTCTTCCTTTTCATTGCCCTCAGTGTGGGTTATCTGGCCTGAAGAAGAAGACGTAAGATGTCGAAACGCGTCGTACTATATCTTGTGATTTGTTTGTCCATGTTAAGGGGCGGAGTTATATAAAATTACTTTTACATTTTGTTTCAGATTCCGCCTGCAGTCACCTCCCTTTGAAACTAAATTACAATAACAGTTTGTCGCAGCCCCACACACACACACACACACACACACACAGACCGCCTAGACATAGATGTGTCCCGTGTTGTGTTTGTTTGTTACAATAACAGTTTGTCGCAGCACACACACACACACACAGACCGCCTAGACATAGATGTGTCCGGTGTTGTGTTTGTTTGTTACAATAACAGTTTGTCGCAGCACACACACACACACACAGACCGCCTAGACATAGATGTGTCCGGTGTTGTGTTTGTTTGTTACAATAACAGTTTGTCGCAGCACACACACACACACACACACACACACACACACACACAGACCGCCTAGACATAGATGTGTCCGGTGTTGTGGTGTTTGTTTGTTACAATAACAGTTTGTCGCAGCACACACACACACACACACACACACACACACACACACACACACACACACACACACACACACACACACACACACACACACAGACCGCCTAGACATAGATGTGTCCGGTGTTGTGTTTGTTTGTTACAATAACAGTTTGTCGCAGCACACACACACACACACACACAGACCGCCTAGACATAGATGTGTCCCGTGTTGTGTTTGTTTGTTACAATAACAGTTTGTCGCAGCACACACACACACACACACACACACACACACACACACACACACACACACACACACACACACACACACACACACACACACACAGACCGCCTAGACATAGATGTGTCCCGTGTTGTGTTTGTTTGTTAGAATAACAGTTTGTCGCAGCACACACACACACACACAGACAGACCTCCTAGACATAGATGTGTCCCGTGTTGTGTTTGTTTGTTACAATAACAGTTTGTCACAGCACACACACACACACACACACACACACACACACACACACACACACACACACACACACACACACACAGACACACACACACAGAGACCGCCTAGACATAGATGTGTCCGGTGTTGTGTTTGTTTGTTAGAATAACAGTTTGTCGCAGCACACACACACACACACACACAGAGACCGCCTAGACATAGATGTGTCCCGTGTTGTGTTTGTTTGTTAGAATAACAGTTTGTCGCAGCACACACACAAACTGCCTAGACATAGATGCATCCGGTATGGTGTTTGTGTGTTTGCTTGCATGCTTGCTTGCTTGGTTGGACTTTTATTACAAGGAACAGTTCATTTTTGCTCAGTATCGGCGAATTCTTCATTGTAATCCTAAGCCTGACGGATTTTCCGAAATTCATATTTTTTACCTGTTACAACCAGTTAGAAAGCTATGTTAAAGGACGTTCAGAGCACTGACCAGCAACTGTACAGTCGTTGAGATGCAAAGGATGTCGACTGAAATGTCTTGCTACTGAAGGATGACGTTCTTCCAGCGGATGTAGCTGAGACTTCTGGGAAATAGGTAACATGCCAAGAGTCCACTTTGGATCAAAATAATTATATGATTATAATAAGAGTCCTGGTCCAAATGGTTTCAGGGCAGAACTTTGTCCTTTTTCTATGTTGATTTGTGTGTGTGTTTTTCCGGCTTTCTTTGAAAGAAAAAAATTTGAGGTTGATTCAGTACCAGGGTTGGGCTTTGTTTTTTTATTTATTCCGAAAGAAGAAAAAACAGTGCAATATATCAAAAACTGGAGACCAATTTTTCTGTTAAAGGTTTCTTCTTCTTCTTCTTCTTCTTCTTCTGCATACGCAGGCTGATACTCCTGCGGACACTCCCTATATGGCCAGGCAAGTATTAATCCCATCTACCCTACAAAGGGAGTGGAGTTTTGTGTGTATGACCGTTTTTTATATCACCATTAAGGCAGCCATACTCCATCTTCGGGGAAGGTGCATGCTATGTGTAACGTGTCATCCATACCAACGGCCAAATTAGCCTTCTCTTCCGAAAGTTGGAGATGGGATTTTACGTGTGGGCAAGATGTTATGCGTGCGTTCACACACGGAACCTTGGTTTATAGTCTCATTCGAAGGACTGTATGGGGAATGGAGTCAGAACCAATGTTAACTCCGAGGGAAAAATCCCCCTGTACCGAAACGGCCCAGCGGAGATTCGAACCCGCAACCCTTGGGTATCGAGTCCGGCGCTCTAAAATTTTCTTATAAAATAGTAACAGGATGTGTTGCCAAACGATCACGACATATCCTTTCAGGTATTCATGAATGCCAGAAGGAATTCGTCAAGGGCAGATATATAGATGATTATTATTTGATGCTTCTTTTATTCACTGAAAAACAGAGCAACACATTCCCGGTCTTATACTGACAGTGAATTTTGGAAAAGCTTTCGATAGCGTGGCCTGGGCTACTCATTGAAAGGTCGCTTTAATGTTCCCATATCCGAAAGAAATGTGTAAGGTGGTTACAAACTTTGTATTGTAGGCTTCGTCAGACTTATCGTTTGGTAGTCAATACTCAAGCTGGTTTAAATTGAAAAGAGGTTGCATGCAGGGTGACCCTATTTCACAGTATAGAGGCTGCATGCAGGGTGACCCAATGTCACAGTATAGAGGCTGCATGCAGGGTGACCCTATTTCACAGCATAGAGGCTGCATGCAGGGTGACATTTCACAGTATAGAGGCTGCATGCAGGGTGACCCTATTTCACAGTATAGAGGCTGCATGTAGGGTGACCCCATTTCATAGCATAGAGGCCGCATGCAGGGTGACCCTATTTCACAGCATAGAGGCTGCATGCAGGGTGACCTTATTTCACAGTATAGAGGCTGCATGCAGGGTGACCTTATTTCACAGTGTAGAGGCTGCACGTAGGGTGACCCTATTTCACAGTATAGAGGCTGCATGTAGGGTGACCCTATTTCACAGTATAGAGGCTGCATGCAGGGTAACCCTATTTCACAGTATAGAGGCTGCATGCAGGGTGACCCTATTTCACAGTATAGAGGCTGCACGTAGGGTGACCCTATTTCACAGTATAGAGGCTGCATGCAGGGTGACCCTATTTCACAGTATAGAGGCTGCATGCAGGGTGACCTTATTTCACAGTATGTAACTTTATCTATGCCGAAGTTCTGTCATTAATGCTTAGAAGAAGAGAAAACAAGGATACAAAAGGCATGAAATTGAAAGGGGTAGCTGAAATTAAAATTGAAAGGGGTAGCTGAAATTAAAGAAATAACCGGTGGAGAAAACGAGAGATTACTTGCGAAAAATGTGAGTTTCAAAGCACTGCAACTTTTAAAGCTGTCCTTTCTCTTGCTTAATTGATCAGATCATCTTCCCCGAAGATGGAGTATGGCTGCCTTAATGGCGGGATTAAAAAAAAACGGTCATACACACAAAACTCCACTCCCTTTGTTGAGCAGATGGGATTAATACCTGGCTGTCTACACAGGAAGTGTCCGCAGGAGTATCAGCCTGCGTAGGCAGAAGAAGAAGAAGGAGACCATATCATCCCCTCCTGTTTCTGTTAGTACTGAACAAACAACGTATTAGAGTCTTTGGAGTGATAAAATCAACAAGACTGTTTAAGATCTGCAATTTGACAATCGTATGATGATGGTCGACACCATGTTTTATTTTTTAACAATGAAGATCTGTGGGTTAAGAATACTTTGTCGGATTGCAGTTCAATTCGTATGGTGCTGAAAGTATACACTTTTCGTACCAGTAAAGATAAATTCAGCGGTGAATGTGCCAAAGACATTCGCGGAGAGTTGATGATCCGTTTTGGCATGACGTCTTTCTACATAAAATAATGTAAAAATTTTTTAATTTTTTTAAAAGTTACTGTTAATACCGTTAACAACTTTCTTACTCCTCCATTAGTCAAAATATTGATATCTGAATAGATAAAAAGTTATCTTTGGGAAAGAATGGGTGGATGACAACATTTAGCAGATGAAAGATTGTATGAAAATTGGAATTTTTTTTAATTCGAAGAATTTTTAGAGAGAAAAAAAATGCAAGAATCACAATGTTGTAATTAGGGAGAAATGATCCCATCCTTAGAACACTATCAGTCCAAACTGTGTTGAACACTTATTGAAAATGAATAATGGCGTATGGCAATGCGTCTGAAAATGGAACCAGACAGTCGAGACGATGCTTGCAGGGGAAATATCTGTACCTACTGCGGTTTCAACATGGAACAACAGCTTCACTGGACTGACCTGGAAGGGTCTTGCTCTCAGTGTTTGAACATGACTTCTGAGATTCAGTTTCCCTGGTTTCAAGTGAGGTTGACATTGGATATTTTTGTTGCAAGGTAACTTTACCCGCCGAAAACTGATATTGGATTTCCTGTTGCAAGGAAGAATTACCTGACAAAAAACTAACGTAGTCTTTTGGTGGCAGGGCTGGATTGTCTGCTGAAAACTGACGTTGTCTTTCTTGTTGCAGGTGACCTTACCTGTGGAAAACTGAAGTGGTTTCTCCCCGCATCAGTGTGGAGGCCGCCGGCAGGGACGACAACTCCCAGTGCTTTCAGCGTGGCTTTGTGGATGATCTGTCGCTGCAGACCGGCTCTGGTCAGTGACAGTCCTGTCAACACAGCATGGGCAACACTGATAGCACTGTGATCACACCTGGTCAGTGATGTCAACACAGCATGGACAACATTTATAGCACTGTGCTCACACCTGGTCAGTGACAGTCCTGTCAACACAGCATGGACAACACTGATAACACTGTGCTCACACCTGTCCTGGTCAGTGACAGTCCTGTCAACAGCATGGACAACACTGATAGCACTGTGCTCACACCTGGTCAGTGACAGTCCTGTCAACAGCATGGACAACACTGATAGCACTGTGCTCACACCTGGTCAGTGACAGTCCTGTCCACACAGCATGGACAACACTGATAGCACTGTGCTCACACCTGGTCAGTGACAGTCCTGTCCACACAGCATGGACAACACTGATAGCACTGTGCTCACACCTGGTCAGGGACAGTCCTGTCAACACAGCATGGACAACACTGATAGCACTGTGCTCACACCTGTCCTGGTCAGTGACAGTCCTGTCCACACAGCATGGACAACACTGAAATCACTGTGCTCACACCTGGTCAGTGACAGTCCTGTCAACACAGCATGGACAACACTGATAGCACTGTGCTCACACCTGTCCTGGTCAGTGACAGTCCTGTCCACACAGCATGGACAACACTGATAGCACTGTGCTCACACCTGTCCTGGTCAGTGACAGTCCTGTCCACACAGCATGTACAACACTGATAGCACTGTGCTCACACCTGTCCTGGTCAGTGACAGTCCTGTCCACACAGCATGGACAACACTGATAGCACTGTGCTCACACCTGGTCAGTGACAGTCCTGTCCACATAGCATGGACAACACTGATAGCACTGTGCTCACACCTGTCCTGGTCAGTGACAGTCCTGTCCACACAGCATGGACAACACTGATAGCACTGTGCTCACACTTGTCCTGGTCAGTGACAGTCCTGTCCACACAGCATGGACAACACTGATAGCACTGTGCTCACACCTGGTCAGTGACAGTCCTCTCAACACAGCATGGACAACACTGATAGCACTGTGATCACACCTGGTCAGTGACAGTAATGTCAACACAGCATGGACAACACTGATAGCACTGTGCTCACACCTGGTCAGTGACAGTCCTGTCCACACAGCATGGACAACACTGATAGCACTGTGCTCACACCTGGTCAGTGACAGTCCTGTCCACACAGCATGGACAACACTGATAGCACTGTGCTCACACCTGGTCAGTGACAGTCCTGTCCACACAGCATGGACAACACTGATAACACTGTGCTCACACCTGTCCTGGTCAGTGACAGTCATGTCAACAGCATGGACAACACTAATTGCACTGTGCTCACACCTGTCCTGGTCAGTGACAGTCCTGTCCACACAGCATGGACAACACTGATAGCACTGTGCTCACACCTGGTCAGTGACAGTCCTGTCAACAGCATGGACAACACTAATTGCACTGTGCTCACACCTGTCCTGGTCAGTGACAGTCCTGTCCACACAGCATGGACAACACTGATAGCACTGTGCTCACACCTGTCCTGGTCAGTGACAGTCCTGTCCACACAGCATGGACAACACTGATAGCACTGTGCTCACACCTGTCCTGGTCAGTGACAGTCCTGTCCACACAGCATGGACAACACTGATAGCACTGTGCTCACACCTGTCCTGGTCAGTGACAGTCCTGTCCACACAGAATGGACAACACTGATTGCACTGTGATCACACCTGTCCTGGTCAGTGACAGTCCTGTCCACACAGCATGGACAACACTGATAGCACTGTGCTCACACCTGTCCTGGTCAGTGACAGTCCTGTCAACACAGCATGGACAACACTGATAGCACTGTGATCACACCTGTCCTGGTCAGTGACAGTCCTGTCCACACAGCATGGACAACACTGATAGCACTGTGCTCACACCTGTCCTGGTCAGTGACAGTCCTGTCCACACAGCATGGACAACACTGATAGCACTGTGCTCACACCTGTCCTGGTCAGTGACAGTCCTGTCCACACAGCATGGACAACACTGATAGCACTGTGCTCACACCTGTCCTGGTGAGTGACAGTCCTGTCCACACAGCATGGACAACACTGATAGCACTGTGCTCACACCTGGTCAGTGACAGTCCTGTCCACACAGCATGGACAACACTGATAGCACTGTGCTCACACCTGGTCAGTGACAGTCCTGTCCACACAGCATGGACAACACTGATAGCACTGTGCTCACACCTGTCCTGGATGGTGACAGTCCTGTCAGCACAGCATGGACAACACTGAAATCACTGTGCTCACACCTGTCCTGGTCAGTGACAGTCCTGACAACACGGCATGGACAACACTGATAGCACTGTGCTCACACCTGTCCTGGTCAGTGACAGTCCTGTCAACACAGCATGGACAACACTGATAGCACTGTGTTCACACCTGTCCTGGTCAGTGACAGTCCTGACAACACGGCATGGACAACACTGATAGCACTGTGCTCACACCTGTCCTGGTCAGTGACAGTCCTGACAACACAGCATGGACAACACTGATAGCACTGTGCTCACACCTGTCCTGGTCAGTGACAGTCCTGACAACACAGCATGGACAACACTGATAGCACTGTGCTCACACCTGGTTAGTGACAGTCCTGTCCACACAGCATGGACAACACTGATAGCACTGTGCTCACACCTGTCCTGGTCAGTGACAGTCCTGTCCACACAGCATGGACAACACTGATAGCACTGTGCTCACACCTGTCCTGGTCAGTGACAGTCCTGTCCACACAGCATGGACAACACTGATAGCACTGTGCTCACACCTGGTCAGTGACAGTCCTGTCCACACAGCATGGACAACACTGATAGCATGGATTATATTGTGTTTTAGTGCAAAATCCTAGCTTATTTGGATTATTGTAGTGTTTTAGCGCAAAATCCTAATTGTGGCGTGTGTCCAGAAGGTAATGCCGTTCATCCCTGATGTTCAGAGCTCTCCCACTGGGCCGCCATATTTCACCTCAGGCTGTTTATGTGTAGACATTGTCGGAGCCTTTTTTTTTTAGCAAAATTTTGTGTTTAACGCATTTTGTATCCAAACCTTCTTGTTAAATCTTGAGCACATAAATACGCGTATACCATTTTATTTCAAATCGTGTAACACTGTCACGCAGCGTGTATGTGGTGCAGTTATCGCTCATGGTCGCTCTGTCTGCTAAATGCTGTTATTCACTGTTCAGTGCCTAAAAATTGTTGTTGTTGTTGTTGTCGTACCCTGGCTAAAAGACTCCAGGGATCATCCGAACAGCCGAAGTATTTGAACACTATGGCACAAATGCATCAGCTGGGGATGAGAACATTACGTGTGTGACCGTTTTTGATTACCCCGCCACATGGGCAGCCACACTCCGACTTCGGGGGATTTGGGAGACTGATAATGTTATGCTAGGAGCTTGTCACGACTGAAGACAATCCCCACATAACTATGCAGAGCATAACAACATTTTGATGTAGCCTTGGTGTTCTGGCCTATGTCAATTGGTCTGACACAGCCTTAAGCCAAGGCGTCCTAAAAATAGTACAAACAAAGGTGTTCCCAGGTGCCAGGGAAATCTCATGATTTGGGGGTCATAATTAACAAAAAATTCTAGCTCAGAAACTACAAAAGATAGAAAAATGAAATCTATATCATTTTTGAAGGAAATTGAATGAAGATTTTGAATCTGTGCTTCTTTGTTTTAATTTTGATAATAAAAAAGCATTTAGGCATTTAGATTTGGATAGATTTTTTTGCACGATCAAAAACATATGTATTTACCACGACATCTTCACATCCAAACAAGAACACACAGCAAAAAAGTTGAAAATAAAGTTTGTATTGTCACACTACACCTGTAAATGAAAGTAAAACAGTTTGGAAGTCTATCAAGACGCTCACACTCGATGCAGACTGACCAGTCCACGACCACGCCCCCCCTCTCCCCACCACGCCCCCTTGCTGGACTTCAACCCTCTCTTTCACCCCTCATCTTCCCCTACCTTTCCGTCTGCACCATGTCACGCCGCGAGCAGGCCACGCTTTCCTCTCGCGCCGACTTTCACATCACTGGACACCAGCACGCAGTGCAGAGTACACACTAGGCTGGCTCGTTCGACGCTGTCAGCTGAACACACACTGAAGTCACACAGCCCTACTCAATAACTGACGAATATGGTCGGCAATTCCACCACTATCATCATCTCACCTTCATGCTCGAGTGAGTCGTTGAATAAAAGATTATTGTCTTTGTCAAAAATCATCTGCAGAGCCTGCTCAGCTGTGTAAATACGTTGATTTGGTCGCTGGGCTTGTCGAAGGTTGCGCTGCCATCTTTGCAAGCGAGACGAAGTGCTGGCTGGTCATCCAGTCAGTGATGAGAATAAATGGGCTTTCCCCTCACGTGTGGTCATTTACATATTATTTTAAGACTACAGACATATAAGGCTTTCTACGCAAACTCTATTTGAGTCCGTTGATAGAAATAGTAACGAATGAAAATTCAAGAAAAATGCATGACGTCAGTGGACGGCCCATGGGCACTGGAAAAGCACTTTTACTTCCGCGTCAGCTGACTGACTAAAGGCAGTCATCGGGTTAATGCAACGTTCAGTAGAACTGACTTCTGTCAAAGGTCTGACATGTGTGGCCTTTTACTCTGATACAACCAACATGACCCAAAGGAAAGGCCCTGTAACCGGACCTCCACACGGAACACCTCATCCTTCCCAGCTGTCAAGCTGTAGTCCCACCTCATCCTTCCCATCTATCAAGCTGTAGTCCCACCTCATCCTTCCCAGCTGTCAAGCTGTAGTCCCACCTCATCCTTCCCATCTGTCAAGCTGTAGTCCCACCTCATCCTTCCCATCTGTCAAGCTGTAGTCCCACCTCATCCTTCCCATCTGTCAAGCTGTAGTCCCACCTCATCCTTCCCATCTGTCAAGCTGTAGTCCCACCTCATCCTTCCCATCTGTCAAGCTGTAGTCCCACCTCATCCTTCCCATCTGTCAAGCTGTAGTCCCACCTCATCCTTCCCATCTGTCAAGCTGTAGTCCCACCTCATCCTTCCCATCTGTCAAGCTGTAGTCCCACCTCATCCTTCCCATCTGTCAAGCTGTAGTCCCACCTCATCCTTCCCATCTGTCAAGCTGTAGTCCCACCTCATCCTTCCCATCTGTCAAGCTGTAGTCCCACCTCATCCTTCCCATCTGTCAAGCTGTAGTCCCACCTCATCCTTCCCATCTGTCAAGCTGTAGTCCCATCTCATCCTTCCCATCTGCCAAGCTGTAGTCCCACCTCATCCTTCCCATCTGTCAAGCTGTAGTCCCGATTCCTGTGGCTTTTCCAGCTCTACAGAAATTTGATGACAAAGATGGAGTCACGCAGACAGAAAAGTTGAGAGGTTTGATGACAAAGATGGATTCACGCAGACATACAGGTAGAGCGGTTTGATAACAAAGATGGATTCACGCAGACATACAGGTAGAGAGGTTTGATAACAAAGATGGATTCACGCAGACATACAGGTAGAGAGGTTTGATAACAAACATGGATTCACGCAGACATACAGGTAGAGAGGTTTGATGACAAAGATGGATTCACGCAGACATACAGGTAGAGAGGTTTGATGACAAAGATGGATTCCCGCAGACATACAGGCAGAGAGGTTTGATGACAAACATGGATTCACGCAGACATACAGGTAGAGAGGTTTGATGACAAACATGAATTCACGCGGAGATTCAGATACCTTGCAGGGGAAAATAATAATAGAGCAGCAGAAGAGAAAAACAGTGTTGGAACTAGATGATGGGGGGGAGGGGAGGCGTCGGGGTAGAAGACGAAGAGTACTAAAACGTACCTCCCCACCCCACCCCACCCCCACTCCACCCCTCCCACACACACTCACCCGTGACGTAACGACCTGTGGGCAGCCAGGGTGTGGCCAGTCCTGTGGCTGAGGTCAGTGTCTGACCTTTGCACCGCTTTCTGGACACGTCTGACCCCCGCCCAGTGTGGCTGTGGCCGTCACGCCGCCTGTCTGTCCTCACGGTGTGTCCAGTGGCCGGACTGCCAGGATTCCTCACCGTGCTCTGTCCTCCCTTCTTCCTCCACTTCTTCAGGTCTGT
>CM031610.1:3446336-3451336 GCA_018398815.1 Conus ventricosus
TGTTCGGTATTTCTGCCAGCCGTTAACAAGGCTGTCGTGAATCCACCCCCACCCCCACTCCCCACCCCTCCATCTTGGCATCAAAGCAGGCCAACATGGCTGTTGTCAATACAACTGCAAAATTGTTCACTTGTGAACTCGCTCTCTCTCTCTCTCTCTCTCTCTCTCTCTCTCTCTCTCTCTCTCTCTCTCTCTCTCTCCACACACACACACACACACACACACACACACACACACACACGCACACACACACACACGCACTCGCGCGCGCACGCACACACACACACACACACACACACACACACACACACACACACACACACACACACACACACACTCCGCAGGTAGCGGTGGTTGTGTCAAGAGAAGCATTAGAATAATGGTGACATTACCTCTATATACACTTGCACAATGTTTCGGGAGAACATCTCTACACGACTGTACAGTTCAGTGAAACAATCTCGGATGAGATCATACAACAAATACTGGTATTATGTCATATAAACCATTAGACAAAAATGATCTGTAGGAAACATTGCACCGTGCTATTCAGTACATTAGTACGAAAGTTACCCACTCCGACAAAAATGGAGGATTTTTGTTGTGATCAGAACAAAAAACATTAGACTGGGGGGTTGGGGGGGGGGGGGGGGGCAACATAAAAAAAAGAGCAACAATAACACAATTGTACCCACAGAATAGTTGCTGACATCAGAATCTTCGACAATGACAACTTTGAAGCGGCGAAAAATTAACTTGCCGACTGAAATGTACGTCCTCTTATCATCATTCGTCCCTCCTGCCCGCCTTCCCGTTCCCGCCCCTTCTGCAAAACCGCTGGAAACGTAGGCGCCCAGAAAGAATATGAGCTTTTCAGCTGCTCTGTGTGTGTGTGTGTGTGTGTGTGTGTGTGTGTGTGTGTGTGTGTGTGTGTGTGTGTGTGTGTGCGTGCGTGCGTGCGTGCGTGCGTGCGTGCGTGCGTGCGTGCGTGCGTGCGTGCGTGTGTGTGGTGTGTGTGTCTACGATGACACGCGTTTTGCCGTGGGCATGTACACTGTCCCATGGCCTGTGACGTCATAGTCTGGAAACGCACTTCCTGCAAGTCCCCGGACAACCGTTTCCCATGAAAGCTCGCCGTGCCACAGCGGCTGAAGCTGAGGACACTGCTGCCTAGCAACAGGGCGATGCGGGCCTGCACAAGGTCCAAAGCCGGCAGCCCGATACATGTGGCCAGCAAGGCTGAGAGGGGGCCAGGTATGTAGGTAGGAAGCAGCACTGTAGGAAGGTTGAGAGGGGGGCAGGTATGTAGGTAGGAAGCAGCACTGTAGGAAGGTTGAGAGGGGGGCAGGGAGACAGGTATGTAGGTAGGAAGCAGCACTGTAGGAAGGTTGAGAGGGGGGCAGGTATGTAGGTAGGAAGCAGCACTGTAGGAAGGTTGAGAGGGGGGCAGGGAGACAGGTATGTAGGTAGGAAGCAGCACTGTAGGAAGGTTGAGAGGGGGGCAGGGAGACAGGTATGTAGGTAGGAAGCAGCACTGTAGGAAGGTTGAGAGGGGGGCAGGGAGACAGGTATGTAGGTAGGAAGCAGTACTGTAGGAAGGTTGAGAGGGGGGCAGGGAGACAGGTATGTAGGTAGGAAGCAGCACTGTAGGAAGGTTGAGAGGGGGGCAGGTCAGAAGGCAGGCTGGGGGGCAGGGAGACAGGTATGTAGGTAGGAAGCAGCACTGTAGGAAGGTTGAGAGGGGGGCAGGTCAGAAGGCAGGCTGGGGGGCAGGGAGACAGGTATGTAGGTAGGAAGCAGCACTGTTATTTCACCGTTGTTCATGGTTTGGAGCCGGTAACCCAAAACGTATGTTGAGAGAAGTGGCTGGGTGGGTAGGTGGGTAGGGTAGGTAGGTAGGTAGGTAGGTTGATCAGGAATGCCAAACGGAAGGTTGTGTCATCCAGACAGTTTGCTTCATCCCCTCTCTCTCTCTCTCTCTCTCTCTCTCTCTCTCTCTCTCTCTCTCTCTCTCTCTCTCTCTCTCTCTTCATTCTTCTAGACAGGCGTAGGGCAACCCGTGGACAAGCATTCTTCTAGTTGTGCTGGTATCTTGATACGTTCTGTTCTTTCCAATCTGTTTGCTATATCTGTCTACCTCTCTGTCTTTCAGTTTTCCTGTCTGCAAGAGAACTCAACAACAGTTGTGTGGATTGTTGGTGGGTGCAACGTCACAGGGGTCTTCAAAGGAACAAAAAAACCCGTTCACCTGACATAATGCATAGATAGATCAAATTAACACCGTGCCTAAGATTGTCTTACGCGCAATAAATTGATAGCAAATGCCAGAGAAAATACCGAAAAACAGGCAGTTTTGCTACGATGGGAGTTACTGGGAAAAAGAGCTCAGAATAATGCGTGTAGCGGAATCTCATTCAGCACGTAATACTGTCAAAAATCAAACATAACCTATCATCATAGTCTATAAGCAGTAGTGTGTGTCTGTTGTTGCTGTTGTTTACAAAATGCAATGTCCTAGTCCCCCACCCCTCCTCATCTCAACAACTTCCTCCAGCGAAGAGAAGGTGAGGGAGAGAGAGAGAGAGAGAGAGAGAGAGAGAGAGAGAGAGAGAGAGAGAGAGAGAGAGAGAGAGAGAAGCAGTAAAAAGGGGGTCCTGAGGAGATGCAGGGGGAGGAAGGGAGGAGAGGAGGGTGGCATGTGAGTTTTCTACTGTGATCTAAAACCACCCAGCTGTAGAAGACCGCCAAGAGGGGGGCCGATAGCTCAGTTGGTAGAGCGCCGGACTCGTGATCCTGAGGTTGCGGGTTCGAATTTCGGCTTAGGGGGATTTTTCCCTCGGAGTTAACATTGGTTCTGACTCCATCCCCCATATAGTCGTTCGGATGGGACTATAAACCGAGGTCTAGTCTGTGTCACATGCACTAAAGATCATACACGGACTCTAAAGATCCCGATGCTCATGTCCTAAGACGGGTGAGTACCGGCTACACGAAAATACACAATGCATGCAACCTGTGTGCCATAATAGTCTACTTGAAGACTGCGAGCACGGGGCAGGTTAAACATCCCCATCTGGGCCACTTACGTTCAGAAATGAACCCGGCCCTTACGGAGAGAAGAAGAAGAAGAGGACTGGAGAAGGCCACAATGAGGGATGGTGGAGAGCGAGTATTAGACATGGAAAGAGAAGGGAGGTAACTCGGTCTTCTTACTGTCAATCAGGCAAACACAGTTACGGGCCGCTGCAGGTTACTCTTGCTACTGAGCTTTACTGCGATTCTGTTTCCTCACCCTGCGTCCCCTCCTCCGCCTCGACCCGTCCCTCACCCTCCTCCCCTTCCTCCCTGGCCTCCTCCTCCTCTTCCCCTTCTCTCTCCTCCTGCCTTTCCCGGGCCTCTTCTTCCGGGAAGGGCCGGATGACGGCGGGTTCGACGTCACGCCCCGGTCACCGTCATCATTCCGAGGCCTGTCCAGTTGGTTCCGCTTTCGATCGGAATGGCGACGTCCTCTCTGAGACGACTGCTGAGTCAGCTGCCTGTACTTCCCATCCGGGTCTTTCTGCGAGGGCTGCAGTCGGTCCAGACGGGAAGCGGAACGGGCGCAGGAAGTGACGTCACACAGCTGCCAGTGATGGGTGGTCTTGGTGGTGAAGCACCACGGCCGACTGCGGCGCCGTTTCTTGGGGTTGCGGCAGTAGTTGTGGTCCCCCAGGCCGTCGGCGTCCTTCTTGTCGCTGTCCGGGGAGGTGAGGTTGTGCTGGTGGGGGTACTGCTCGCTCCACTTCTGGCAGGTGTAGCCGTCCATGGTGTGGTCCAGCTTGCCGCGGTAGTCCCGCCCGTCCTTGCGCCGGAGCTTGAGGCATTGGCCTGCAACAGTGTGACGTCAGTGCTGTTACCTGAGGCATTTGCCTGCAACAGTGTGACGTCAGTGTTGTTACCTGAGGCATTTGCCTACAACAGTGTGACGTCAGTGTCATTACCTGAGGCATTTGCCTACAATAGTGTGACGTCAGTGTCATTACCTGAGGCATTTGCCTGCAACAGTGTGACGTCAGTGTCATTACCTGAGCCATTTGCCTACAACAGTGTGACGTCAGTGTCATTACCTGAGGCATTTGCCTGCAACAGTGTGACGTCAGTGTCATTTCCTGAGGCCTTTGCCTGCAACAGTGTGACGTCAGTGTCATTGCCTGAGGCACTTGCCTACAACAGTGTGACGTCAGTGTCGTTACCTGAGGCATTTGCCTACAACAGTGTGACGTCAGTGTTATTACCTGAGGCATTTGCCTACAACAGTGTGACGTCAGTGTCGTTACCTGAGGCATTTGCCTGCAACTGTGTGACGTCAGTGTTATTACCTGAGGCATTTGCCTGCAACAGTGTGACGTCAGTGTTATTACCTGCATTTGCCTGCAACAGTGTGACGTCAGTGTCATTACCTGAGGTATTTGCCTACAACAGTGTGACGTCAGTGTTACTATAGCTATCCTTGTGCCGGAGCCTGAGGCATTTGCCTACAACAGTGTGACGTCAGTGTTATTACCGCACTTGCCTGCAACAGTGTGACGTCAGTGTTGTTACCTGAGGCATTTGCCTGCAACAGTGTGACGTCAGTGTTGTTACCTGAGGCATTTGCCTGCAACAGTGTGACGTCATTACCTGAGGCATTTGCCTGCAACAGTGTGACGTCAGTGTTGTTACCTGAGGCATTTGCCTGCAACAGTGTGACGTCAGTGTTATTACCTGCATTTGCCTGCAACAGTGTGACGTCAGTGTTGTTACCTGAGGCATTTGCCTGCAACAGTATAACGTCAGTGTTACTATGATTATCTTTGTGCCGGAGCTTGAGGCATTTGCCTGCAACAGTGTGACGTCAGTGTTATTACCTGAGGCACTTGCCTGCAACAGTGTGACGTCAGTGTCGCTACCTGAGGCATTTGCCTACAACAGTGTGACGTCAGTGTTTTTTCCTGAGGCACTTGCCTACAACAGTGTGACGT
>CM031610.1:3458836-3478836 GCA_018398815.1 Conus ventricosus
CTTTTAGTTTATTAATACCATTTTATACACTGTCCTTTTAGTTTATTAATACCATTTTATACCGCTGTCCTTTTAGTTTATTAATACCATCTTATACCATGTCCTTTTAGTTTATCAATACCATCTTATACCGCTGTCCTTTTAGTTTATTAATACCATTTTTATACCGCTGTCCTTTTAGTTTATCAATACCATTTCATACCACTGTCCTTTAGTTTATCAATACATCTTATACCACTGCCCTTTTCTATAACTTGGACTCACCCGTAATGTTTTGCTCTGCCAGACTGCGACGTCGATAATGACTGAATTCTAGAACACTACACTGATTCAAAAACCCCACATAGATGTGTAGCAAGCAGAGAACAGTAAAAGGCCGACTCTGGGCCACTTGCTCAACCACCGTGTTTTTGGGCGAAAGTGGCCTGAAAGCCGCCTTTTCCTGTGGCGGAAGAGAGAGAGAGAGAATCACCGGGCAGACAGACAGAGAAGAGAGAGACAGAGAGAGAGACAGACAGACAGACAGAGAGGCGGGCAGACACACACACACACACACTCTTTCTCTCTCTCAATTAAATGACATAAAATCCGCACACTTCTTCTGACTAATTTCCACCTACAAACTTTGTACACGGGCTGAAATCTGATCACTTAATTTACGGCTCGCGGCAGTTTGCACCTAGCCTGTGCTGTTTAAACGAAACGCACTCAGTTGGGTTGCACCACATTTGGAAAAGTCTAGATTGCCATCAGATCGAGGCTGTCGACGTGGCACGACCGGGCCGTCATTGTTTGAGCCACCACTCAAGAAGGCTGTGTGTTTTGTCGGCGCTTCTGTTGTGACCACTGTGTTTTAATTGTGTTATTTAAAATGGCTAAAACGTTACTGAAGAACAGGTTTGTTATTCGAGGCCATAAGTTTTATTTTAACTGCATGTTAGAGTATTTGTTGAAAGAATTAGTTGAGTTAGTCAGCGAAGGCAAGCCAACTATTCACATGTTTGCCCGCACAGCGTTCATTTCTTAAGGCGAAGGTAAACACGGCTGATTTGCGACTTGATTGATTGTTAACTACAGATTCAGTGTTTATGGGGCAAGCTGATTTGTGTATTAAGATGTGTATACTTTTCTACTTCTAACCAGTTCATCTGCCTTTAAGTGTGCCCTTATGCAACTGAATGGCGATTTTGAATGTTCTGGCAAACAAACTAGATAGGGTTAGGCAGACCTTAGTACATCTACCAGTATGGAGAGGAGTAGTGTGTGGCTAGCACTATCTTCATATAAATGCTTCAAATATGCAATGACGGATGTACTACAACCTACAAAACTATGTGTAACAGATAGGCTGGCACGAGGCCGAAACTTAATCGCTAGCGAGACGCGCGACCTTGTTCACCCAGCGCACGGCAAGCGACCAAAAAAATCAATAAAGCGAGAGACTGGGCTTGCCAGGTGAGGGGTGGGGGTGGGGGGTGTATTCATTTCAGGTTGACAGCGCGCCAGGTGTCGTTAGCGCGGGTTGTATTGTCATTGAAGGTGTGTGATGTAGTGAGAAAATATTTACCGAGTTTTGTGCAGGTTGGTTTTGTTTATATAATATTTTAATCATGGCAGAACAAAGACAGTGGGAGATTTCTAAGCTGACAATACTTGACGAGCATGTTGAGTACCATGCACATAGCAATGACAAGCGAGCTCCAGCAATCCCCGCAATCGTTAACGGCGGAAGGCAAGACCTTAGTACATCTACCAGTATGGAGAGGAGTAGTGTGTGGCCAGCACTATCTTCATATAAATGCTCCAAATATACAATGACGGATGTACTACTACTGGCGATTAGAGCCGCCATAAAAGCTCGGCCACAGCAGTAATTGCTGTAACTCTGCCATAGCCAGTTGCAAGCCTGGTTGAGAAAAGAGGAGCAGAGCAAACTAGGCCAAACAACCCTATGTGATCGCTTGCTGCCAATGACGTCAGCACCTGCAAAGCTCGGTGGCAAACTAGGCCAAACGACCCTATGTGATCGCTTGACTACAAAGCGCGGCAGCACCAGCAAAGCTCAGCGGCAAAACTAGGCCAAACGACCCTATGTGATCACTTGGGGTTGATTGAGGTTGCGCGCGGGACACAGCCTGGTAGTTCTACTTCTTGTTTGTTTGTTGGTGTTTGTGTGTTTTGTCCTGCCCCACGCACGCACGTCCCCCCCACCCCCACCCTGGACTGGCTATTGTGTGTTTGTGTTTGTTGTTTGTTTTGTCCTGCCCCACGCATGCACGCCCCCCACCCCACGCACGCACGTCCCCCCACCCCCACCCCACCCCACGCATGCACACTCAAGTCATCCACAAGTTCTTACTTAAGTCATTCTCAAGTCATTTACAAGTCATCCTCAAGTCATTCACAAGTCATCCTCAAGTCATTCACAAGTTCTTACTTAAGTCATTCTCAAGTCATTCACAAGTTCTTACTTAAGTTATTCTCAAGTCATTTACAAGTCATCCTCAAGTCATTCACAAGTTCTTAGGCAAGTTCTTAGGCAAGTTTTTAATCAAGTTGTTCTCAAGTTAACCTAAGATCTAAGAACCTAAGATCTATGTTTTTATCTTAAATAGTAGATGTCTAAGATAGTACACACACGCCTCAAAAACGCGTCATTGTTGAGAATGTCTTGCTCAGCGTTCTCCGCATAGATCTTAATGAAGGTTTTACATACGAAGCAACCGCATTGATTACAATTCGGGTCTATGGAAATGTCTTTTATAGACTCCAGGTCTTTATTTATTGACTTCATCATTTTATATACGCCATGATCTATTTTTATAAAAAAATTTAAAATTAAGTTCTTAAAATATTATTCCATTTGAAATGGATCAAAATGTGCTTTGTTATTGGTGGTTTTGGCGTGCAGTTGTCTCTTTCTGCATTTAGTGGCTCAGATTTTTTTGATAGCTTTCGTTTCTGTTGCCATTCTTTATATGTTTTATAACAGTAATAACCGCCCCCAGCAGCAGCAAGGGCGCCAAAAATGGCAACAGTTTTAAGTTCAATATTCCATGAAGACTTTGGTGCCCTTGTATCACATGGAGTTTTTATAGCTGGCATTGAATCAACTTGTTCTGGCGTTGGCGGTGTTATGTTTTCATGATGCTGTAACATTAATTTTTTTTGTCTGTTCCACTCTGCTAATTTTCTTCCTGCTTCAACACGCCCAGGATTTTTAATGGCCTCCACCTGGTTCAGTGTTTTCTGATGATTTTCTAGCTTGGTTACTTTCTCCACCTGATTCAGTGTTTTCTGGTTCTGATGATTTTCCAGCTCGTTCATTTTGAAGGGAAACAAAATCTATATGATTAAAAGTTATTAATCCCATGATCGCTGGCGATAACAATGTTCCAAATCTGTAGTATAGATCACATCCTAGAGACTCTAATGACTTTGTTAAAACTGGATCTTGCGTTAAATCATACGTAAGATCTTGTTCAGAATCAATGGGAGCAAATCTACTGACTAGTTTAGTGTACAAACTAAGAACCGTTTGCCCACACTTTTCACCATTCTAGACCCCAGCTGCGCTTCATACCTGTTATGATACTTTATAATGTCTTGCGGCGACATCTGTTGAATCTGTTCAATGCTGAATTCAGTTCCGAGGAACTGTTTGTTTTTCCACATGCTGCCAAAGAATACAGCCTCTCCTTTTTGGGCATAATAGCTTGATCATCAACTTGGTCATTCATAAGTTCGGGAAGGTTTAGGCCGCCTTGTAGCTGTAGTAGATCATCGCTGTTCATGTTTTTTAATAATTATAATTATTTTATTTTATAAAAATGAGCACCGAAAAAACTATTGCTAACCTTGTATACCATTCTGCTGTTATTGGAGGTCTAAGTGTAGGATACTCAATGCTTGGTAAAAGCTTGTTAAGAATTAAACCAGCAGATCTTGGCAAACTAGACTTTGAGGATTCAGCAAAGCTGATTGCTATCATTGCAGCTTCGGTTGCCACGAAAGATTTTCTAGTTAAGCAAGGATAATTCCAGACAATATAAATATGTAAGAAAAAAAATACATTTATAAAAAATGGCTTCACTCGAAATAATGATAGGCGGCGCTGTGGTGAATGCGCTTGCTTTTAGCGGAAGTAATTTCGCATTTAGTAAACTGGGGAATGACGGCGAGAGAAAAAGACATAACAAAGCTATGGAGGAACTAGCAGCTGCACAAGACGCCTATGAAAGGCAGAGACTTGAGCAGTTAGATTTATTAATGACACACTGAAAAGACAGGGGCATGCAGCTTACATATTTAAAGATGTTGATCAAGCAATAAAACAATATTATCTAGTAACAGGCAAACCGGTCCAGACATTGCCCCACCAAAATTCAGTGACTTTTATCAACCATCAGAAAAACAAAAGATGCAAGAAATCGGGTTTATTGTCGTTGGTATGACCGTCGTGTATTTTGTTGCACATAATATTGGCTGAATAAAAAATGAACAAAATCTATTATTGCCCAAAGGATATTGGAAGGGCATCACAGCAATTAAAAAGCTAAGCCAAGCAGCGGGAGTCAGTGAACAAACAGCAAAGGAATGGTTATCTAAACAAGCAATTTGGCAAATTTATTTACTGCCCCTAGACGAATACAGAGACCACACTTTGTTAATACAACTCCAAACGACACCCATCAAATGGATCTTCTATATTTACCCTCTGATAGGATTAGACGAAAAAGATTTAAGTACGCACTCACAGTCATTGACATAGCTTAAAGATACAAAGATGCGGAGCCATTAACACAAAAGAGTGCTTCTGCTGTTGCTGTTGCTATACAACTGATATACCAACGAGGGCCACTAACTTATCCTCGCATGATTCAAGTCGATGATGGAAAAGAATTTAAAGGCCAAGTGAATCAATTATTGTTGAAACATAGAGTTACCATTAAAAGAGGCATTCCAGGAGTTCACAGATCACAGGCTTTAGTTGAAAACTTTAACAAACAGTTAGCCGAAAGACTTTTCTCCTACCAGTATCACAGAGAGCTTATTGACAATTCTCGCAACACAGAATGGGTTAGAAGACTGCCCTCAGTTTTGCGCGCAATGAATAATGAAGAATTTAAAGGACTAAAACCAGTACAAGCAATCAAAAGAAAAACAATAAATGTTGCTGAAGACTCCAGTACACCGGCAAACTATTACCGTTTGGTTTAAAAGTAAGGTACCTTTATTTACCGGGGGAAGCAGAAGGGGACACTCGCATCAGGGCAACTGATCCGGTTTGGAGTGTTGATCCATATGAAATAAAAAGAATTGTAAAAATGAATCCGCCCGTGTATTATTTACGAGAAACTGACACAACAAAACAACCAGCTCCTCAAAGATCTTTTGTGAAGGAAGAACTGCAGATAACCCCGCGGGCACAGTACCGCTTTAATTAATTTACGGTTCTCCAGTGCCCAATTGCATATGAAAACTCTGGATTAACAAACACACGTTTTGTGTTTGTTCTATCTAACGACTTCTTTGTTACAACTGTTGTGTTGATCTCATGTAGATTAGATCGCAGTTTTACGTTGTCATGATGAAAAGTCTTATTGCCAAACAATGCTTCTTTGTAGTTTGTCATGTGATATGTTTGACTGCACAACGCTGCGAGATATTCCCTTTGCTTTCTTAATGATTTTCTCCTGGCTCGAAATACTGTACATTTTGACCTTAACCCCACATACTCCTTGATCACCTTTCCAGATAATTCATCCTTCATCTTTCCTAAAACCTTCTTGTTAGTAATTGAATGCAAAGGCGAATCTTTAGGGTAATCAGATGTATCATACCATCCTGCATGCCCTTTAGCCACTTCCATTTCCATGTCTTTATAGATGTCTTCAGTGGGGATATCTATAACAAAACTATCTGTATCTGTGTAAAGTACTCTGGACTCAGGATACGAGGGCTTAAAGTAGTCATAAAGAAACTCTAACATCAAAAGCTTTGATAATTCTAAAACAGTAAACCCAATAAAAACAGGTTTGTCTAATTTGACTTTCTTTTTTTCATCATTATGCCAAAAAGCTGATCATGAAATCTTCTGAAGTCCTGATAATTTGGTTTTGAAGTTAGCTTAATTGCTTCATTCTCTCTGGTGACCAATCTGACATCTTTACGTTTGTGCGGATTCTCCATAGTCTTTCCGAAACAACTGTTGTTCATCAGCTTGAAAAAGTCTTTTTCTGAAGCATCTGTGGATTTAGTTCTAAGATCAGTGTTCTTCATGATGTATGGTTTCATGAACTGTTCTTGATCAAAAGCAATTATGCGATGAACAGCTGTCAACTTCAAACCGTGTCTTATATAAAATTGTAGAAGTCTGTAATGACAGACATAATTTTTTTTGCCCGAAGATTAGGCACAAGTTTAGGCGGCTCTCTTGGATTTGTCTTTAGACTTTCTGCTGCTAATGGATAGTCATTATGCAGGTCATGGAGTTCATGAGGATATTCTAAGTCAACTTCTAGAATGAAACCGCGCTGTGATCAGGCGTTAAACTGCCCAACCACTTTAATGCTTTTTGAATATTATTCGTACCTGTGTACATTTTAAAGTTGCGTAATGGAAGCGATTGCGCCATTGCCCAACCATACAGATTGTTTGCATCTAAATACATAAGATAGTTAGACCTTTTACTTGGATCATAGTCGTCCAAGTATTTGTTGTTTGCTTTACAGTAATGATGCGACGCCATACTAATTCCTCCACGCAATCCGTTTTCAATCATCTGGATCATTGGTAAATCCGACAATAAATCAATCTGTACTCCAGTAAACTTTAAGAAAGCATCCCAACTCATCCCGGGCGCAGAAATATAATGCGCAGGATCCAAACTGTAATGTTTCATGCAGGTCTTTCTATAATTTTCAAAGACGTCCGCCAACAAACATACATCTGCCATTAAATAGGAGTCATGATAGTCTCCCATCGTTTTACAATCTAACTTCTGCCACGCATCTTGAGCATGCTGGTAATCAGAATCACTAATGCCCTTTCCTCTAAGACTAGAAAAGAACGCTTCTTTAGGCGGAAGTGAATCTTCGTCAAACCTTTCCCAACTGTTCATGTACTCATAAGGATAAACGCCCTTTCTAACGAGAGTTGAGTCAAAATATTCTTCCGTTATTGGGCAGGACTTTAAGGACATAGCCAGTGCCTCTAATGAGCCCATCATGTGTTGCATAGAGTCGTAGAAAGACATGTTATTTAAGTGAAACACATGTACTTTTCTGATGACTGTGCAATGCATGCTACCCTGAAGGCGTTGGTTACTGCTTGCAATATAAGATGAGAGTCGTAACCTCGCAAGTTATGAAAGATACAGGCAGCTTCCATGTCTTTGGATCAAACTTTAGTTGAAGATTGCATTTACGTGCGCTGCACCTCTAAACTTCCCACTAATGTGATCATGGTCTCTTACTGTGGGGTTTACACTCTTGGGCGTTAGCTCTAAACCGCAAATCCAACAATGCGTGGCTAAGTCATACTGTTGTTGGTCTTCAGGCGTCATTATGATTTCAGATAAGTTTAGATTATTAGAACAGTCATTACGCACTTGCTGCATGCGTTTTAAGAATGTTTCTGCAGCATCTGGTCCTCTATATAATTCTGGCTCTGAATAAACGCCATCCGACCTAACAATAATGAAGGCAAATGAACAAATCTGATGATTACTCATTAAGACTGTTTTTCGAAGTTTTTGTGGTGCTGGCCCTTCATAAGGAACAATAAGCGACTCGAAGTCTGCGTAAACTCGTATGGACTTGTTTGCAGCCGTTTCCAGTTCTTAAAACTAACTTTAGATCTGGCGGGGGCGTAGTTAGTTCTGTCTTACAGTCTACAGAACTTTTACAATGTTTTATATGTTCAAGCGCGGCTTGAGCGGTTGGAATTCTTGTTAAACATTTTCTACAGAATTCTTGTTTATGTTCATGTTTTGAAGTATGCGCTAATAATCTGCTCATTGTGCGTATCAATGTGTAATGGGGCAGCCCTGCTGGTGAAAACATTAAGAGTAAGTCCACATGACTTTTGGCTGGTTCGCCTATTGTTGGACTGTTCTTGGACACTTTAATTGGCACCAAATTTGTTTCCTCATCCCATGTGTATACATTAACAGTTATTGGGTTGTTTTGTTCTTCAAACTGATCAATTTGGTCTACACTAACAGGAAAGGATATTCCATTGAAGTTAAGATCTTTGGCGTATTGCCGATAGTTAGTCACTCTTTCTGCGTGTTCGCGGACATGATGCAACCTTGCAAGAACGCACCACATGAAACATTTGTCGTCTGAATTCTTTATGTTTATAACTGCTTTTTTCGCTGCCAGTGCTGGAGGTAGTGGAATGTAAGCCTTGCCAACAATCGGCGCATACTTAGACTGTTTTAATCTGATCTCTAAGACTTCGCCCTCTGACCAACCAGAGCCTCTCATTTTGGCTTCTTCAGCCGCAGCGTCAAACTGTGCAAGCAGTTCGTCTGCCCAACCGGGTGTTAAGTCATTAGAGGAAAGAATAGTCTGTTGTT
Source organism: Conus ventricosus (assembly GCA_018398815.1). Taxonomy (NCBI): domain Eukaryota; kingdom Metazoa; phylum Mollusca; class Gastropoda; order Neogastropoda; family Conidae; genus Conus; species Conus ventricosus. The sequence goes on from CM031610.1 coordinate 3,467,421, forward strand.
TAGTCGAGACCAGACTTCTAAATTTTCTTCATTTATTGTTACATAGTCGATTAAAACAGCTAACATTACTTTAACCGGGGGGTCTATTGTTAGGTTGCCTGGAACTTGAGAAATAGCATGAACAACACTTGCCTGTACGTTTGTTGGGTCAATGACTTCTAAATCAATATCATTCAGTGCTCTTGATAAACGCTCTCTCTCGAGCATTCCTTCAAACAATTCGTCTTGTCCTTCATATATCTTAGCCATGCTGTCCTTCTTTTCTAAGCCAAAATTTTTTATTTAAATTAAAAAAAAAATACTTAATCAGAACCAATATCAACGGTCTTTTTGCGCTTGGACTCATAAACTAAAGTATAAACACCCTTCGGTGTTGTTAATGTGAGCTGTTTAGAACAGAGTTTAATGTCTCGTTTACTTTTTTTAAGCATTCCTTTTTTATCTGCTCGGGGTCTGGCTGTTGAGAAAAACTTGTCCTCGCCTTTCTTTGAAGATCAAACTTTTGTCTTTTGTAGTCATCAAAATCGGCCTGTAAACGATTAAATTCTTCATCCGTGATGTTTGAGTCAACTAGCGCTTTATTTATTGTCAGTTTAAACGAGCTAAGTTTAGCTGTTATTAGTTGAACCATAGCTGTGTGCTTTTGGAGTTTAGTTTTTATTTTTTTGCTAGCGGCACCTACAGCTAATGAACACAGGCCGAGAGCTAAAGACAAACCTCCTAGAGGTAAAGCTGCGGGTGCGCCTATGCCCGTTGCTAAGAGACCAACACTCGTTCCTGCTGATAGAGCACTTATAGTCGATGCTCCAGTATTAACATAAGTAACAGCATTAAAGGCAGCAGAATACCTTCGTTTGGTTTTGCTGTATTTTGAAAGGTCTTGCTCTAGTACTTGCTGCATTTGCGTAATGTTTGTTAATCTAAAGGTTTTTATGTTAGGGGTTTCTACTATCTCTTCTTTTGGCGGCGCTGTAGGCACATTTGGATAAACTTGAACAGACATGCTTTTTATAAATAAAAATAATTTAGTATTGTATATCTTTTAATCTGTTATTTTCAATATTCAGCTGCGCATCATATATTAAAAACAAATGTACATTAAGCGGTTTATCGGCTTCTTCTTCTTTATCAATTTGAATGTTTTATTACGTCTCTCACAGCTCTCCCGCTTCCATGCAACTGATTATCCTCTGTTGACCTTAGGTCAATCCATAAACCGTATTTTGTTGTTAAATAATCATCAAGCCTAACATTGTGAAGATGTAAATCTTTAGACACAAGGTCTGCTGTTAGACTTCTACCCCTCCCACCCCAAACAATTTTCTTATTTCGTCAAAATGATGATAAGGTCTAAGCCCGCTAGCGTAGATTTGGTTAGGACTACCATCAATTGTACATTGCACTTTCGCTATTTTAGGATTAAAAAACTTTTCACTTGCTCTTTTGAACGGTTCTTCATCTTCACACAGCAATAAATACCTTTAAGCGATCTTGCTGCGACACTAAAACTAAAATTCCATATAGTGTCTGCCCTGCTTCTGGGATATGTTGTATGATGAATCACTCTTTCGTAATATATTGATAATTTTGACTGATATTGTTGCTCAATCAGCCTTGCTAAATTAGGGTTGCTAACAACGTCAAACTCTAACGAGATGTCAGAATGCTGTACATTGCTTCGGTGTCTGTTGATCTGATAACACGTTTGTATTCGTTAAAAGTTAGTTCATATGACAGTCTGTCTTTTAATGCTCCTTGAAAGTATGGCGCATGCGCTTTTAACAACTCAAAATCTAAGGGAATGGAAAAGCGATTTCCATACGCAAACTTTACGGCTACATACTTTTTGCCGTCTTTAGTATCTTCAGCGCCTATTCTATGTTTTAGTGCTTCTTCATTTTCGATTCCTTGAAACGCAAGATCAGCCCTTTCATTCCCGGTTAGCCATAGATCAGAATAGGTTAAAAATATGTCTGCATTGTGTAAAGAAAATATTTCTTGCCCCTCAAGTTTTATAGAAATTTTCTTAACAATTGCCCGCCCCAAATTCTGGACAACTGTCCTGTTTGTGTCTGTTGTTGAATCGAGTACTATTTTGAAAGTAAGACGCGCAGAGCCTGGCACAATCACTTCATCTGCTCCTAGGTCCGGAAATTTGACAGTAAGAATTTGATCTGCATCAATAGTAGATGGATTATTTGGAACAGTAATATTCCGTTTATTTCCCTTCACGCCAAAGGGTTCTTTCAGTCTTCTATGCGGGTCAAGAATCGAGCCATATGCATGTAACATTTTTTTATAAAACAAAATAAAAAAATTAATTATTAAAGAAACATGGCAGGCATTGAAGATGAAGATTATGATGTTTTTGATCGTGGAGACGACATGAGTGATTCCCCTTGGGAGCGGCATCGCTCGGGGCTCTCATTGCATGATGAATTAGCAGAAATCGGGAGTACATTACCAACAAGTCGGTATAAATTAACAGAAAGTAAGGTCAGATCATTATACCAAAGTTTAGGCCAAGAACCTCCCGAATTTATAGACCCTAATGATTTTGAAGTAAAAGATAACCATTTGTTTGTGAGGAGCGACCAAGGACAACTTGTTCAGCTTACAACTAAAAAAGACCCATCAAGTTTTAGCCGTGGGCTCAATTAGAAATAGACTCCCTGCGAGCGTACAAAATCGCCTTGGCCTTGTTAGGCCAAAATTAAGGGCGGAGGCAGTTGCTAAACTTCAAAACACACTGCAAGAACTCCCAACAGATAACCAAAAGCAAAACATGGAACTTAAAGAATTAAATCAATCAGCAGGTGAATTAATAAATGTAATAGAAGCAGAATCCAGTTTTTCAGAAGAAACAGCGTTAAAGACTATACACGACTCGCCGCTACCCATGCGAGAAATAGCGGCCCTTGATCGTACTTTAAGAACCATCAGAGGCGAATTAACAAACAATTTAGCAAAACTAGGTGAACTAGATGAGCATATAAGAAGAGAAAAAGAAAAACTCGTTGAGGCTGATGACGCCAACTTAGGGCATGATATTAAAGAAAGAATAACCCAAAGACTAAAAGATCTTGAACAAGAAAGATCAGCAAGACTAGAAGTGCTAACTACTAACCGAGACAATTACGAACTCAAGTGAATAGAATAAGAGAAAACTATCCGAAAAATTTTATATGAAGACACAACGCTAGCAGAACGAATCCGAACACTGTTTAGAGAGCAAGGAGTCACATTAGTAAGCGTTATAACAGCCTTAGGATTTGCAATAAGCACGCTGGTGTTGGCTATTACAGGCGGCGGTGGAGGTCAAAGTCCAGTGCCTCCGCCGCCATCGCCTGATAAATCATGGGTAAAAAAACAGCTTGATCATCTTGCAAGTTTATTAAAAAAATTAGCTGGTAAAGCCGTGAACGCTTTACCAGGAATATTGGGAGTATTGTCAGCTGGCTTTTGTCTACTGCAAGCAAAGTAGTTGGCTTTATGGCCGAGCACTTATGGGCATTAGTTCTCTTAATAGTTGGGTTAATATTTAGTAAAATAAAGACCGAGTAATCCTAGGCCAGTTAATCAAGAACAAGCGCTGTCTTTTCATATTCATGGTCATCGCGAACAGAGTCCGCGAGCTTTGCTGAGTCTTCAATGGCCTTTGGGCTTTGGGCCGCGGGGATTGGATGACTTATTCTTGGGCGTTCTTTTACTGCTTGCAATATTACTGGCTCAGAATTTATGTCGTTTTTCCCAACCTTCTGTTCATTGCCTGCTATAAGAATTTCATTATTATAGTTTATTATTGTTCCTATCTGGAGCCTAAGGTCAGAAGGCAGCATGTATAAACCAGTGCCAACAGCAAAGTCTACTTTCGATCTTGCGTATTGTAAAACATTTTGGTACCTTTTAATACTTGAAGGCAAATTAACAGTAGAATTAATGGCGTCCTCTAAATTTGCTAAGTATTGTTTTTGCGCGTCAAAGCCAGTAGAAGGATCAGTTATGCTTGATCTTGCCTGTGCTTGCGACCTAGCAAACACCAAACGTAAGTACGAATAGAGTCGTTTATTCGTTCTATTCCCGCCCTAGTTAGGCCCTTAGAAGTGTCTAAGATAAATGTTGTCCATGCTGTTTTATGCTCTTGCTCTATGGACCCGAGGTGAAAAGCTGTTGCGCTTGAAGGAAAGATGTGTAAGGAGGATTCCAGTCAAATTTAAACTTTCTGTGCATGCCCCAAAAATAAGGGGTGCCTAGACCATGATTAAGATCCAACTTTTGTCTAAAGTCCGTCTTGGTGTTAATATTGAATTCGTTACAGATCCTTTCAAAAGCCTTCATGTCTATTATGTTGCTGAATGGGATTAAACGGTTTGTCATTTGGTAATGGCGCTCGCAGTTCAGTCAAAATACGCCTAAAGGTGTAATAAAAATGAAATCTGTACACTGACCTCACCAAAGGATCAGGATGATTTAAATGATCAGCATACGACACTCCACACCCAGTTGATGCACAAAACACAGCAAAGTTTAACTGGTTCTGATAAAACTGCATCGGATGACTAAACCACGCTTTCGCGATGTAGTCTTTTTTTAATAGGGGGGTTAAGATATCTGTTTAATGGCGTACTCACCTTTTTATGAAAGCGACAGTCTGGGTCACAGAAATGTCGAGGGTGTCAGTTGTTATATTTTTAAGATTGTAGTGCGGCCCAACAGAATATTTTGCATCAGTATATTTGAATGCACTCATTTTTAATTTGTTTTAAAAAATGTTTGTAACAATAACAACTCAAGACCGCCCTTCGTTTTTAGAACATGCTATTGATAACAATTGCGGGGCCAAAACGGTCGCGCTCCATGAAATATTTTACAAAGTCGTATGGTTTAATATAACTAAAGCCAAGGGGAATAATAAGATTACAAAATATGAAAGGAGAACAAACGACGTTAAACAGTTAACAATACCTGATGGTTATTACGGGTTTTGCTCACTAAAAGAAGCAATGAGTAACTTAGACATTACTCTTAAACTTAACAATGCAATCTAAAAACAATATTAACATTCAACCTGAAGAAGCAAAATACGATTTTGATAAAGAGCTAGCTAAAATGCTAGGCTTTACAACTAGCAATCTACCCACTCATAGTTTTAGTGTTTCGCCAGATGAAACTACGTTTGAGGGGGAAAGTCCGCTCAATCTTGCATTACATTCATTACTCTATGTTCATTTAGATGAGCTAAGCACTGATGAAAACTTATATGATGGAAGGCCCCCAACTGTTTTAAGACCTCTGCCGTCAGGGAAAAACTGCATATTGCGATTATGAAATTATACAATTCCCTAATTTACAGTTTAAAAGATTAGTTTGTGGGAGGGTCGGATCATTTAATATAAAAATCAAAGACAAAACGGGGAAAGTCGTAAAATGTGATAACCTGCACATTGTTTTGGAAATAAAATAATACGCTACTAAAAATAATGTCGCGTGGGCCAGAAGAACCAGGAGTTACATTAGCGCCTGTGAGGTGTATAACCTTAGAATTAAAAGACCTTGCAGACGTTGCGGACTTTGAACAGAACGGTGAGATAGGCACTTTGTATGGGTTTGAGTACACTAAAGATGGTGATTATAAACGCAAAGAGGTTAGCGACAGTAAAAAGTTTCCTAAACTAGAACAGCTGCGCAATCTAGAGGCAAATAATGTTGGCCAGTATGAATATAAAATAGTTCGAAAACCTGACCTCAAATGGCACTTAGAACCATATTTAGAATGGGAAATAAAATTTGAATTCATAAGCCCATTTACATATTTTAGCCGCCAAAAAAGTTTCAGAAAAGCATTCAACTCTGGCCCTTTACATGTAAGTCTTATGCCAGAGGACAATAGTCAGAAAGAGATTGAAATAAAGCCGTATGGGAATAAACAGTACATCCTCCACAGAAGAGAATCAGTTTTGAAAGATGCTTCTACAAAATTACAGTTCATTCCGCAAATGAAATTAGGAGACACGTTCACAATGATATTTGAAATTTCTGTCTTAAAAGATGTAAAGAGGGATGGGGTTGTGGGCATTAGTGGGCGTCCTTCTAAAAGGAATTCTAATTAGCTGGCAAAACTTAGACGTTGAAAAACTTAAAGTTACCGTCGTCATTCTTCACAATGGCGAGGATATTAAGGTCATAACAACAAGCAACAAATCAATATTAGTCTAAATAGAAACAATCTTACAGAACTAAATTGGATTAATCTTACGCATTTAGGCCTCATAGGGTTTTATTACACTGAACAAGTTTTGACAGAGAGTATGATAAAAACAATAACTGGATTAGATTAAGTTCTGTTATAAAACTATGGAGCAGTTAAACTTTATGACAAAAACCCCTCATTGTTCATTGATTTGTGGACAGACTGGTTGTGGAAAAAACAATATTTATCCTCAACCTGTTACAAACAGTTTATCGTTATAATTTTGATCATATTGTGATTTTCTGCCCAACACTTAAATGGAACAAAGCATATCATAATAGAAGGTTTATATGGACAGATGATGACATATATTTAGTTGATCCTAGCAATAAACTGAGTGAGTGTTTAGAACAGTTTTATAGACTGTTTGAAGGAACGCAAACACTATTTATTATAGATGACTGTTCAGCAGAAAGAGACATAGTTAAAAAGAGAAACACTTTGTCGAAACTAGCTTTCAGCGGAAGACATGCTGGGATAAGTGTGTGGATTTTATGCCAGAAATATAACTCGGTTTTAAAAGACTTTAGAGAACAGTTAAAGACTGTAGTTCTATTTCACATGAAAGACAAAGACTCATTTGAAGAATGTTTGCGCGAAATGATGTTATTGAAACGACCAAGAAAAACATAGGATTAAACAAAAACTAAAATCTGAAAAGTTTAGTAAATTAGTATTAAAAACGGATAACCTGCACAGTATGTTTGTTTGTAGATAAAACGTTATTTTTTGGTTATTGACGTCTTACTTGCAGAGAACAGTAATATGCGCTTGCGTGTGTGTGTGTGTCTGCCCGCCTCTCTGTCTGTCTGTCTGTCTCTCTCTCTGTCTCTCTCTTCTCTGTCTGTCTGCCGGTGATTCTCTCTCTCTCTCTTCCGCCACAGGAAAAGGCGGCTTTCAGGCCACTTTCGCCCAAAAACACGGTGGTTGAGCAAGTGGCCCAGAGTCGGCCTTTTACTGTTCTCTCAAGCCTAGTAGATGTTCATAAAATTCGAAAATCGAGTTGTTTGACAGAAAGAAGCTACGGTACATTTGATTCATGGCAGCATCGCAAAAAATCCGGAAAACTGTCCTGACATCAAAATAGATCCAGCTTTCAGACCGTAAAATATGACGTCACACGATGCATGTGTCAGTGCCCTCGCTCGTATGCACGTGCACACAGGCTAAACTGATAAGCTGACTTCACTGTGTTTTAAGGAATGAAGTGACAAGGGCTCACCTGTTCATGCCAGACTCCAGGGAATGAGTGATAGAATGAGTGATGAGGGCTCACCTGTTCATGCCAGACTCACCTGTTCATGCCAGACTGCCAGGAATGAAGTGACAAGGGCTCACCTGTTCATGCCAGACTCACCTGTTCATGCCAGACTTACTGTTCATGCCAGACTCAATGAGTGTGACGGGCTCGCCTGTTTTTGCCAGACTCACCTGTTCATGCCAGACTTACCTGTTCATGCCAGACTTACCTGTTCATGCCAGACTCAATGAGTGTGAAGGGCTCACCTGTTCATGCCAGACTCACCTGTTCATGCCAGACTCACCTGTTCATGCCAGACTCAATGAGTGTGAAGGACACACTTGTTCATGCCAGACTCACCTGTTCATGCCAGACTCACCTGTTCATGCCAGACTCCAAGGGAATGGGTGATCTCGTGCACGGCGGTGCCGATTTTTACACCCCCGACCCAGGCTGAGCAGCTGCCGGCCTCCTGTCTGACCAATGGCTGACCAGCACCTGGTGTCCACCCCATGTCATGTTAGTACATGACCAGCACCTGGTGTCCACCACATGTCATGTTAGTTAGTACACTGACCAGCACCCGGTGTCCACCACATGTCATGTTGGTCAGTACACTGACCAGCACCTGGTGTCCACCACATGTCATGTTGGTCAGTACACTGACCAGCACCTGGTGTCCACCACATGTCATGTTAGTTAGTACACTGGCCAGCACCTGGTGTCCACCACATGTCATGTTGGTCAGTACACTGACCAGCACCTGGTGTCCACCACATGTCATGTTTAGTTAGTACACTGACCAGCACCTGGTGTCCACCACATGTCATGTTGGTCAGTACACTGACCAGCACCTGGTGTCCACCACATGTCATGTTGGTTAGTACACTGACCAGCACCTGGGGTCCACCACATGTCATGTTAGTTAGTACACTGACCAGCACCTGGTGTCCACTACATGTCATGTTAGTACACTGACCAGCACCTGGTGTCCACCACATGTCATGTTAGTTAGTACACTGACCAGCACTGTGTCCACCACATCTCAGTTGGTCAGTACACTGACCAGCACCTGGTGTCCACCACAATGTCATGTTGGTCAGTACACTGACAAGCACCTGGTGTCCACCACATGTCATGTTGGTCAGTACACTGACCAGCACCTGGTGTCCACTACATGTCATGTTAGTCAGTACACTGACCAGCACCTGGTGTCCACCACATGTCATGTTTAGTACACTGACCAGCACTTGGTGTCCACTACATGTCATGTTGGTCAGTACACTGACCAGCACCTGGTGTCCACCACATGTCATGTCAGTACACTGACCAGCACCTAGGGTGTCCACCACATGTCATGTTAGTTAGTACACTGACCAGCACCTGGTGTCCACTACATGTCATGTTTAGTACACTGACCAGCACCTGTGTCCACCACATGACATGTTGGTCAGTACACTGACCAGCACCTGGTGTCCACCACATGTCATGTTAGTACACTGACCGCACTGGTGTCCACTACATTCATGTTAGTACACTGACCAGCACCTGGTGTCCGCTACATGTCATGGTTAGTACACTGACCAGCACCTGGTGTCCGCTACATGTCATGTTAGTACACTGACCAGCACCTGGTGGTCCACCACATGTCATGTTGATCAGTACACTGACCAGCACCTGGTGTCCACCACATGTCATGTTAGTTAGTACACTGACCAACACCTGGTGTCCACCACATGTCATGGTTAGTACACTGACCAGCACCTGGTGTCCATCACATGTCATGTTGGTCAGTACACTGACCAGCACCTGGTGTCCATCACATGTCATGTTAGTACACTGACCAGCACCTGGTGTCCACCACAACATGACATGTTGGTCAGTACACTGACCAGCACCTGGTGTCCACCACATGTCATGTTGGTCAGTACACTGACCAGCACCTGGTGTTCACCACATGTCAAGTTAGTACACTGACCAGCACCTGGTGTCCACCACATGTCATGTTAGTACACTGACCAGCACCTGGTGTCCACCACATGTCATGTTAGTACACTGACCAGCACCTGGTGTCCACCATATGTCATGTTAGTTAGTACACTGACCAGCACCTGGTGTCCACCACATGTCATGTTAGTACACTGACCAGCACCTGGGTCCACACATGTCATGTTGGTCAGTACACTGACCAGCACCTGGTGTCCACCACATGTCATGTTAGTTAGTACACTGACCAGCACCTGGTGTCCACCACATGTCATGTCAGTACACTGACCAGCACCTGGTGTCCACCACATGTCATGTCAGTACACTGACCACACCTGGTGTCCACCACATGTCATGTTAGTTAGTACACTGACCAGCACCTGGGTGTCCACCACATGTCATGTTATACACTGACCACACCTGGTGTCCATCACATGTCATGTTAGTACACTGACCACACCTGGTGTCCACCACAACATGTCATGTTGGTTAGTACACTGACCAGCACGTGGTGTCCACCACATGTCATGTTAGTACACTGACCAGCACCTGGTGTCCACCACATGTCATGTTTAGTACACTGACCAGCACCTGGTGTCCACCACATGTCATGTTAGTTAGTACACTGACCAGCACCTGGTGTCCACCACATGTCTGTTAGTACACTGACCAGCACCTGGTGTCCATCACATGTCATGTTAGTACACTGACCAGCACCTGGTGTCACACACAACATGTCATGTTGGTCAGTACACTGACCAGCACTGGTGTCCATCACAACATGTCATGTTGGTCAGTACACTGACCAGCACCTGGTGTCCACCACATGTCATGTTAGTTAGTACACTGACCAGCACCTGGTGTCCCACACATGTCATGTTGGTTAGTACACTGACCAGCACCTGGTGTCCACCACAACATGTCATGTTGGTCAGTACACTGACCAGCACCTGGTGTCCATCACAACATGTCATGTTGGTCAGTACACTGCCAGCACCTGGTGTCCACCACATGTCATGTTAGTTAGTACACTGACCAGCACCTGGTGTCCCCACATGTCAGGTGGTTAGTACACTGACCAGCACCTGGTGTCCACCACAACATGTCATGTTGATCAGTACACTGACCAGCACCTGGGTTCCATCACAACATGTCATGTTGGTCAGTACACTGACCAGCACCTGGTGTCCACCACAACAGGTCATGTTGGTCTGTACATTGCAGTTACTGAGCGAACTTTTGTCGGTAAGGGTGGCAATGATAGCAGTACTTGGTATGCGTGGGTGCACACGCGAAGTTGTGTGTGTGTGTGTGTGTGTGTGTGTGTGTGTGTGTGTGTGTGTGTGTGTGTGTGTGTGTGTGTGTGTGTGTGTGTATGTGTGTGTGTGTGTGAGAGAGAGAGAGAGAGAGAGAGAGAGAGAGAGAGAACAGAGAGAGAGAGATGTGTGTGCGCGCGCGTGTGTGTATGTCTGTGCAGAGAAGAAGAAGAACAACAACAAGGAATCTGTATTATAGAAGGTGATAGACAAACCAGGTCATGATTTTATGCTTTTTTCCCCCCCCCCCCCCCCCTTTCCTGGTGGAGGTGCGTGTGTGTTATTGAACATCCACCAGAAACTTAAGTTTCAAATAATATTTAATCTGTCACAACACCCACACAGATAAACAGTAAGAACATAAGAGAGAGAAGTACGCGATCATTCATATTCTCCCTTCCGTCTCCTTCCTTCCTTCCTCTTCCAATCCAGCCCTCACGCAAACACCTACATCAACACACGTACACAAAAACGCACACGCGAGAGAGAGAGAGAGAGAGAGAGAGAGAGAGAGAGAGAGAGAGAGAGAGAGAGAAGAGAGAAGAGAGAGAGAGAGAGAGAGAGAGAGAGAGAGAGAGGAGCCGACAGACAGAAAAAGAGGAAGATGGAGAGATAAACAAAGCA
>CM031610.1:3486336-3511981 GCA_018398815.1 Conus ventricosus
GCTTGTGTGCTATTTTTAGGATAGCAATGTCGTAAGATCTTTTTTTTTTAAGAAAAAACAAAGATGTTTATCATGGCGCTGAATTGAAAGAGTGATTTCCCATACAATCTCTGATACGGAATCAATTGCGAGGCAAATCGTATAAATAAATTTTTAAAAAAACTATGTGAACGTATCGAGTAATACACTCAATAACAATAACACGTTATTGCTTTATCAGTAAACATATTTACTTCATGTTTTGCACATGTTTCTAAGACAATTTTAAGTATTAAAAAAATAGATTTATGTTCACTGGATATGCATTGCATTAGGATGGAGTTTAATAGGAAATATCTCCAGCGCTGGAACTTTTACACTATTGAGAGAAATGTCCACAGGCAACGAAAACAGTTATGGCACAGCATATACAATTTTGTTTGCGTTGAATGGTTTGAAGGTCTTAACACTTCTTTTTCTTCTTCTTTCGGTGTGTGTGTGCATTCATCTCTCTCTCTCTCTCTCTCTCTCTCTCTCTCTCTCTCTGAAATGGAGCCACAAACATTGTGCGGTTTGTTAAATTCGGGTTGAAACAAGGAAGTATATATGTGTCTGTGTACAGTTTATGTATATTAATTACTTTACTAGGCCTATTTAAGTAGCGAAATTTGCTCAGAGGATTTTTCTCACAATCTCTCTCTCTCTCGCTCTCTCTCTCTCTCTCTCTCTCTCTCTCTCTCTCTCTCTCTCTCTAACGCACACGCACGCGCGCGCTCATGGGGACATACATGCGCACATACAGAAACACATACGTAAAGGTTCACACACAGACACACACACACACACTTACTTGCTTACTCACTAAATACCTTCATCAATTTCTTTGTTGTGCATTTGCTTCACCTGTAAGAGACCTCAAGGTCGACACCTAATTCTGTACTGTCAGTGGTTTGCTCCCTTGTCTTTGTGGTGCAGTAACGCTGCTTTGTTTCTCCTGTTTCCGTTTGCACCTGCAGGTACTCGCCTTTCAAACTACAAACACCAAAGTACTGTTTCACATCTGTCTGCATGTATTCCTCTCCATCCTGTGGCGCTAGTTCCTCGAAGGTATAGGACCCTCAGCACAATAACTAACATTTGAAACTGAAATGAACACGTTCAGATTTACACGACACATGGCTCGCAACATGCGCAGGTGGTGTAATAAGTTGATGGGCTTATACTTCTTCATTTCCTTGCCTACCCCCCACCTCCACACGCCATCTCTCCCAGCCACCCCATCCCTCAAAACAAAACAACAACAAAAAGATGTGTGAAGAAGGAAAGTGAATATATTGCAAGATGCGAAATTAATCCTGCTGCGCTAAGGGGGTGGGGTGCAGGTGTGTGTGTGTGTGTGTGTGTGCGTGCGTGCGTGCGTGCGTGCGTGCGTGCGTGCGTGCGTGCGTGTGTGCGTGCGTGCGTGCGTGCGTGTGTGTGTGTGTGTGTAACAAATCTATATGCAATATAATTCTCATTGTTGCAGTAAAAGGCTATTTTTGCAGTGCTTGCTACTTGTTGCATTTTGAACATGGTACAACTGAGGAAGATAAGATAAGATAATGTTGCTTATAGCCCAGCCGACCGCACAACTGAGGAAGAAACCGAAGACATGTGTACAAGATTCAAAGCAAGCAAACTAAACTTTGACAGATAGTGACAGTTGGTGTTTTGAAAAGACTAATCCCATTAGTTTCCTTAATGTCTGAGTTAAATTCTGACAATACTGATCTAAGGAAACTCTTTATTCACACTGAAAACCTCATGGTTTCATTGACAAAAAGAATTAAAGTATGACTGTAGGATCAGTATTTATGATTGAGTGATTGAGAGAGACAGACAGACAGACAAACTGATGGAGACAGACAGGCAGAGAATTGCAAGATTGAGAGACAGACAGACTGAGAATCGCAAGGTTGAGAGACAGACGACTGAGAGAGACAGACAGACAGAAACCGCAAGATACCACGAATCTTCTCCTAACAAGAACATGCAGCAACATAGAAGTGCAGAAAAGGGGAAAACCCATTGTGCATAACCCCAAAGTATTCCAACGTGCTGTTCACATACTCAGTAATGACAGCCGCTGAGGAGACATGCCCCCGCTCAACTCAAGTTCAAAACACACAGTTAGTTGCTTCGTTCACGGTGTAAAAACCTCACTCCCACGAGAGATTCGCAGCCGTGTACTATTGCAACTGGTTTGAGAACGTAAATATGCTAATGACTGAACGTGTGTTTGGAACCGCGTTTATTCGTTTGTATCAGTATGCGCGCGGTCAAGCGAACGCGTGCACATCGCCGTTTTGCGTTCATGTTGTGTTATGTGTATACTTTGTTTAAATCAATAATCAAACGATAATTGCAATGCTGTCAACTTTTGTACACCATAGGCACGCATGCAAATGTACGTATGCTTAATGAGCGTATTCATATCTTCAGCCGTCTATCTCGTGCATCTGTTAAGTACTGACAAAACAGCGTGCGTACCCGACTGGTCCTTTTCCCGAGCCAAATCAGGTGGGCAATGCCCTATTTTTCCCTTTCCCCTTTACTACTTACCTGTGCATGGTTGGTCTGCATCAGTGGCCTCTTCGTGACCTTAGAGCCTAGCGCCTACTGGAATGATCGTTTGAGAGCCTATATCTTTTGCCAGGAGTTTCTGAATAGGGTTAGCTCCCCAGTCTCCTGTCTTTTTGTTTTTTGTCTTTTTCTTTTTACTTACTTTTGTATCTATCCCTCTCCTTCCTACCCACCTTGGCCCCTTCTTTTCCCCTCCCCCCCCCCACCCCTCCTCTTTCTTCCCTTCTTCCTTTTTCCCCTCTCCCCTTTCACCCCCCCCCCTCAACCCCTCCCTACCCTCTACCCCCTTTCCCTCTCGCTCCCTTCCCTCCTCTGTCCTGGTTCCTTTTCAGTCGTCCCCCTGTAGGGTTCCTTCCTCCTGTGCGTTTCTTCTCTTGACATTCCTTCTTACTTCCTGTCTCTCCCCTTTTGTCTGGTCGCCCCCTTAGTAGGACCCTTCTGCGGGACCTCTCGAGACTTCTCTTCCTCCTTCTCCCCTTAGCACTTTTCTCATTCATCTCTCTTTTAGGGCCCTCATACGGGTCCTCTCTTTACGTCTCTTCCTACTTTCCGCGCACTTGTATGTATATGTGTGTGCGTGTGCGGGTGTGTGTGTGTGTGTGTGGTTGTGCCCGCGCGCAAGAGTTTTCTCGTGGGGGGGGGGGGGGAGCCCTGCAGCTCTTAGTTGCGTCTGGCTGGGGGGGGGGGGGGGGGTTCTCGGGGTTCTCCCGTTTTCCCTCTCACCCCTTGGTGCTTGCGTAGGGCAACCTACCCTTGGGTCAGACTTGGGTCGGGTGCTCTAGGCGGCTGACCCCCTTCTCTCTCTCCCCCCTCCCCCCTCTCCCCTTGTCATTCGCAATGCTTCCTTGTCCATATTGTATTCTATTTATTGTGTTTTCTCTGTTCATTTCATTCATATGCTACACACCCACTGTATACAATCACACCCTCCCCCTCCACTCACTCTCCTTCCCCTCTCAGCCCTCTTCTCTCTCTCACTTTCCACTCTTCCTCTACTTCCATTCTCTCTCTCTCTCTCTCTCTCTCTCTCTCTCTCTCTCTCTCTCTCTCTCTCTCTCTCTCTCTCCCCCCCCCCCCCTCTCTCTCTCCTTTCTCCCTCCCTCTCTCTCTCTCTCTCTCTCTCTCTCTCTCTCTCTCTCTCTCTCTCTCTCTCTCTCTCCTTTTCCTCCTCCTCTCTTAACTCTGCCCTCTTTCCTCGTGCCCTATTCCTCGAAGTCTACTCACCCTCTCTCCCACTGTCCCTCCGTCAACTTCATTCACCACTTTGGCTTCACAAGGAGAGCATTGTGCATGTTAATGTCTGTACTGTTTTTATTCTTTTGTTGCTGAGGAAGGCATATTGCCGAAAATGTCTTGTCCTGTTTTGTGTCGTTCATTAAAACCGCGTTACTTCACGCTTTGTTTTGTGTGCTCTTCTGCTTTTTCGTCTGTTCCGGTAACGCTGCAGTTTGTTTCCTTTGCCTTACCCTGGTTCGTCGATAAACTTGATGAAATCTTTGTCCGAGCTTTTCTTCTTTCGGAAGGTGATGCAGGTTTTCTTTGATATATGCTTGAATGCCCGAAGTATCACTTTTCGTGTCCGTGCACCTGCAAAAGAAGAAAAAATCAGAATGGCATGCTTCAACGTTCACAGCTCTATGAACAGTTGAACCTTTCACATAGTTCAGGATGCCGTGTTCGACACTTACATTCCTTAATCTACTCTATGTGTGACATTCTATGCAGTTTGAATTTTGAATCAGGAAAATAAAAGGTTTCTTTACTCCACCATTTTTCCTTTTCTTTTTTCCCCTCAGTTTCAGTTTCATCAGGGAGGTGTCACTGCGTGCGGACGAGTCCATATACGCTACACCACATCCGCTAAGTTTTGAGACCACACTACGCATTATTATCATAATGTTGACGAAGTTTGTGATAACGATGAAACATAATAGTTGCTCCTTTGTTGTTTCGTTTTTAAACTAGTTCTTCTGAACTTTTGCCACTAAGACCACTGTTGATGGTGACACGACTGTTATCATTGTTGCTGTTATTCGGCCATTATTACTGCTGTCATGCTACAACCCATTTGATTGTTATTGATCTCTCTTTTCCTGTGTTTCTACCCAGCAATCTGTCTGTCAAGCAGTTCTTGTCTCCCCTGTCTGTCTGTCAAGACAGAGCAACTATCACTTACTGACGGTGCCACCGATGGTGTAAGGTATGACGCCATCTTTCCACTGTCTGTTGCGCAGGCGCACTGCGGCTCGTCTGAAACGTGTTTGATTGACTTCCGGGAAGATATAACGGTCTACTGCATTGTCCAGCACGATGTCACCTTGGTAAAACACGCTGCCACCTGACAAGGACACAGCACACGTCACATCCGTCAGTGGAGGGGAGATAATGAGGTGCTCATCTAAAGCATTCATTTCCGATGGTGTGTATTAGACTGATGTTCATCAACCTAGTGAATATACACACTAGATATCACACACACACACACACACACACACACACACACACACACACACACCTCTGTCAAATAACAGCTTTCATCTCTCTAGACAATATATCTCATCTGTCAAAATAACATCTCTAATCTGTCAAAAGAGCATTTCTCATCTGTCAAAATAACATATCCCATCTGTCAAAACAACATCTAATTTGTCAAAACAACATCTTTCATCTGTCGAGACATCTCTCTGCTGTCAAGACGACGTCTCTCATCTGTCAAAATAACATTTTTTCATCTGTCAAAACAACATCTCTCATCTGCCAAGACGATATCTCTCATCTCTCAAAATAACTTCTCTCATCTGTCAAGACGATATCTCTCATCTGTCAAAATAACTTCTCTCATCTGTCAAAACATCTCTCACCCGTCAAAACGACCAATCAAACAGAAGTACCATTCCTGTCTGCAGTTTAATGTTCTGCAATGTGACTAACGTATGACCAGACTCTCTAACAGTACACAGATGGTTTTGCTCCTAGTGTTCTCGACCAATGAAATGTAGTTACCTGTACCACGTGGTCTGGGAGCTGGCACAGGGCTGCCCTCACTGGCTTGCCGGCATAGGGACGGCGGACACACGTCTGCACACACACACACACACACACACACACACACACACACACACACGCACACGCACGCACACACACACACACACACACACACACACACACACACACACACACACACACACACACACACACACACACACACACACGCACGCACGCACGCACGCACACACACACACAAACCATGAGGCAAGATTATTTTTCAGAAAAACTAAGTCATACAGACTTACATACTTCGGCCTAATGTATTCTGTACGTCAAAATAGTTCGCACAAATTAGTCGTAATAATTTTGTTATATAGCTGACGTTTGAAAAGGCTTGCACTAATCATTTTGTTATAATTCCAACACATCTGACTCTTCACGTGTAAAATGGATTGCGTGACTTATAACGTTATAATTTCAATGAGTTGTGACTATTTACATATAAATATTGTCGGCAACAATCACAATGAATAATAATTTTTTTAAAAGAGGGTGGGAGGTGATTTTGCTCCTAACTTAAACTGATTCAGGGTAATCTTGACTCGTTTCCGGTTGAAATGGTTCACATTAATAATTGTAATACATCGTGACTCTGATACTTCGTGACTCTTTTTGTGTGAAATGGCTTGGACTCATTATGACATTATACTGTGAGTACAAGTGAAGCTTCTGGTCGGAATTCTGATAACTCTGACCTAATGTGATTGTCAAGGAGCGTGAAACCTCTCACAAAAGGCATTAGACGCTTGGAGATAAAGGGACATTGTACGTGGTATACAAATAAGTAATTGACCAATTAACCAGGGTACGTTACCCACCGCACACGGCCGAAGTGGTCAGATGACAAACAACACACTAGGAGGAGTTCGGACCTGCCCAGTGGCGAAAGGGGAAGGGTTGTAACCACTACGACCTCGGGGCCCCAAGTGAGTGCTAAATGCTCGGTCAGCTGAGGTTCTTGTGTAAACAGTCAGTGAAGAGCAGGGGGCCTTGGATTTGTTCAGATGGTATTTTGGCCCTGGGGGCACTGTGTTGGTTCTTATTTTCAGGTGGCGAATGCGTGTTTGGGGGTTTTTTAAACCCTCCTTTAAAATAATTTTGGTTAAGAACCACCGAAGTCGGGGGGAATTTTTTTCGATGTCCATTTTGGGGCTAAAAAGTGGTTTGTAATCAATTTAAAAGGGAGGGGGGGGTGTGTAAATGCTGATGTTTTGGGGGGAAGTCCCCCGGGGTGGGGGAATTCAGGGTACTTTTGGGGAAATAGGGGTTTTGAGAAGCAGCGTTTTACAAAGGCATTTGGGGCCCCGGAAAGGGGAATCCCCTTTTTTTCCCCTCCCTTAAAATTTAAAATTTAGGGGGGAAACAACGTGCGGGGGGAACAACACCAAGGGGGAGAGAAAAGAAGGGACAGAGAGGGGAGAAGGGGAGGAGTGAGCAGGCAGAGAAAGGGGGTTTGAGAAAAGAAGTGGTCTGGAGTTTGAAAGACAGCAAGGGCTTAAAAGTTAAAGACAAGCTGGAAAGAGAAGGAAAAAATTTGAAGCCCAGAGGTTGGGGGAAGACAGACAAAAATGAATTTGAAAACCCCGAGGTGGGGTTTAAGAAGACGAAGAAAAAAAGATTCGAAAAGTCGGGGGATCCCAGAGACACCCGAAGAAACCCCGTCCTGAAAAACCCCGGAGCCAAATCAACCCCCGGGCATCAACCCTCAAGGGAGTGCGGGGGAAAAAAAGAACCGTGAAAGACTTTTTTCCGAACTGTGGTGAGGGTTTTGGGAAAAAGGGGGTTGTGTGTGTTTAAAACCTGGCCAGGGATGAAGTCAATTTTTTTAAAACCCCCATTAGGGTGTAAAAAAAAAAATTTATCTTTTATGTTTTGATTTTTTCAGTGTGTGTGTTTGATTTTTACATGAAAAATTATAATTTCAAGGGAAAAAGTTTTTCCCCTTTTTTCAGTCGGTTAGAAGAGAAAAAGAATGCGTGACATCCCATTCCAGAGAGAGGGAATGTTTTTGGGGTGCGCATGAGGGGTGCAAAATGCGGTATGAGTGCAAAGAAAACCTTTGGGTGTGTTAAAAGCCCCGACAATAATAAAATCAAATTAGTGCCTTAAGCCCAAACCCCCTCAACGTTTCCCCCCCCTGGGCAAAGTGGCGAGCCCCGCCCGGATTTCATGGGCCCCAAAAAAGTCCAGGCGGGGGGAAAAAGGAGTACTAGAGTAGTAAGGGGGGAAGCCCTTCCCCTAAAGGCAATTTTTAATTGCTCTTCTAAATTTTTCCTTTTGTTTTTTTGAGTGTTGATAAATTTCTTGTGTGGTTTGGGTGGTTTTAATTTAAACAAGGGCGTTTTTAGAGAAACGAAGAAAAGTGGGTTTAGTCTTAACTCTCACAGAAAAATTTGGTTTAAGAATTTGGGTTTCCTTTTTGTTAGGAACACTACCATTGGGGGGGGTCTCAGAAAAGTTTAGTAGTAAACGTGTAAATTTCATTTTTCCCGGGGCTTTAAGGGGTAACTGTTTTTTGTGGTGCCCAAAACATAACAGAAAAAAAAAAAGGGTTTAAGAGGGGTTTTTTTCCAATTTCGGGAAATAGTAAGTTTGGGGAAAAAAATTGGGATTTAACAGGAGAAAGGGAAATGCTGGGAATTCATTGAAAAATCAGCAGAAGAATTTAGAGAGATGAAAGGGGTTTAAAAAAAGGAAGTTTGGGAAAAGGAAACGCTCGACGCTGTTTAAAAGAAAAGGATGCCGGGCTTTTAGGGGACTTAAACCTTTTTTAAACGCCGCATCAAAGGGTAAAGCAGAAACCCGAGGGGGACAGCTGCCAAGCAAAAACAATTTCAGGAGTGCAGCTCAAAGTTTGGCAGGATGCAGAGGGCCCCAGCTTTTCCCGAGCAAAAGCAAAAAATGCAGAAAGTGCAGCGAGGCTAGAGCAGAAGCAGGGGGTGGGAGCTGCCAGAGCTTTAAAGCAATGCAGAGAGGGCGAGAGAAAGCAGAATCGGAGATTTTTTGGGCCCCCCAAAAATTGGGGTTGGAAAAAATTTAAATCTGAAAATCGCAGAAATAGACACCTTTGAGTCTAGGCCGCAGACAAAATTGCGCACCCAGACTTAAAAAACCCCACGTTCAAGAAGAAACGATTCAATCGACGCCTATAACGCGGTTGAATCGGTTGCCCAGCACGAGGGGGTTTGGCCCCAAGATTAATCGGGGAATAAACCTGTCTTTCCTTTTTGACGGGGCGTGGTTTTTCCACAGTATCCACCCACCCAAAAGGTGATCATAGAGTTTTGACAAGGGGGGGGGAAACAGGCGGTGCTAAAAAGGGATATGAAAAGGGCTGAAGAAGGTTTTAGGCGTAAGTTTTTTGCCCAGGCGAGAAACGAACAGGGTGAGACATTAAAACTCATTTGGGGTTAGTGGACCACTATTTAAAAAGTGGTAGAAAATAGTGGGGGTGGGACAGGTTGGAAAATTTTTAAGGCCTTCAAGCACGGGGATAAAGGAAAAAGATATTGAGGGTTGGGGACGGGCCCTTTCCCTCCACATTTTGGGAAAAAGGGAAACCCCTATGAGGGATTCCGACGGCAAGGGCTTACGGGAAGCGAGGCGTGATTTGCCCCTTTTAAAAAAGAGGAAAGCCCGGAAGTATTTTCGAGGATGCGGCCCCACTTTTCTCACGCAATTTTAAAATCCCGTAGTTCACAACCCCTTGGGCCCACCGGTCCCCGTGAGCAAAAAAAGGGTTTAAAAACAATAGCCACGGGCTAGGATGAGCGTACCCGTTTTCTGTGGGAATAAACAGGGGAATGGGGTAGGGATTGTAATATTCAAGGGGCCCGAAGGGGAGCAGCAAAAAAGGGATCGGCCAAAGAGAGGCCCTATGAAAAAGATGAACAAGATGACAGTGTTTTTTTTTCTGGTTTTTGCTGTGTGTTCACCGATTCAGGGGGATAAATGGATGGCCCAAAGGCAGGAAAAGGGGGGAATGTGGTTAAATTTATTAGAGGTTTTGGGTGCACTGGGGGTCAAGGGGGAAGGGCCCGGTTAAGAAAGGGCCAAATTTACCCGGAAAAAAAACAGAAGGGGAGACAAATAGATGGGAAAAGTAGCAGAATTTAAAAAGGACTTTGGGGTTCGTATTTTACTCCATTTTTTAATTTTGGGGAAATGTACAGGCTTTGGCCCTTTTCCCAACCCCCCGAAAAATGAATTTTTTTAAAAAAAAACAACCCAGGGGCACGTGGGAGGAGACCCAGACCCGGGGTTTTTGTGGTTGAATTTTGGGGAAAAGGAAAAACCGTGAGGGAAAAAGGGGTCCATTTGCCTTACCGCACTCCCTTTGGGGCAGAAAAAAAAGGGGGATCACCCCGCTCAGGGAAAGGGTGTTTTGGTTTTTTCCCCATACAAGGCAGAAGAAAAGTGTTAAGGGGGAAGGGGGCAATCGGGTTTTTGGGGGGGGGGGTTGGGGGGGGCCCCCGGGGGGGGAAAAAAAAATTTTAAAAGAACGTTTCCATTAAAACCCCAAAAAACGGGGAAGACAAAAACCGGGCGTCGTTGGGCCTTAAAAACCAAAAAGGCGGGGGACCCAAAAAACATGGCCCCTTTTGGGGGTTGTGGGGCCCCCCGGTTAAAAGGTCACAAAAGGCAGTGGAGCAAGGGTTTACAGGGGAATCCTGGGGCCATTAAAATTTTGGCCAAAAATTTTAAAATGGCCCGGCGGGGAAAACAAGGGGTGTGTGTCGGCAGGGGGATCAGGGGGGGTCCGGGGGCCAAAAAGTTGGGGAAAATTTTGCAAAAGGTTTTCGCCCCAAGCTTATGGGTGGTTTGGTTTCTTTTTGTTGCTATTTGACTGGGTTGGTGGGAAGTTTTTTTTTGAAATAAGTTTGGGGGCAAAACAAAAAATTTTTTCCGGGTTTAAAATAAAGGTTTTAAGGCCCCCAATTTGACCCGGTTTAAATTTAAATTTATTGGGGTTTTTGCCCTTTTATAGTTTAAGTTTGAATTTTTTTTAAAAATTTTGTTCAACAAGGGGAAAATTTTTCCGGGGCGTTAATTTAAAAAGAGTTAGAAGGGGATAATTTGCCTTTTAAATTTGGGAAAAATTATGAATTTCCTCCTTTAAAGGGGGGTTTTTCCCCCCGCCCCGGGCCAATGTGTTTTTTTTTTCAAAGGGGCGGGAAACCCTAAAAGGATTAGGGCCTTATGGGAAAAGGGAATTTTTAAAATACAAATGGAAGGGGCCCCCAATTGGGAAGTTTTAAACCGGCCCCGCCGGGGGTTTTTTTGGGAAAACCAACATTAAAAGAGGGGGGTTGGAAGCCCCGTGGGTTTTGGGGGGGTCCACTGTGGGGTTCCCCCTTTTTAGGCTTAAAGTCGGGAGTGGGGGTTCTTTTTTGTAAACCCCAAAAATTTTTTTGAAGACAGGGGGCCGGGGAAATTTTTCGATGGAAATTTGGGGGGTTGTGTTGGTTCAATTGGTAGGGGGGGTTTAAAAGCGTGTGGGGGTTGAGTAAATTCAGGGGAATTTAAATGTTGGGGTTAAAACTGGGCCCCCAAAACGGGGGGGAAATTTTTGTTTTCCAAAAAATTTGGGGTAAATGTGTTTGGGGTAAAAAACAAAAGGTAGGGGAAAGGGAAATTTGAGGGGGTGGAAGTAACAAAAGGGAAATTCAGGGACGTGGTTGGGGAAAGGGGGAGAAGCAAGGCGTGGAAAAGGCAAGGCCCCAAGGGGAAACCCGTTTCCCTTATAAAAAAAATGAAATTTAAACCCCCGTGGGGGGGAAAAAGAGAAAAAGGAGAGGAAGGCACCCGAGGAAGAAAAAGGAGGGGGAGAAAAGGAGTATCAGAAAAAGGGCGGGGGAAATGGGAGAAGAAAGTTTGGGGTTTGGGTTGGGAAAAGCGGGGGTTGGTTAAAACCTGGGCAGGAAGGAAATAAGTTTTTAAACCCGGGTTGGGTTTGGAAGACAAATGTTTGGGAATTTTTGGTGGGTTTTAGGAAAATAAGAAAAAGAAAAGAGTTTGACGGGGAGATAGAGAAAAAGGGGAACCCCCCCCAAGAAGGTTTAAGTTTTGGGCCGGGGGCAAGGGGAATCCCCCAAGATTTCGGGAAAAAGGGCGTGTAAGAGACTTTTTTCAAATTGTGATTTGAAAAAAGCGTTTTGTTGGAAAACCCCTTTTTGGGGAAAAATTCTTTTAAAATAAGGATAAAAGGAAAGGGTTTTAACTTTTAAAATTTTTGAAATTTCAGTTTGTTGGATTTGGTTTGGTACTGGGTATTAATTTTTTGCAAAGGGAAATTTTTTTTTTGTCCAAACCTGAAAAAGGCCCGAATTTGTGAAATTAAAATTCCCGAAAAAGGGGAAGTTTGTTGGTTTTGGCCAGAAGAAAAAAAGAATATGCTTTTTTGGGTGAAAGATTTTTCCTTTGAGGGAACCACAACAACACAACCCCAAACACAAGCAAACCCATCACAACCCCCCCGCCTTACAACAAACGGGAAGGGATGAAAATAAGATAAACATTTGGGAAAAAGTTTGAACCCAAAAACCCGTTTGGGGTTCCCTCCGCCTTTCCCCTTAAAAATGTAATTGTTTGCTTTCGGAAAATTACCAAAATTTTAACCAAAGGACAAAATTTTTTAAAAATTTTGCAATTAAAATTGGGCCCCCGTGCTTTGGAAAAAAAGAATTTTTAAAAAAAAACCGTAAAAATTGTGTTCAAAAGAAAAAAAGACAAAATTACACCCCCTTTGGGAAATAAAGGGTTTCCATAATAAAAGGAAAAGGGAATTAACACCCAGAAAAAAAACCAAACAAAAAACCACCAAAAAAACAACACCGGGGGGAATAATAAATAAATTCAATTTCCAAGGGTCCCCAAAAAACCAACCCATTTCCCATTTTTATGCCCCCCCCAAAGGGGGCTAATAAGAACAACGAAAAATTTTCAAAACTTTTAAACAAAAAACCCAATAAAAAACCCAATTTAAAAAAAATATGGGGTTTTTTTTGGGGTTGTGGTTTTGGAAAAAGGGTTTTTGGGGGGGGTTTGTTCGGAAAAAGGGGTTGGGTTTGGGTTTTGTTTTAAGAGGGGGGAGAGGGGAGAGGGGAGCGAAAAGGGGGGAAAAAAATTAAAAAAAAAGGGGGGAAAAGGAAGAGAGGGGAAAAGAGAGGGAGAGAGAGAATTAAGGGTTTTTTAAAAGATTAAATCCAATTAAAAAATTAAATTTAAAAAATTCCCCCCAAAAATTTTTTGTTTTTTTCCTTTTAAAAGGGATAAAAAAAAAACCCAAAAAAATTTTTTAAATTTAAAAATTTAAATTTTAAAAAAAACAAATTTCCATTTTTTTAAAGGGGGGGACCGGGGTTTTTTAAAAAGGGAAAAGGGGAGAGAAAAGAGAGAAGAAAAAGAGAGAGGGGGGAGGGGGAGGGCCCCCCCCGGAGAAAAAAAAGAAAAAAAGGAAAAAGGGGAAAAAAGGAGAAAAGGAGAGAGAGAGAGTGGGGGGAGAGGGGAAGGGGGGAGAGAGAGAGAGAGTTTTAAAATTTCCAATTTTTTTTTATCCAAAAATCAAATGCTAAACTTTTCTATAAATTTGAAAAAAAAGGGGAATACATCAAAAATGAACAAAAGTAATCCGGACACCCAATTTTTACCTTGCAGTTACAGTGCTTTAAAAAAAAAAAAGAAATTTGACATCAAAACTATTCGTGAAATGCACCCTTTAAAAACCCCGAAACCCCAATACTCATTCAAACTTTAAAAAATTTCAATCATTAAAATTTCCAAAAGAAAACCCAAACTTTTCATTTATCCTTATCTGTTTTTTAAAAACATCAGTGGAAAGGAAACCCCCGGCCCTATCAATTTTTTTATCCCAAAACCCGGGGTGTGCCCGGGGTTTTTGTATTTTGTTCTAATAGCAATGGTCTGCTGTTTAAAGTGTGAAATTTGTTTTTTTCCCCGAAGGATTTTGTAATAAGGGGTACAACGGAAATGTAAAATGGAAGTTAATTCCAAAAAAAACGCTACCTGAGTAAGTAAGCTTGAAAATTTTAAAAAGATTATTCCCAGGGGTGGGGAAAACCCGGATTTGGTTTTTAATTCCCCAGGGTTTTGCTAAATTGGACTTTAAAAGTTTCTGGGCTAAACCCGATGCAATTTTTTGCATTAGCTGACATTTGTTGACAGCAAACATTTCTTGTAACGGAAGAGCCCCCGCTTTAGTATAATCCCCTTCACTAAGACTAGATGTTTTTTAATAGAACTGCTTTAAGTGCTCTTTTGTAGACACTCTTAAGAGGTTTCATGGCATTAGCACTAGCGGAATCAAATAGTGTTGAAAAATAATTGATTGAAGAGAAAATTTATGTGCGTGTAGGAACAATTTCCTGGCATGAAGGTTTTAAGAAATGCTTAATCTTGCACAGCTGATATGATATGAGAGGGAGATGGAGAGCACCATACTGACAACTACTTATATTAGGTCCTTTACCATCACCCCTGTCACCGCCCCCTCACCAAATTCTCACACACGCAGTCAACTGCTAACGATGTTTTGAAACCGTATGCCTTAGTCTGCACGGTGTGTCGAAAGAAATTAGCACAGTACACAAATCCAGGCCCTTAAAATGCCACTGTTCGTTTTTGTACTTGGGAACCACGCGAAATTCTCTCTCCTTCTCTCTCCCCTCTCTCTCTCTCTCTCTCCCCTCTTCTCTCTCTCTCTTCTCTCTCTCTTCTCTCTGTTTTGTGACTATGTTTGTGTATGTGTGCATACGTGTGTGTGTGTGTGTGTGTGTGTGGTGTGTGTGTGTGTGTGTGTGTGTTGTGTGTGTGTGTGTGTGTATGTGTGTGTGTGTGTGTGTGTGTGTGTGTGTGTGTGTGTGTGTGTGTTTCGTGTTTCAGTTTCACGTCTTTTCACTTAAAGTGATATTAGACCCCCTAAAAATAGTATGTGTGGGGCGCGCTAGCGCGTGTGTGTGTGTGCGCGCGCCGGCGCGCGCACGCCAGAGAGTGCAGGTGTGCTAATTTTGCCAGGGTGCGATCCTCACTCATGTGGTTAGTAAAAACACGTACACATAGAGCTAGTACCTCACAGAGACAAAAAAAAGAAAAGGTACCCGGTTAGGTGGAAAACCGCTATTGACCTTTCTCGTTCCAGATCAACAAGAAACCTGGCCGATTCCCGCGGAAGCCCACTCAATGACAGGCACCGCGGCCAGAAAGCGGTCAGTGCTAGCAGAGTGCTGAGTCCACAGAATGTGGGGGGAAGGTAGCCATGGACAACACTGGCCAGTATGAACTCCACGCAGTGTCCGCCTGGAGGGCAGGTAAGCCGTGTGTCCCTCACTGTGCACTTCAAGGCAGTTTAGGGGCAGGAGGTGGACGTTGTCTTTTTTGATGCATAGCGTAACATGTTCTGTGTTTTGCTTGCCCAGTTTTCTGCTACTCGTACGCATACCACCAACTCCATTCAACAGGGATGTTCTTTTATTATTCATTAATTGATAAATCATCACCATCATCGTCATCATTGTCGTCGTCGTCGTCGTCGTCATCATTATCATCATTATTATCATTGTTACTGCTGTTGTTGTTGAGTTATCTCATCATCATCGCCATTATCATCATTATTGTTATTGTTGTATCATCATCATCATTACTCATGCTGTGTCGTTGCCCCATGACTGCAAGTGGTACATGCGCCGTGACGGACGTCGGGCCGTTGGTTCACCCACATTGTCCACCTGTCATAGTTTCTGCCCCCAGCCTTTGACCCACAGCTGTGGGCGACATCCAGACAGTCAGGGTCCATCTTCCCTCCTGTCCTGTATCAGGTGACGGAACACAGAGGTCGTCACCTGTCTGACCCTTCACGCATCAGTGCAGAACTCCTTGTGCTGTACTCCCTGTTGGACTGGCTAAAGTGTTCAGAAACATCGTATAGGAAAGTCAGATCATAATGCTGTCCATCTTATACCAACTTATGTGCAGAAACTGAAAGCGGAAAAAACTGTGACGAAAAACATAAAACTATGGTCTACTGACTCGGTGGAAAAACTGCAGGGCTGTTTAGATTGCACAGATTGGGATTGTGTTTTTTGATTCATGTACTGATGTTAATGAGGCCACTGGTGTGATTACAGATTACATAAAATTCTGTACTGATCTCATTGTTCCCACAAAATCTGTCAAATTATTCCCTAACAATAAGCCATGGGTATCGAAAGGGGTCAAAACAACATTAAATGAAAAAAGATAGCATGCTGTCAAAAGATCGGCTTTGTGTGATGATATTCAAAAGAAACTAACAAAAGAAATAAAAGAAGCAAAGATAGATTACAGAAAAAAGATTGAACACAAATTTCAGTCTAGAAACCTGAAGAGGCCTGGAAAGGCATCAAAACGTTAGCAGGGAAGACAAGTTTAAAACCTACCTCCAGTGGTATGACCCCTCATGACGAAAAGGAATTCTGTGAAAAATTAAATTCCTTTTATTGTCGTTTTCGATCTTAAACAATTTAATGTTGAAATAGCCTCAATTAGACAAGAACTCGTGTAGAAGAAATTGAAGAGTATGAAGTTCGTTCTGTCCTTTCAAAGAAAAAAGTGCAAAAAGCGGGAGGCCCTGATGGCTTGGAAGGTAAACTCCTGAAATCATGTAGTTCGCAGCTTGCAGGTCCTTTTACCAAGCTTTTTAACCTATCTTTGCAACAACACATTGTCCCTGTGATTTGGAAAACGTCTGTGATATTCCTGTACCAAAAAAACGCAGTCCCCAAACTCTTAACGATTATCGACCTTTTGCTTTAAACGTCTATTCTTATGAAATGTTTTGAACGGATTCTTATTAAAAGACTGTTAGTGCAGACTCGGGATCAGCTTGATTCCCTTCAGTTTGCATATAAACACAACAGAGGCACTGAGACGCCACACTTTTACTTCTCCATCATGTTTTTAACACACTTGGAAAAGCATAAGTCGTTCGCACGTATTCTGTTTGTTGACTTCTCCTCTGCCTTCAACACTATACAGCCCATCTTTTGGCCAGTAAACTAAAGCAACTTGGCATCTCCTCTATCTCATTCTCTGGATTATCGATTTCTGGTAAAATCGCCCCCAGTGGGTTCGCTTTCATAACTCTGTTTCATCTGTTTCTTATACATCAACGGTGCTCCCCAAGGTACAGTTCTTTCTCCTTGTCTGTTTACTCTCTACACTAATGACTGCAGAGGTAATAATGACAGCCTTATCATCAAGTTCTCTGATGATACTGCAGTCACAGATCTCTCTAACTCAGATAGAGCTTTTAATGAAATTGTGAACAGTTTTACACAGTGGTGTGACAACCAATTTCCTTGATCTTAATGTCCAGAAAACAAAGGAGCTGATCATTGACTTCCGAAGAAATGCTGATCCTATTCCAGATTTACTGATCTCAGGTAGCAAGGTTGAAAGGGTGACTGAATAATAAGTACTAGGTTCTGTTATCGATGACAAACTTACATTCACTTCTAATTCTCTCTCTGTGTATAAAAAATGTCAGTCAAGAGTGTATGCTTACATAAATTGAGATACCTGGAGTGAACTGTAACGTTTTAAAAGCATTCTACAGAAGCAATATTGAATCTGTGATCACTTTTTTCATTTTTAGTGTGGTATGGTGGATTAAATGTGAAAAACAAATGCTTGCTGGAAAAGATCGTGAAACGTGTGGTAAGATTATTGGTGTTAAGCAACAAGTTTAGGAGAAGTGTTTGAAATAAGATGTGCCTAAGAAAGCTCAGAAGATTGTATGTGATGAAACCCATCCTCTGTTCCCCTTTTATGAAAGAATGCCTTCAGATAGACGATTCCGGCAACTGAAATGTGAAACCAACAGACTGAATCGTAGTTTCTTGCCTATTTCAATCCGTTCATTGAATATCACTGACCTGACCATCCTGAGTAAATGTTTAATGCTGTCGTTATAAAGATAGAGGAGAGGTGGAGGGCGAGACTTGGATAGAGCAGGGACCGTACAGCAAAGGGATGCGCAGCTGGCCGGCTTCCCCTTCTCCGAGTCACATAACGAAGTACTGAAAGGGGCGGCCCCCACCTAGTGCTACAGAACTTCCGGTGTCGGTGGTAACATGGAGTTTGGCAGCCAAAACATCGTTCAGGTAAGCATTCTTTTTCCATAATTCAGCAGTTGTTATGCGTTTACTATAGACATGTGTTATGATTTTGTGTTGTGGAGGAATGTAGAGTGCGAAACCTATCGACATGTGCAAGTAATTACCCTATAACTGATAACGCGGGCCACAGTTTACTCGGCGTACAAGCGTGTAAACAAACCATGCCTGTGCTCGAGAGATGCCTAGTCAGTGTGTAGTTTGTGCTCTGCGCAGCTTTAGTCTTTCATGTCTCCCTTCTTGTATGCATTGATGTACAGCTGGTTGCTATATTTTTCAGTACTTTCGTAGATTCAGTCTTCGTTTTGGTTATTATAGTGGGTATTGCTGTTCATTTGTAGGAAACAAGCGACTGCAGTGAACATTGCTCAGCCTGTTGCAATGGCAGAGAAAACGAACACCGATACCAGTCGCTGATTCATCAAAAAAAGGCAGCGAACCACAGCCATGTTGGTAAGTTAATTCAACTCTCTCTCTCTCATCTCTCCTACTCTCTCCTCTCTCTCTCTCTCTGTGTGTGGTGTGTGTGTGTGTGTGTGTGTGTGTGTGTGAAAGACTGAGAGAGAGAGAGAGAGAGAGAGAGAAGAGAGAGAGAGAGAGAGAGAGGAGAGAGGAGAGAGAGAAGAGACTAAATGTGTTATGACATGTTTTACTGACTTTTTAATAATCAACAGTGTGCACATCAACAAGACAACACTCAAAATAATTACATAGTGGTATGCATCACATTTATGCTCTCTCTCTCTCGTCTCTCTCTCTCCTCCTCTCTCTCTCTCTCATCTCTCTCTCTCTCTCTCTCACACACACACACACACAACACCACACACACACACAACTCAGAACGTTGATGTTTTTTTAACCTTTTCAGATTACACCAGACCTTGTCAGTGATATGTGCAGCTCATAATGCTCAAGCAGACACAATGCCTTCCGATGAGACAAGACAGTCTATTTCACAAGCAGCAAGTGAGTACAGATCATACTCATCAGCTAATCTAACCAGAACTACATCACATATATTCTCCAAGCACTGTAAGTGCATGGTAAAAATATTGAAATTTGCTGAAAGTCTTTCATGTTATTGTTCCTCACATGCAATACAAAACCATTTTCTTTATTTTACTCATGTTTAATGATACACTTAAGTATAACACTCTCTCTCTCTTTCACACAACACACACACAACACACACACCATGCTCAAATATATGTTAAGGAAATTCAATGATACTGTAACAATGTATTATGAGAACAATCGCTGTTTTGTCCTTAACAGGAGAGGCTCCTATTCAGGACAAGTTGTCTTTTCTGAATGACTGCTTGCCTACAAAAGGACGCTTTCCAAATGCTGCCGCCGAGAAGGCTTGGGGCAACTTCCACAGAGCTCTTTCAGGACAAGATTTCAGAACTGTCCACAGACATTGGATTGTCTCGAGGAGCAACCTTTCAGCTGTGTCTTAGGCTATTTAAGCGGTTGATTCAGCTAAACGACTTTCACAAAGTGACAACCTGCAGCAGTTACCACACCTTTCCATGCGGCAGGCAGTCAGTTCAATTTAGATGAGCACCATTCAGACATTTTAAGAATACATAGGAAGTAGTATAGTACATAAAACAAAAAGCAGTTGAAGAGACACAATAAGAGCAAGGCAGTTCATTTTGACATAGTTCAGTGTCTCAAACAAGACCAGGTAGAGGAGGCAGGAGCATCAAGCGAACGCCCCAAAACAATGACATCTGTTCTGGACAGAGGGGGTCTAGTACACGTCAAACCTTCTGTGACAGCGCTATTAGAGCAGTTAGAATGTACCTGTAGAAAAAAAACAGATACATACATTATAGATACATACATTATAGATACATACATTATAGATACATAAATATACATTATAGATTCATTCATTATAGATACATACACTATAGATTCATTATGTAGATACATTACACCTGTACAACAAAGCTGCTCTTCAATTGCTCCAGTAATATTATTTGTACATACATGTTTTGAATTCTGCGATCATTTTCCTTTCTTTTCTCTTTCCGTTTTGATGACAAAATATACCGTAAATGACTTTACTGGATATAAATGCATGTTTTTGCTTACCGGTGGTTTCCTTTCTGTTGGTTTTGGAGTTTCAATTGTTCGGACCGGCATGTACTCAGTGGGCAGGCTGCCTTCAATGAGTCTCCTCAGTTTCCCACCAGGACCTAGAACATAGGCGGAATATTTCTGTATGTAAATACAAAATTATTGTTTTGCATATCAAAGCAAGGGACTTTGGTCATCTGATACCAAATAAATAAGAATGACTCCTTAACCTCTGTGTTCGTGTGTGTATATGTGTGTGTGTGTGTTGTGTGTGTGTGTGTGTGTGTGTGTGTGTGTGTGTGTGTGTGTGTGTTAGAGAGAGAGAGAGAGAGAGAGAGAGAGAGAGAGAGAGAGAGAGAGAGAGAGGTCTAAAAGGCTTTGTAGTCTACTGATGAAACCTGTGACGTATGGCTTAACTACATCATGCAAGTTCAAGAGTACATGACATCAATTACTATTTGTGTGTATAACAAAAAAGACGATGTGTTCTGCCTTTACCGTGACTTAAGAATTACCACGCACACACATAAACATGCACTGACACACACACAATGAACATACTCTCTCTCTCTCCTCTCTCTCTCTCTCTCTCTCTCCCTCTCTCTCTCTCACACACACACACACACACACACACACACACACACACACACACACACACACACACAGAATGGAAACTGTTTACTTCAATGAGGCGGCCCTTGTAAAACAACCAACACTTGGACATCACTGAATTTTGGATGCCCGAACTTAATTGTCATTACAGAAACCTATTCGATGAAATACTGCTATTAACTGAACGATATAGAGTCTATGCTCAGACTTACCAGTTTTGAAGCAAGAATCCTTGAAATGACGGGAGCAAATTGTAGCCCTGGTCGGGGTTGAACGATTTATCTTGTCTGTTGATACTGCTGATCAGCTGCATTCTCCACTCATCGTTCGTACCTTTCGCCGGTAATTTGTGAAATGTAAGTGTTTAGAATTTCTGGGCGGGACAGCCAACAATGGCACAGTTTGCACCCCTCATATTAGATGCGATGTGGTTTTGGTACAAGAAATTGGAGTGTTCATGCGAAAAACGAGATTTACACCGTCCGACACGCGTGTTCCACACATTGTTTTACTCGCTCGAAGCTGCCACCGGAAGTTCTTTACGCCCAAGTTCGGTCGTCTGCTCGCGAGCAGTACTTCGCGCGGCCCATCTGGCTCTTGTTAGTCCCTTTGCTGTACGGTCCCTGGATAGAGAGAGAGGGGGGGTGGGGATGGGGGGGGGGGGAGGAGGGGGAGAGAATGAGAGTGTAGATGTTTTGGGAGGGGGATGATAATCAAGTGACTTTAAAATTACCTCAGTTTCTCATCCCGTGTAGAATGTGTGTGTGTGTGTGTGTGTGTGTGTGTGTGTGTGTGTGTGTGTGTGTGTGCCCCTTTTTTTACGGTTTATTTTAGCGTACAGCTGTTTTTATTAAATTGACTGGATGTAAAATGGAGTGTATGTTGGGTAGAGTTATTGATTAGTTTTATGTGAAAATAAGCCTTACTTATTTATATTGTTTTTAAATTTGTGGGCATGTGCAGGTGTGAGTGCATTTGCACATTTATATATTCAATGTTGTGTACTCATATGTCATGTTTATGTGTTCCCACCACAACACAAAGTTCTTATGAAAGAAAATAAAGTGTCTTGAAATGAAATTGAATTGAAATTGAATTGAATACTCTGTCTACACCCTGTACATTGAACTGTAGACAGATGTAGAGAAAGGATTGATTTCCCCGAATCCATTTGCCATGATAAATCTCATCCTTTTTTACTGATTGATTGATTGGTTGATTGAACTAACACAAGATCCTCCCATCAAATCAAATCCCCCTGACTGCCTGCCCCCTCTTTGCTGCTTACTGCTTCCACCCCCATCCTCCCCGTCCACCCCTGTCGCCTTCACGTCCTCCCCCACGGCGGCAATGGGCCGTGGCCTCCGCTGTGGCGAAGGCCACGAATAGACTGGGTGTGACTGTCATGAGAACCTTTGATGGCTCTGCCACGCTACAGTGGGGATTAGTTTGCGCTTGTTGGGGCAGTGGACGGGTTTCTGTTGGGACTGGCTAAAAATCAACCGCCGGTCAACGAGGACTGAGAAGACGTTGAGGGAATTGTGGAATCCTGACTTGTTAACGTTGCTCACTTCTCACACTCCATTTGAACAAGGATGTTAAGGGGGGGGGGGGGGGGGGGCATCTTTTTTTTCTGCTTAATGGAAGTGTGGGATGGGAGGAGGGGGTGCCTAAAAAGTTAAGAAAACAATATAAGGAACAAGAAATATTCGTTCAAGTTTAAAACAGTTTGGCTTAATATCATGTCATTTGCCGGAGAAACAGTTAACGTGAACCGTTTTTGTTGTGTTCATACACCGTAGGAGCTATAGCTATCTCCGGTCTGTTCACTGTCAGTATTTCTTCTTCATTCACACCTTTCCTTCTTTCTCCTGTATGTGTCCGCTGTAACAAATATCACTCTTTGTCCCTCACTCCCCTCGCCTTCAGCCCGTACATTCTGCACCCACATCTACTCCACTGGGTCTCATCCCACTGCGATGTCAACGGGAACGGAAATCAAAGAACAGATGGGTTGAGAGTGGGCCATACTAACATCTTTGCAAAGCGTGGTGTGGTGTGTGTGTGTGTGTGTGTGTGTGTGTGTATGTGTGTGTGTGTGTGTGTGTGTGTGTGTGTGCTTGCGGTCGTGCGGCGTGCATGCGTTGCGTGCGTGCGTGTGTGGTGTGTGGTGTGTGTGTGTGTGTGTGTTGTGGGTGTGTGTGTGTGTGGGTGTGTGGGGCGGGCGCACGCGTATGTGTGTGTGTAGAGAGTCCTGTGTGTGTTCGCCACGAGTGCGACGAAAGTCTGCCAATCTTCAGTAGGCATAAAGAACTTGCTGTTCGGTGCGAACGATTGAGCTGGTCAGTCTTTTAATGCCAGGCTAACACACACACATACACGCAAGACGAAGTCCTCACAAGTACAACCGGACCTAGGCGAGGTCACCAGTACTTTTTAGCCCGTATTTCCCTACTTCCCCCAAGCATTTCCAACTTTATTTTGCCGTCTCCCATACTTCCGTCCTAAGTTATCACTGCAAAACTAAGTTATAATGGTTTCTACGCCAGATATAACTGAGGTAGGTAACCGATTTCTGACTGAACGAATTTGTAGTAAAATGTGAATCAATGATATTGACTGAACAATTTTGTAATAAAGGAGAAACTGTGATACTGGCTGAACGAATTTGTAGAAAAAGAGGAGAAAGTGATACTGGCTGAACGATTTTGTAGTAAAAAAGAGGAGAAAATGATACTGCTGAATCAAGTTGTGGTAAAAAGAGTAGAAAGTGAGACTGGCTGATGGAGAATTTGTGGGTAAAAAAGAGAAAGTGATACTGGCTGAACGAATTTGTGGAAATAGAGGAGAAGTGTTACTGGCTGAACGAAGTTTGTGGTAAAATGAGGAAAAGTGATATCTGGCTAACGAATTTGGTGTATAAAGAGGAGATAGTGATACTGGCTGAACGAATTTGTGGAAAAAGAGGAGAAATGATACTGGCTGAAGGAATTTGTGGTAAAAAGAGGAGAATGTGTACTGGCTGAACGAATTTGTGGTAAAAAGAGGAGAAAGTGGATACTGGCTTGAACCGAATTTGTGGTAAAAGAGAGGAGAAAGTGATACTGGTCTAACGAATGTTGGTGGTAAAAATAGGATAAAGTGATACTGCTGATCGAATTTGTGTAAAAATAGGAGAAAGTGATACTGGCTGAAACGAATTTTGTGGAAAAGAGAAACAGTGATACTGGGCTGAACGAATTTGTGGAAAAAGAGGAAACGTGATACGGGCTGAACGAATTTGGGGTAAAAAAGAGAAAGTGATACTGGCTGAACGAATTTGTGGGAAAAAGAGAGAGAAAGTGATACTGGCTGAACGAATTTTGTGGTAAAAAAGAAGGAGAAAGTGATACTGGCCTGAACGAAGTTTGTGGGAAAAGAGGAGAGAGGATACTGGCTGATCGAATATGTAGTACAAAGAGGAGAAAGTGATACTGGCTGAACGAATTCGTCTGGTAAAAAGAGGAGAAAGTGATACCTTGGCTGAACGAATTTGTGTAAAAAGAGAAAAAGTGATACTGGCTAACGATTTTGTGGTAAAAAGAGAGAAAGTGAAGACGGGCTGAACGAATTTGTAGGAAAAAGAGGAAACAGTGATACGGGCTGAACGAATGTGTAGTCAAAGAGGAACAGTGATACTGGCTGGAAGAATTAGTAGTAAAAAGAGGAAACAGTGAATGTACTTGGGGCTTGAAACGAATTTGTAGTAAAAAGAGGCAACGTGATACGGCTGAACGAATTGTAGTAAAAAGAGGAGAAAGTGATACTGGCTGAACGAATTTGTAGTAAAAAGAGGAACATTGATACTGCTGAACAAATTTTGTAGTAAAAAGGGGAAACATGATACTGGCTGAACGAATTTGTAGTAAAAAGAGGAAACAGTGATCTGGTTTGAACGAATTTGTAGTAAAAGAGGAAACAGTGATACTGGCTAACGAATTTGGGGTAAAAAAGAGGAGAAAGTGATACTGGCTGAACGAATTTGTAGTAAAAAGAGGAGAAAGTGATACTGGCTGAACGGAATTTGTTGTAAAAAGAGGAGAAAGTGATACTGGCTGAACGAATTTGTAGAAAAAAGAGGAAACAGTGATACGGCTGAACGAATTTGTAGTAAAAAGGGGAAAACATGATACTGGCTGAACGAATTTGTTTTAAAAAAGAGGGAAAAAGTGATACTGGCTGAACGAATTTGTAGTAAAAAGAGAAAAGTGATACTGGCTAAACGAATTTGTTGTAAAAAGGGGAGAAAGTGATACGGCGAACGAATTTGTAGTAAAAGAGGAAACAGTGATACTGGGCTGAACGAATTTTGTAGAAAAAAAGAGGAAACAGTGATATGGCTGAACGAATTTGTAGTAAAAAGAGGAGAAAGTGATACTGGCTGAACGAATTTGTAGTAAAAAGAGGGAAAAGTGATACGGCTGAACGAATTTGTTTAAAAAGAGGAGAAAGTGATACTGGCTGAACGAATTTGTAGTAAAAAGAGGAAACATGATACTGGCTGAACAAATTTGTAGTAAAGGAGGAAACAGGGGTGTTGGTTGAACAAATCTGTAGTTTCAAAATCTGTATAAAGGAGGAAACAATGGTATTAGCTGAACGGATTTGTAATAAAAGGAGGAACCAGTGATATTGGCTGAATGAATTGTAGTAACAGAAGGAAACGGTGATATTGCGGGAATGAATTTGTAGTAACAGGAGAAAACAGTGATATTGGCTGAGTGAATTTCAGTAAAAAGAGGAAAAAGTGATACAGGCTGAACGAATGTGCAGTCAAAGGGGAGAACGGTGATTTCGGTGAACGACACCTGTAGTGAACGGAGGGAATGGGCACGTCTGAAAATCCTCTTCAGATCCAACGCCTGACTCCCCTTTGACAGAGTCCCTAACTGTCGCGCCTTCCCCGAAATCCTGAGACGGTTGAGCGGTCGCGTGCATTTTGTGGTGTCTCAGCCTTTATGCGCAGGGTTGGGCCCAGGGGGAATGGTTTCTGGGTTGGAAGGGGGAGGGTTGTCCCACAGGGCAAGGAAAAAAGGGGGTAAAATGTAAACCCCGGAAGGCAAGACCCCTTTTGTTGTGGAAAAATG
>CM031610.1:3512981-3532981 GCA_018398815.1 Conus ventricosus
AAAATAAAATAAAACCCTCACGACCACAAAAAACTCAAAATTACATTCATAATCTATTGATTTCAATCATTAATATAACCAATAGTAACCATATCTCTCATTTATCATTATCTGTTTTTTAAAAACATCAGTGGAAAGGAAACGGCGTATCAGTTTAATATGCAGCAAAACAGAGGGTGTGCCCTGGTATATGTATTTTGTTCTAATAGCAATGGTCTGCTGTGAAATGTGTGATTAGTTTTTTCCCTGAAGGATTCTGTAATATGAGTACATCGGAAATGTAGTGGAAGTGAATTCCAAACCAACGCTACCTGAGTAAGATAAGCTTGATTTAAATAGATCTATTCTAGGTGTGGGAACCTGGAATTTGGTTGAACCCCTAGGGTTTATGCTAAAATTTGGACTGAAGAGTTTCTGGTGCTAAACCCGATGCAATTTTTGCATTAGCTGACATTTGTTGACAGCAAACATTTCTTGTAACGGAAGAGCCCCCGCTTTAGTATAATCCCCTTCACTAAGACTAGATGATTTTAATAGAACTGCTTTAAGTGCTCTTTTGTAGACACTCTTAAGAGGTTTCATGGCATTAGCACTAGCGGAATCAAATAGTGTTGAACAATAATTGATGAAAGAGAATATGTGCGTGTAGGAACAATTTCCTGGCATAAAGGGTTTAAGAAATGCTTAATCTTGCACAGCTGATATGATATGAAGGGAGATGGAGAGCACCATACTGACAACTAGCTTATATTAGGTCCTTTACCATCACCCCCGTCACCGCACCCTCACCAAATTCTCACACACGCAGTGCAACTGCTAACGATGTTTGAAAAACCCTATGCCTTAGTCTGCACGGTGTGTCGAAAGAAATAGCACAGTACACAAATCCAGGCCCTTAAAATGCCACTGTTCGTTTTTGTACTTGGGAACCACGCGAAATTCTCTCTCTCTCTCTCTCCTCTCTCTCTCTCTCTCTCTCTCTCTCTCTCCTCTCTCTCTCTCTCTCTCTCTTCTCTGTATGTGACTATGTTTGTGTATGTGCATACGTGTGTGTGTGTGTGTTTTGTGTGTGTGTGTGTGTGTGTGTTTGTGTGTGTGTGTGTGTGTGTGTATGTGTGTTTGTGTGTGGTGTTGGTGTGTGTGTTGTGTGTGTTTTTGTTTCAGTTTCACGTCTTTTCACTTAAAGTGATATTAGACCCCCTAAAAATAGTATGTGTGGGGCGCGCTAGCGCGTGTTGTGTGTGTGCGCGCGCCCGCGCGCGCACGCCAGAGAGTGCAGGTGTGCTAATTTTGCCAGGGTGCGATCTCACTCATGTGGTTAGTAAAAACACGTACACATAGAGCTAGTACCTCACAGAGACAAAAAAAAGAAAAGGTACCCCGCGTTAGGTGGAAAACCGCTATTGACCTTTCTCGTTCCAGATCAACAAGAAACCTGGCCGATTCCCGCGGAAGCCCACTCAATGACAGGCACCGCGGCCAGAAAGCGGTCAGTGCTAGCAGAGTGCTGAGTCCACAGAATGTGGGGGGAAGGTAGCCATGGACAACACTGGCCAGTATGAACTCCACGCAGTGTCCGCCTGGAGGGCAGGTAAGCCGTGTGTCCCTCACTGTGCACTTCAAGGCAGTTTAGGGGCAGGAGGTGGACGTTGTCTTTTTTGATGCATAGCGTAACATGTTCTGTGTTTTGCTTGCCCAGTTTTCTGCTACTCGTACGCATACCACCAAACTCCATTCAACAGGGATGTTCTTTTATTATTCATTAATTGATAAATCATCACCATCATCGTCATCATTGTCGTCGTCGTCGTCGTCGTCATCATTATCATCATTATTATCATTGTTACTGCTGTTGTTGTTGAGTTATCATCATCATCATCGCCATTATCATCATTATTGTTATTGTTGTATCATCATCATCATTACTCATGCTGTTGTCGTTGCCCCATGACTGCAAGTGGTACATGCGCCGTGACGGACGTCGGGCCGTTGGTTCACCCACATTGTCCACCTGTCATAGTTTCTGCCCCCAGCCTTTGACCCACAGCTGTGGGCGGACATCCAGACAGTCAGGGGTCCATCTTCCCTCCTGTCCTGTATCAGGTGTGACGGAACACAGAGGTCGTCACCTGTCTGACCCTTCACGCATCAGTGCAGAACTCCTTGTGGCTGTACTCCCTGTTGGGACTGGCTAAAGTGTTCAGAAACATCGTATAGGAAAGTCAGATCATAATGCTGTCCATCTTATACCAACTTATGTGCAGAAACTGAAAGCGGAAAAAACTGTGACGAAAAACATAAAACTATGGTCTACTGACTCGGTGGAAAAACTGCAGGGCTGTTTAGATTGCACAGATTGGGATGTGTTTTTTGATTCATGTACTGATGTTAATGAGGCCACTGGTGTGATTACAGATTACATAAAATTCTGTACTGATCTCATTGTTCCCACAAAATCTGTCAAATTATTCCCTAACAATAAGCCATGGGTATCGAAAGCGGTCAAAACAACATTAAATGAAAAAAGATAGCATGCTGTCAGAAAGATCGTGCTTTGTGTGATGATATTCAAAAGAAACTAACAAAAGAAATAAAAGAAGCAAAGATAGATTACAGAAAAAAGATTGAACACAAATTTCAGTCTAGAAACCTGAGAGAGGGCCTGGAAAGGCATCAAAACGTTAGCAGGGGAAGACAAGTTTAAACCTACCTCCAGTGGTATGACCCCTCATGACGAAAAGGAATTCTGTGAAAAATTAAATTCCTTTTATTGTCGTTTCGATCTTAAACATGATTTTAATGTTGAAATAGCCTCAATTAGACAAGAACTCGTGGTAGAAGAAATTGAAGAGTATGAAGTTCGTTCTGTCCTTTCAAAGATAAAAGTGCAAAAAGCGGGAGGCCCTGATGGCTTGGAAGGTAAACTCCTGAAATCATGTAGTTCGCAGCTTGCAGGTCCTTTTACCAAGCTTTTTAACCTATCTTTGCAACAACACATTGTCCCTGTGATTTGGAAAACGTCTGTGATATGTCCTGTACCAAAAAAACGCAGTCCCCAAACTCTTAACGATTATCGACCTGTTGCTTTAACGTCTATTCTTATGAAATGTTTTGAACGGATTCTTATTAAAAGACTGTTAGTGCAGACTCGGGATCAGCTTGATTCCCTTCAGTTTGCATATAAACACAACAGAGGCACTGAAGACGCCACACTTTTACTTCTCCATCATGTTTTTACACACTTGGAAAAGCATAAGTCGTTCGCACGTATTCTGTTTGTTGACTTCTCCTCTGCCTTCAACACTATACAGCCCCATCTTTTGGCCAGTAAACTAAAGCAACTTGGCATCTCCTCTTATCTCATTCTCTGGATTATCGATTTTCTGGTAAATCGCCCCCAGTGGGTTCGCTTTCATAACTCTGTTTCATCTGTTTCTTATACATCAACGGGTGCTCCCCAAGGTACAGTTTCTTTCTCCTTGTCTGTTTACTCTCTACACTAATGACTGCAGAGGTAATAATGACAGCCTTATCATCAAGTTCTCTGATGATACTGCAGTCACAGATCTCTCTAACTCAGATAGAGCTTTTAATGAAATTGTGAACAGTTTTACACAGTGGTGTGACACCAATTTCCTTGATCTTAATGTCCAGAAAACAAAGGAGCTGATCATTGACTTCCGAAGAAATGCTGATCCTATTCCAGATTTACTGATCTCAGGTAGCAAGGTTGAAAGGGTGACTGAATATAAGTACTTAGGTTCTGTTATCGATGACAAACTTACATTCACTTCTAATTCTCTCTCTGTGTATAAAAAATGTCAGTCAAGAGTGTATTGCTTACATAAATTGAGATACCTTGGAGTGAACTGTAACGTTTTAAAAGCATTCTACAGAAGCAATATTGAATCTGTGATCACTTTTTCATTTTTAGTGTGGTATGGTGGATTAAATGTGAAAAACAAATGCTTGCTGGAAAAGATCGTGAAACGTGTGGTAAGATTATTGGTGTTAAGCAACAAAGTTTAGGAGAAGTGTTTGAAATAAGAGTGCCTAAGAAAGCTCAGAAGATTGTATGTGATGAAACCCATCCTCTGTTCCCCTTTTATGAAAAAGATGCCTTCAGATAGACGATTCCGGCAACTGAAATGTGAAACCAACAGACTGAATCGTAGTTTCTTGCCTATTTCAATCCGTTCATTGAATAATCACTGACCTGACCATCCTGAGTAAATGTTTAATGCTGTCGTTATAAAGATAGAGGAGAGGGTGAGGGCGAGACTTGGATAGAGCAGGGACCGTACAGCAAAGGGATGCGCAGCTGGCCGGCTTCCCCTTCTCCGAGTCACTAACGAAGTACTGAAAGGGGCGGGCCCCACCACCTAGTGCGTACAGAACTTCCGGTGTCGGTGGTAACATGGAGTTTGGCAGCCAAAACATCGTTCAGGTAAGCATTCTTTTTCCATAATTCAGCAGTTGTTATGCGTTTACTATAAGACATGTGTTATGATTTTGTGTTGTGGAGGAATGTAGAGTGCGAAACCTATCGACATGTGCAAGTAATTACCCTATAACTGATAACGCGGCCACAGTTTACTCGGCGTACAAGCGTGTAAACAAACCATGCCTGTGCTCGAGAGATGCGCTAGTCAGTGTGTAGTTGTGCTCTGCGCAGCTTTAGTCTTTCATGTCTCCCTTCTTGTATGCATTGATGTACAGCTGGTTGCTATATTTTTCAGTACTTTCGTAGATTCAGTCTTCGTTTTGGTTATTATAGTGGGTATTGCTGGTTCATTTGTAGGAAACAAGCGACTGCAGTGAACATTGCTCAGCCTGTTGCAATGGCAGAGAAACGAACACCGATACCAGTCGCTGATTCATCAAAAAAGGCAGCGAACCACAGCCAATGTTGGTAAGTTAATTCAACTCTCTCTCTCTCTCTCTCTCTCTCTCTCTCTCTCTCTCTCTCTGTGTGTGTGTGTGTGTGTGTGTGTGTGTGTGTGTGGTGTGAAAGACTGAGAGAGAGAGAGAGAGAGAGAGAGAGGAGAGAGATGAGAGAGAGAGAGAGAGAGAGAGAGAGAGAGAGACTAAATGTGTTATGACATGTTTACTGACTTTTAATACATCAACAGTGTGGCAACATCAACAAAGACAACACTCAAAATAATTACATAGTGGTATGCATCACATTATGATGCTCTCTCTCTCTCTCTCTCTCTCTCTCTCTCTCTCTCTCTCTCTCTCTCTCTCTCTCTCTCACACACACACACACACACACACACACACACACACACAACTCAGAACGTTGATGTTTTTTTAACCTTTTCAGATTACACCAGACCTTGTCAGTGAAGTGTGCAGCTCAATGCAAGCAGACAAATGCCTTCCGGATGAGACAAGACAGTCTATTTCACAAGCAGCAAGTGAGTACAGATCATACTCATCAGCTAATCTAACCAGAACTACATCACATATATTTCCAAGCACTGTAAGTGCATGGTAAAAATATTGAAATTTTGCTGAAAGCTTTCATGTTATTGTTCCTCACATGCAATACAAAACCATTTTCTTTATTTTACTCATGTTTAATGATACACTTATAAGTAGAACACTCTCTCTCTCTTTCACACACACACACACACACACACACACATGCTCAAATATATGT
The DNA here is from genome assembly GCA_018398815.1 of Conus ventricosus. NCBI lineage: Eukaryota > Metazoa > Mollusca > Gastropoda > Neogastropoda > Conidae > Conus > Conus ventricosus. The sequence continues at coordinate 3,518,650 of CM031610.1, forward strand.
TAAGGAAATTCAATGATACTGTAACAATGTATTATGAGAACAATCGCTGTTTTGTCTTAACAGGAGAGGCTCCTATTCAGGACAAGTTGTCTTTTCTGAATGACTGCTTGCCTACAAAAGGACGCTTTCCAAATGCTGCCGCGAGAAGGCTTGGGGCAACTTCCACAGAGCTCTTCAGGACAAGATTTCAGAACTGTCCACAGACATTGGATTGTCTCGAGGAGCAACCTTTCAGCTGTGTCTTAGGCTATTTAAGCGGTTGATTCAGCTAAACGACTTTCACAAAGTGCAACCTGCAGCAGTACACCCTTTCCAGCAGGCAGGCAGTCAGTTCAATTTAGATGAGCACCATTCAGACATTTTAGAATACATAGGAAGTAGTATAGTACATAAAACAGAAAAGCAGTTGAAGAGACACAATAAGAGCAAGGCAGTTCATTTTGACATAGTTCAGTGTCTCAAACAAGACCAGGTAGAGGAGGCAGGAGCATCAAGCGAACGCCCCAAAACAATGACATCTGTTCTGGACAGAGGGGGTCTAGTACACGTCAAACCTTCTGTGACAGCGCTATTAGAGCAGTTAGAATGTACCTGTAGAAAAAAAACAGATACATACATTATAGATACATACATTATAGATACATACATTATAGATACATAAATTATACATTATAGATTCATTCATTATAGATACATACACTATAGATTCATTATGTAGATACATTACACCTGTACAACAAAGCATGCTCTTCAATTGCTCCAGTAATATTATTTGTACATACATGTTTTGAATTCTGCGATCATTTTCCTTTCTTTTCTCTTTCCGTTTTGATGACAAAATATACCGTAAATGACTTTACTGGATATAAATTGCATGTTTTTGCTTACCGGTGGTTTCCTTTCTGTTGGTTTTGGAGTTTCAATTGTTCGGACCGGCATGTACTCAGTGGGCAGGCTGCCTTCAATGAGTCTCCTCAGTTTCCCACCAGGACCTAGAAACATAGGCGGAATATTTCTGTATGTAAATACAAAATTATTGTTTTGCATATCAAAGCAAGGGACTTTGGTCATCTGATACCAAATAAATAAGAATGACTCCTTAACCTCTGTGTTCGTGTGTGTATATGTGTGTGTGTGTGTGTGTGTGTGTGTGTGTGTGTGTGTGTGTGTGTGTGTGTGTGTGTGTGTTAGAGAGAGGAGAGAGAGAGAGAGAGAGAGAGAGAGAGAGAGAGAGAGAGAGGTCTAAAAGGCTTTGTAGTCTACTGATGAAACCTGTGACGTATGGCTTAACTACATCATGCAAGTTCAAGAGTACATGTACATCAATTACTATTTGTGTGTATAACAAAAAAGACGATGTGTTCTGCCTTTACCGTGACTTAAGAAATTACCACGCACACACATAAACATGCACTGACACACACACATGAACATACCTCTCTCTCTCTCTCTCTCTCTCTCTCTCTCTCTCTCTCTCTCTCTCTCACACACACACACACACACACACACACACACACACACACACACACACACACACACAGAATGGAAACTGTTTACTTCAATGAGCGGCCCTTGTAAAACAACCAACACTTGGACATCACTGAATTTTGGATGCCCGAACTTAATTGTCATTACAGAAACCTATTCGATGAAATACTGCTATTAACTGAACGATATAGAGTCTATGCTCAGACTTACCAGTTTTGAAGCAAGAATCCTTGAAATGACGGGAGCAAATTGTAGCCCTGTCGGGGTTGAACGATTTATCTTGTCTGTTGATACTGCTGATCAGCTGCATTCTCCACTCATCGTTCGTACCTTTCGCCGGTAATTTGTGAAATGTAAGTGTTTAGATTTCTGGGCGGGACAGCCAACAATGGCACAGTTTGCACCCCTCATATTAGATGCGATGTGGTTTTGGTACAAGAAATTGGAGTGTTCATGCGAAAAACGAGATTTACACCGTCCGACACGCGTGTTCCACACATTGTTTACTCGCTCGAAGCTGCCACCGGAAGTTCTTTACGCCCAAGTTCGGTCGTCTGCTCGCGAGCAGTACTTCGCGCGGCCCATCTGGCTCTTGTTAGTCCCTTTGCTGTACGGTCCCTGGATAGAGAGAGAGAGGGGGGTGGGGGGGGGGGGGGGAGGGGGGAGAGAATGAGAGTGTAGATGTTTTGGGGAGGGGGATGATAATCAAGTGACTTTAAAATTACCTCAGTTCTCATCCCGTGTAGAATGTGTGTTGTGTGTGTGTGTGTGTGTGTGTGTGTGTGTGTGTGTGTGTGTGCCCCTTTTTTACGGTTTATTTTAGCGTACAGCTGTTTTTATTAAATTGACTGGATGTAAAATGGAGTGTATGTTGGGTAGAGTTATTGATTAGTTTTATGTGAAAATAAGCCTTACTTATTTATATTGTTTTTAAATTTGTGGGCATGTGCAGGTGTGAGTGCATTTGCACATTTTATATTATTCAATGTTGTGTACTCATATGTCATGTGTTTATGTGTTCCCACCACAACACAAAGTTCTTATGAAAGAAAATAAAGTGTCTTGAAATGAAATTGAATTGAAATTGAATTGAATACTCTGTCTACACCCTGTACATTGAACTGTAGACAGATGTAGAGAAAGGATTGATTTCCCCGAATCCATTTGCCATGATAAATCTCATCCTTTTTTACTGATTGATTGATTGGTTGATTGAACTAACACAAGATCCTCCCATCAAATCAAATCCCCCCTGACTGCCTGCCCCCTCTTTGCTGCTTACTGCTTCCACCCCCATCCTCCCCGTCCACCCCTGTCGCCTTCACGTCCTCCCCCACGGCGGCAATGGGCCGTGGCCTCCGCTGTGGCGAAGGCCACGAATAGACTGGGTGTGACTGTCATGAGAACCTTTGATGGCTCTGCCACGCTACAGTGGGGATTAGTTTGCGCTTGTTGGGGCAGTGGACGGGTTTCTGTTGGGACTGGCTAAAAATCACCGCCGGTCAACGAGGACTGAGAAGACGTTGAGGGAATTGTGGAATCCTGACTTGTTAACGTTGCTCACTTCTCACACTCCATTTGAACAAGGATGTTAAGGGGGGGGGGGGGGGGGGGCATCTTTTTTTTCTGCTTAATGGAAGTGTGGGATGGGAGGAGGGGTGCCTAAAAAGTTAAGAAAACAATATAAGGAACAAGAAATATTCGTTCAAGTTTAAAACAGTTTGGCTTAATATCATGTCATTTGCCGGAGAAACAGTTAACGTGAACCGTTTTGTTGGTGTTCATACACCGTAGGAGCTATAGCTATCTCCGGTCTGTTCACTGTCAGTATTTCTTCTTCATTCACACCTTTCCTTCTTTCTCCTGTATGTGTCCGCTGTAACAAATATCACTCTTTGTCCCTCACTCCCCTCGCCTTCAGCCCGTACATTCTGCACCCACATCTACTCCACTGGGTCTCATCCCACTGCGATGTCAACGGGGAAAGGAAATCAAAGAACAGATGGGTTGAGAGTGGGCCATACTAACATCTTTGCAAAGCGTGGTGTGTGTGTGTGTGTGTGTGTGTGTGTGTGTGTATGTGTGTGTGTGTGTGTGTGTGTGTGTGTGCTTGCGTGCGTGCGTGCGTGCATGCGTGCGTGCGTGCGTGTGTGTGTGTGTGTGTGTGTGTGTGTGTGTGTGTGTGTGTGTGTGTGTGTGTGTGTGTGTGTGCGCGGGCGCACGCGTATGTGTGTGTGTGAGAGAGTCTGTGTGTGTTCGCCACGTGTGCGAACGAAAGTCTGCCATTCTTCAGTTAGGCAGAAAATAACTTGCTGTTCGGTGCTAACGATTGGCTGGTCAGTCTTTAATGGCCAGGCTAACACACACACATACACGCAAGACGAAGTCCTCACAGTACACCGACCTAGGCGAGGTCAACCAGTACTTTTTAGCCCTGTATTTCCCTACTTCCCCCAACATTTCCTACTTTATTTTGCCGTCTCCATACTTTCCTGCCTAAGTTATCACTCAAAACTAATTGATAATTTTCTACCCAAATTAACTGGTGGGTAACCGTTTCTGACTAAAACGAATTTGTAGTAAAAGGGGAAACAATGATTTTTGACGAAAATTTTGAAAAAAAAAGGAGGAAACGGGAACGGGCTGAACGAATTTGTAGAAAAAAAGAAGAAAGTATCTCTGAACGAATTTTAAAAGAAGAAAGTAACTGGCTGAACAATTTGGGGTAAAAAGGGAGAAATATAGGGCTAACGAATTTTGGAAAAAAAGGGAAATGTACGGCTAACGAATTTTTTAAAAAGAAAAAGTGTACTGCGAACAATTTGGGAAAAAAAAGGGGAGAAATTGATACGGCAACGTTTTGGGGAAAAAAAGGGAGAAATGATACGGCTGCGAATTTGGGGTTAAAAAAAGAAAGGTTTTGGAAGGAATTTTTTGGAAAAAGGGGGAAAAAGGAATGCTAACAATTTGGGTAAAAAAGAAAAGTATATGGGCTGAACAAATTTTTGGAAAAAAAGGGGAAAAAAAGGATACGGCAACGAATTTGGGGAAAAAAAGGGGGAAAAGGAACTGGCTGAACGAATTTTTTAAAAAAGGGAAGTGATACGGGCCCTGAACGAATTTGTGGTAAAAAGAAAACGTAACGGGTAACAATTTTGGGGTAAAAAGAGAACGTGAACTGCTAACGAATTTGGGAAAAAAGAGGAGAAAAGGATACGGGCTGAACGAATTTGTGGTAAAAAGGGAAAAGGTACTGGCTGAACGAATTTTGGTAAAAAGGGGAGAAGTGAACGGGTGAACAATTTGGGGAAAAAAAGGAGAAAGTTTACGGGCAAAACGTTTTTGTAGTAAAAGAGGAAAAGGGAACTGGAAACAATTGTGGAAAAAAAGGGGAGAAAGGATCGGGGCCCTAACGAATTTGGGGTAAAAAGGGGAGAAAGTGATAGGCTAACGAATTTTGTGGAAAAAAGGGGAAAAAGTATAGGGCTGAACGAATTTAGTAAAAGAGGAAACAGTAACTGGCAAAAATTTTGTATAAAAGAGAAACTGATACGGCGGAAAAAATTTTTGTAGTAAAAGGGGAAACAGTTATCTAAGATTTGTAGAAAAAGAGGAAACAGATAGGGGCGAACAAAATTGTAAAAAAAGGGGAGAAAGTACGGCTGAACAAATTTGTAGAAAAAAAGGGGAAACATGAACGCAAAACAATTTTAGAAAAGGAAACAGTGATACTGGCGACAAATTTTTAATAAAAAGAAAAACATATACTGGCTGAAGAATTTTGTAAAAAAGAAACAAAAATTTGTTTAACAAATTTGGGGAAAAAGGGGGGAAAATGTACGGGCTAACAATTTGTATAAAAAGGGAAAATATACGGGCAAAAGAATTTTTTTTAAAAAAAAGGGGAAATGAAGGCAAACTTTTTGTAGAAAAAGGGGAACATGATACGGGCTGAACAAATTTTTAGTAAAAAGAGGAAAATGATACGGCGAACGAATTGTATAAAAAAAGAAAGGTACGGGCTGAACAATTTGAGTAAAAAAGGAAATGTACTGCAAAACAAATTTTTGTTGTAAAAAGAAGAAAGGATACTGCTGAACAATTTGTATAAAAAGAAAACATATACGGGCGAACAATTTTATAAAAAAAAAACAGGATAGCGAACAAATTTTATAAAAAAAGGGGAAGGATACTGGCTAAACGAATTTTATAAAAAAAGAAATGAACTGGCTAAAAGAATTTTTTGTAAAAAAGGGGGAAAGTGTACTGGCTGAACAAATTTTTTGAGTAAAAAGGGGGAAACATATCGGCTGAACGAATTTGTATAAAGGGAAAACAGGGTTTTTTGGTTGAACAAATCTTATTTTAAAATCTTAGTAAAAGGAGAAACAATGGTATTAGCTAAGGGAAAATTTGAATAAAAGGGGGGGAAACGTAAATTTTGGCTGAATGAATTTGTAGAACAGAAAAAAGGGTGATATTCTAAAATTTTTGTAAAAGGAAAAAACAGTGATTTTGGGCTAGTAAAATTTCAGTAAAAAGAGGAAAAAGTGAACGGAAACGAATGTGCAGTCAAAGAGAGAGGGTGATTTCGGTGAAGACCCTGTAGGAAGGAGGGGAAGGGACTGCTGAATCCTCTTCAGATCCAAGCCTACTCCCTTTGACAAGTCATAAATGGGGCCCCTTTCACCTGACGCACTAAGCGAGCTTAGAGCGGTGCGTGCATTTTTGTGGGCATCAGCCTTTTATGACGCGGGTTTTGGGGGGCCCAGGCGGAATGTGGTTGAATGCTGAGGTGTTTGTCGCCACAGGGCCAGGAAGGGCTATGTACCCGAAGGCAAGGGACAGAGTGCTGAAAAGAATGGACTTCAAAAGAATGGGGTGTTAAAAAACCCTGCGGTACCAACGTGTTTTCAGAGTCTACCTGCAGTCATCTGACACTGTTTAGGATGGGAACTACAATGCAATGCGCGGTACTACTTGCACGTGAAAAGAGACTGGTAGTTAAAAGAGAGAGAAGCAGTACGGGAAATAAATAGGGGTAGGAGGGGGGGGGGGGGCAGTGGTGTTTTCAAGGCATGCACTCAGCAACCCCCATGCGAGCAGAGCGTGTTTTCTTTCCTTGTGTAGAACTGGCGCGTAAACAGGTGTGGTATGTGTGGCACTGCTGCGTCGCAGTCTATCAGCTGTGGACAATGCTGAATGCAGTCTAATCAGCTGTGGACAATTGCTGAATGCAGTCTATCAGCTGTGGACAATTGCTGAATGCAGTCTATCAGCTGTGGACAATTGCTGAATGCAGTCTATCAGCTGTGGACAATTGCTGAATGCAGTCTATCAGCTGTGGACAATTGCTGATTGTTTTTTTGTTTGTATTTTGTTCGTTTTGCTTTGTTGTGACTGTTCACATTTTAAAGGTATGGACGGTGATAATTATGGGCAAATGGGCGTCACTGTGAATATCGGTTTGAAGGGAGAGAGAGTGAGAGAGAGAGAGAGAGAGAGAGAGAGAGAGAGAGAGAGAGAGAGAGAGAGAGAATGGGGAAGGGATGAAAGGCTATCCAGTTGCATCGGACTTGGAAAGATTTTAGTCTTTTGCAAAACACAGAAATGGCAAAGTAATCTCTCTCTCTCTCTCTCTCTCTCTCTCTCTCTCTCTCTCTCTCTCTCTGTGAACCCCACTCTCTTTATGATATAGTGTGTGCATTTTTCTTCACGTTGTTTTTAACCTAGCCAACCGCAAGAGGCTACATAAGGATCGTTACAAGGTAAAATCGCGCGGTGTACATATGTATGAGAGAGAAAGGAGAGTTCATACATTCGAATGCTAAAGAAACGTTACTTTTGAGACACATGTATATACAAAGAACCGAGAGGAGGGGCCAGTCTAGGGTATTGTGAACTCAAATGACTGTCAGTCGTTTTTTCTTTTTTTTTCCTTCCTGGTGGGTGGGTGGGCGAGGTGTGGAAGCGGAGGAAGCTGGGAAAGGCATCTGCTTTGTTGTTGGAGGGGGGGGGGGGGGGTGAAGCAGGTCAACATCTACAATCAGATGAATGTTTGTTGACTTAGACCTTTCTAGAGGCTCCTTGTACACTCCACTGGACCAGTGGGGAGAAATCCGAACTCGAGTGTCCCACAACAGCATCAGAACAAACTCTGATCCCCCCAGGCCAAGCTCTCCACTACCGCACCCCAGAAAGGCTGTGTCGTTGTCCGTTAAATGATGAGCAGATGGCCGATGCACACCCACGCGGTGTCATCTTTCTTCCCTTCCTGTCTACGTTCTGTCGCTTTGTCAGTGATGGCACATCCCCCAGTATCGACATTCCTCTTCCCCCAGTGACGGAGTGAGTGGCGAAGTGTCCACAGCGGGACGACAGTGTCCACACTCCAGACAGAAGCGGGAGGGAAAGGCGGTCAAGTGTGGCCGCTGAAGGGACGATAATGAGCCGCTTTGTCCGCAGTGGGTCAAGACACACGACACGAGGAGAGATCAATGAAGATGTGGGTCAATAGGCGGCTACACACTAACAGGTCACAGCGGCTGTTATGATGGTCACCACTTGGTACATGACCTTTGGTAACAGATCACTCTTTATTACCCTCTCTCTCTCTCTCTCTCCTCTCTCTCTCTCTCTCTCTTTCTCAAGGCCTTTCGTTATACATTCTCTCTCTCTCTCTCTCTCTCTCTCTCTCTGACAGGTCTTCAGCTGACCGTGTCGGCCGACACGCTAGACCAGTTGCTCCAGGCTGGTCATCTTACAGCCAGGCAGCCCAGCGGAGACTGCCGACAGATGAAGATTCAGAAGCCTTCCGTGACAGACGATCCAGGAACCACGGTCAGCAGCGAATGTTTCCCAGAATGAGGTACACCGAAGAAGCACCAAGACAAAGTCAGTATATTCATCACAAACAAGTGACTCATCAGCCTGACGTTTACAGGGACTCACGACATACGGACTAGGACAATATACTGAATGGTGACCAAACAGTCCTGACAGAAGACAGGTCATCAGTGAGAATCTCAGTGACGTAAGGGGAAATGAGGTTGAATTCCCAGTGCCAATCGTCAACGACAAAGACGTGCAGGGTGGCACTGCAAGCGAGACAGAAGTCGCTTCAACCCCTGCGATTACTGTGACTCAAACTTCTTGCAGAATCTCTCATGACAATGAACCTGATGCAGTAGAAGAGAAGAATGATGATGAACTCATAGTGAATGAACAGAGGGCTACTATCAACAAACCAAGTGAAACAGAGAATGAGCAGGCGATATTATGTGTCACACATGGGGATCCAGGAAACACCCATGGGGACACAGACATACAAAATACACACTCCGCACAGGCCCATACATCTTCTCATACAGCTATCAGGACAGACAGACAGGATGGTGAGCGGTCAGAACAACAGATAGCAACTCCGTCTGTTGACACAAACAACACGACAAACGCCAACAGTGACGTGGCACTTTCAAATCCTGGTGTTCAGGGAGATGACAACCAACAGAAACAGCGACCAAAGAAGGGAGAATCCAGGCCAAGGGATGCCAGTCAGAACACTATACTGGACAGTTTTTAAACGTGCACGGTCCAAGGAAAGTGGCAGGGACATTACGGAAAGGGGACGCACAAGGTCCCGCGCCAAGCTTAATTCTTTTTCCAAATAGGATATCGGCCGGGCCTTGAAAGTTGAACAGAAAAACAGTGGTGCAAACTTTACTGCAAAGCAGTCCATAGAAAATAATTCTCAAGAAATACCTAAAAATAATAGCACTTCAATCAAGTTTCTAAACTTTAATGTAAATGGTTTGCTTTCTAAGTTGGAGAACAACGATTTTGTGAGTTATATCAAATCACATGATTTTGTGTGTTTAACTGAAACGTTGTTGGTGTGAATTTCGAATCCTCACTTTTCAATGATTACGTGATTTATAATTCACAAGCAAAGAAGCTTTCCCACCAAGGACGATATTCAGGAGGAGTAATTGTTTTAATTAAAAAGACCTTTTCTAGTTTTGTTACACGGATTGATTATAAGTCTGAAAATATGATCATTTTGAATATATGATAAGAAGCTCTTCGATAGCGACATGAATGTATTTTGGATTTGTACATATATACCTCCAATGGAGTCAAATGCCTGGGGAACTAACACGAATGGGTTTGGCTTGGAACCATTAGAACAATGTTTGTTGGATTTGTATGAATCATACAATTTTTATGTGTTATACTGGGGACCTTAAACGCAAGAACAGCCTCGAAAAATAATGTCGGCATCGATGTTGATGACAATTTATAGAGAACTATGACCAGTCGCCATATTGTAGAACTTCACACGATGAATCTGAAAATGTATTTGGTGATCAGTTGTTAGAAACTATGCAACTCTTTGGACTTTGTTATTTTGAATGGGCTTTGTGAACATGTTTCGATGGTAGTTACACCTTTATATCCAGTTCAGGATGCAGTACTGTTGATTATTTTGTTATGTCTCAAAACTTACTGAATGCACAATATGGCATGTCACTCGTTGTTGAAGATTTCTGTCGAATCTGATCACTTGCCAGTTGTACTTTCTTTCCTTTGACCATCCCAAGCAAAAGCGGCAAACATGAAAGTAAGAGCAATCTTTTATCGAAAAACATGTTTGGGATAAGCAAGGTGAACAAGACTTTCTAGAGAATCTGAGAAAAACAGACATTCATGATAGATTACAACGGGCAGACGCCATTTTGGAAGATGATGTTGATGATGCAATAGATCTTTTTGTAAGTTGCCTGCTATCGGCTAGCAGCTTCATGGTTAAGAAAGTCTATTTGGTTGCCTCCTCTAAGTCTTCGGAATGGTTTGACGAGGAGTGTCGACAAGCCAAACGCTACAGTAAACGTGCACTCAGAATTTTCAGAAGAACTAGAAAAATAGAACACAGATTACAGTATGTACAAGCAAAGAAAAAGTACAAAAATTTGCTGAAGTTTAAAAAAAGAAGTTTTAAACGAAGGAAGGCTGAAATGTTAGCGTCAAATATTTCTGATTCATCCAAATTTTGGAAACAGTTAACCGAAATGGGGTGTGGGAAGCAAAGAGCAAAAAATTCAAATGACATTTCAATTGATTAAATGGTACGATCATTTTAAAAATGTATTTTCAATTGATGATAGTAATTCGGATGGTGAACATTGTGACAACATTGATTTGACTGAGCACGAAGAGCACGTGCTAAATGCTGAAATCACCGAAAGTGAAATTTCAATTGCTGTGAACAAATTAAAGTCAGGTAAGGCATGTGGACCAGATGGAGTCATTTCTGAAATGCTGAAGGCTGGAAGTGCAATTACTATTCCCTTTTTGAAAAGGCTTTTCAACATTATTTTTGCAAAAGGCATTTATCCTAAAGTGTGGCAAAGGCTATCATTATCCCAATCCACAAAAAGGGAGATACAGAGAATGTAGATAACTATAGAGGTGTATCCTTATTAAGCTCAATTTCAAAATGCTATAGCACTATTCTAAATAATCGTTTATACGCATGGCTTGAAGATAACAACCTGATCTCTGAAAGTCAAGCTGGGTTTAGGAAAAACTATTCTACAATAGACCAAATCTACTGTCTTTATTCTATGGTTCAAAAATGTTTGTCTCAGCGTGGTAAAAAGCTTTATGTTGCTTTTGTAGACTTCAGAAAGCTTTTGATTCCGTAAGACACGATAAGTTATTGCAGTGTATTAGAAACCAAGGCATTAAGGGGAAATTCTTCTGTTCTTTTAAAAGCAATGTATAACTCATTAGTATCTTGTGTAAGATCCAACTTTGAATATTCAGACTTCTTTGACTGCCCAATGGAGTCAGACAAGGTGTGTGTTGAGTCCAACGCTATTTGAAATGTTTATTAACCAGTTAGCGAATCACTTATCTGAAAAAGGTAGACATGGCATTCAATTGGTACCTGGCATGATGGAACTGTTTATTCTGCTGTTTGCAGATGACATTGTTCTTTAGCATCTACCCCAGTTGTCTGCAAAACCAGCTAAACGTGCTTCAGACATGTTGCACCAATATGAAAATGAAAGTTAACACGGACAAAACTAAGGTCATGGTCTTTAGAAAAGGGGGTTTTCTGGGTAAAAGTGAACAATGGTTATTTGGCAATACTAAATTAGAAGTAGTAAACAAATACTGTTATCTGGGTTTCATTTTTTCCACTAAACTCAGCCCGAGGATCGGCACTGAACATTTGGTTGCCAAAGGGAAAAAAGCTATGTTTAATCTAGTAAGGGCTTTCCAGAAAAATAAAGATATTAGTTATAAGATCTACTTTAAGATTTTTGATGCCAAAATTAAACCAATCTTATTATATTCATCTGAAGTTTGGGGCCTTAACCGTTTGGAATGCCTAGAAAAGATTCATTTGTTTGCATGCAAACGTTTCTTGGTGTCCCAAGTAAGACACCAAACAAAATGGTATATGGGGAACTGGGAAGATATCCGTTATATATTCAACTCCTATATATGTGCTATGAGATATTGGTTTAAGCTGCTTAGAATGGACCAACAAAGGCTTCCTCGTCAAGCATACGAAATGCAGTTAATTCTAGATCAAAACGTAAAGAAATGCTGGGTGACAAAAATAAGAGAATTGTTATGCGAGACTGGGTTTAACTTTGTATGGCTACAACAGGGAGTGGGTGATGTTCGAGGATTCTTGGCAATTTTTAGGCAAAGACTAGTTGATATGTTTACTCAAGAATGGGCAGATCTATAAGAGACAGGAAAGGTACACGTGTTACAAATCGTTCAAATCTATTTTTGAACGAGAAATGTATCTTTGTAACATTGATGTATATTGTTTTTAGGGTTGCTCTGTCTCATGCTAGACTTAATGTTCTACTCTGAACAATAATCTTCATAGGTTCAGTGATAATTCCTTATGACAAAAATTGTCCTTATTGTGCTAATATAATAGAAGATGAATATCATTTGATATACAGTTGCCCACTGTATACAGATTTTCGTGCAGCACTTATATCTAATCTTCTTCATTTACCAATGTCCACTCTTCTTCAGGCACATCAGTATCAAAGAACCCTTCCACTTTCAAAATTTATATTTCTGTCAATTCGAAGGAGACAGAGCCTGACTGCTTAAATGATAATACATGAAAACATGAAGATAGTAAGATAATGATTTTTCCCATATAATTGCAAATGCATCATGTTTACTATCATCTATATTGATCGAATAGGAAGTTTCCGAGGAGTTTATCATATACTTATTTATGCTCTTGTTCTTTGTGGTTCGAATCTTATATTTATTTCTTGTTTCGAATTTGTAATGCGCAGGCTCATGTCCCGACCCGTTTCCTCATCCCCCTTGTCCCTTTCACACCTCCCCCTCCCCCGCCCCCCTTTTTTTCCCACTTGAATGGTGGCCTGTGGCCGATGTTCAATAAAACATTTTCGTTCGTTCGTTCGTTCGTTCGTTCGTTCTCTCTCTCTCTCCTGTGAACCCCACTCTCTTTATGATATAGTGTGTGCATTTTTCTTCACGTTGTTTTTAACCTAGCCAACCGCAAGAGGCTACATAAGGATCGTTACAAGGTAAAATCGCGCGGTGTACATATGTAATGAGAGAGAAAGGAGAGTTCATACATTCGAATGCTAAAGAAACGTTACTGTTGAGACACAATGTATATACAAAGAACGAGAGGAGGGGCCAGTCTAGGGTATTGTGAACTCAAATGACTGTCAGTCGTTTTTTTCTTTTTTTTCCTTCCTGGTGGGTGGGTGGGCGAGGTGTGGAAGCGGAGGAAGCTGGGAAAGCATCTGCTTTGTTGTTGGAGGGGGGGGGGGTGAAGCAGGTCAACATCTACAATCAGATGAATGTTTGTTGACTTAGACCTTTCTAGAGGCTCCTTGTACACTCCACTGGACCAGTGGGGAGAATCCGAACTCGAGTGTCCCACAACAGCATCAGAACAAACTCTGATCCCCCCAGGCCAAGCTCTCCACTACCGCACCCCAGAAAGGCTGTGTCGTTGTCCGTTAAATGATGAGCAGATGGCCGATGCACACCCACGCGGTGTCATCTTTCTTCCCTTCCTGTCTACGTTCTGTCGCTTTGTCAGTGATGGCACATCCCCCAGTATCGACATTCCTCTTCCCCCAGTGACGGAGTGAGTGGCGAAGTGTCCACAGCGGGGACGACAGTGTCCACACTCCAGACAGAAGCGGGAGGGAAAGGCGGTCAAGTGTGGCCGCTGAAGGGACGATAATGAGCCGCTTTGTCCGCAGTGGGTCAAGACACACGACACGAGGAGAGATCAATGAAGATGTGGGTCAATAGGCGGCTACACACTAACAGGTCACAGCGGCTGTTATGATGGTCACCACTTGGTACATGACCTTTGGTAACAGATCACTCTTTATTACCCTCTCTCTCTCTCTCTCTCTCTCTCTCTCTCTCTCTCTCTTTCTCAAGGCCTTTCGTTATACATTCTCTCTCTCTCTCTCTCTCTCTCTCTCTCTCTCTCTCTCTCGGCCTTTCGTTCAATACATCCTCTCTCTCTTATCTCTCTCTCTCTCTCTCTCTCTCTCTCTTCAAACAGGTGCTGGCTTTCACCCGCCCACGGTATAACGACTCTCGTTTATGCCCCAGTAACGCCCGCACGGTCACGAACAAAAGACGAGCGTTCTTTGCTGTCCTTTGACAGGCGTTCAGGACTCTTCAGGCCCTCAGTCTGCCCGCTGTGGCCGACGTGTCCCACTGAAGACTGTACGCCGCTGCTATGACTGGCTTCACTGTGGACTGGGGCGGTATACAGGCCTCCAATGGCTCGTGGGCA
>CM031610.1:3537981-3550285 GCA_018398815.1 Conus ventricosus
TACAAATGTGTACGTACGAGCACACACACACACACACACGCACACGCATACACACATTTCTTCTTCTTTTTTAATGAATCAACATTCTTGTATAACCAGGGAATCGACTTACCATGACTGTACAGAAACTCTTATTATCTTACAGACGAAATGCCCAGGAGAGCTCACATGTGTTGCGGGGGAGTAGAGGAGAGACAGAAGGGGGAAAAAAAGACCGAGAAACACATCGTGTTTAGTTGACGAAGGGGGTGGGGGTGGGGGCTTCTCTCGCTTTATCCCTCCACGCGCGCCACTGCAACGCTGCTTTCTTTCGTACTCCATTTTTCTTTTTCCTTTTCTTCTTCTTATTCTTTTTATCAACTCGGTTGGGAATCCCCGTGGTGTTAGATTCAAGGCCTATCTGGTTTCAGCTTCTCAATATACTCCTGATTTTCGTGTTGTGCGACGTTGAGAGAGAGAGAGAGAGAGAGAGAGAGAGAGAGAGAGAGAGAGAGAGAGAGAGAGAGAGAGATCTTGTGGGGGAAGAATTGGTTTGAAAAGAAAATGGTGAAAACCGATCCGCAAACCTATACTGTAAAGTACCCGTACTCTCGTCTCCCACTCTCCCGCTTTCTCTGTGTCACGTTTTCTTTCCTCAAAGACGAAAAGTAGATCATAGTCATTTCTTTAAAGCAAATAAAGACATTGCATAATTCAAATAATACAGCCTTACTCTTTGAGGGGGGGGGGGGGAGTATAGTTCCAAGCCCCTAATTTTCAGGATTGCCACAAATCCTTTCATAATTCATTCAGGTATGTTATTTGTGTGTCTGTATCTTTGGGACTGCTTATAATTGTACGTCATTGTTGTTCTGGATGTTAACGAACGAGCGAACTAACGCAAACACAGGAAGAAATGGTACAGAAATGCCATGAAAAGAGGCACCGGAAAAGGCTAATCACCTAACCACCAACATTAGCACGGTCCAAGTGTCAGGTCTACTGGAGGTCTTCGCAGGACCCAGTAACAGAATCAAGGTTGTTGTCGCTGTCGTGACGTCAGCCCAGGAAGGGATTTCCAAGGATGAACACCTCAGCGTGACACAGCCGTGACGGTGGATGAGTAAGGACAGAGGCTGACAACACGCCCCGGACCGCGTGGGTTGGGGGTTGGGGTGCGTTCAGTGAGTGTTACGTTTCACTGTTTTGTTCCATCGGAACTACATTGAACATATGTCGTTCTGTCAGGACGTTTCTTTTACACCAAGTGTCGTTCAACCAGCACTGCTGTTTACTACGTGTCGCTCAGTCAGCGCTACATTTTACTGCATGTGTCGTTCAGTCAACACTACTTCTTACTACATGTGTCGTTCAGTCAACACTACGTGTTATTACAGGTGTCGTTCAGTCAACACTACTTCTCATTACATGTGTCGTTCAGTCAATACTACTTCTTATTACATGTGTCGTTCAGTCAACACTACTTCTCATTACATGTGTCGTTCAGTCAACACTACTTCTTACTACATGTGTCATTCAGTCAACACTACTTCTTATTACATGTGTCGTTCAGTCAACACTACTTCTTACTACATGTGTCGTTCAGTCAACACTACTTCTTTTTACATGTGTCGTTCAGTCAACACTACTTATTACATGTGTCGTTCAGTCAACACTACTTCTTACTACATGTGTCGTTCAGTCAACACTACTTCTTACTACATGTGTCGTTCAGTCAACACTACTTCTTACTACATGTGTCGTTCAGTCAACACTACATTTTACTGCATGTGTCGTTCAGTCAACACTACTTCTTACTATACATGTGTCGTTCAGTCAACACTACTTCTTATTACATGTGTCGTTCAGTCAACACTACTTTTTAATTAGATGTGTCGTTCAGTCAACACTACTTCTTATTACATGTATCGTTCAGTCAACACTACTTTTTAATTACATGTGTCGTTCAGTCAACACTACTTGTTATTACATGTGTCGTTCAGTCAACACTACTTGTTATTACATGTGTCGTTCAGTCAACACTACTTGTTATTACATGTGTCGTTCAGTCAACACTGCGTTTTACTATACATATTCAGTCAACACTACTTCTTATTACATGTATCGTTCAGTCAACACTACTTGTTATTACATGTATCGTTCAGTCAACAGTACGTTTTACTATACATGTTCAGTCAACACTACTTCTCATTACATGTATCGTTCAGTCAACACTACTTTTTACTACACATGTCGTTCAGTCAACATTACTTTTTACTACACATGTCGTTCAGTCAACACTACTTTTTAATTACATGTATCGTTCAGTCTACACTACTTTTTACTACACATGTCGTTCAGTCAACATTACTTTTTACTACACATGTCGTTCAGTCAACACTACTTTTTAATTACATGTATCGTTCAGTCAACACTACGTTTTACAACACATGTCGTTCAGTCAACACTACTTTTTAATTACATGTGTCGTTCAGTCAACACTACTTTTTACTACACATGTCGTTCAGTCAACACTACTTTTTACTACACATGTCGTTCAGTCAACACTGCGTTTTAATTACGTGTCGTTTAGTCAGCTCTACTTTAGACTACTTTCCTTTCTTTTGTTACTTTGTGTGTCGATCCAACCAGTATTACATACTTTGCCCATTTTATCCCCTTTACTATGTGTGTCGATTCAACCAGTATCACATACTTTGCCCATTTATCCCCATGACTAAATATGTTGATCAGCCAGCAGTACACACTGTGCTCCTGTGTCCTCTTTACTATGTGTTGATCAGCCAGCAATACACACTGTGCTCCTGTGTCCTCTTTACCATGTATTGATCAGCCAGCAATACACACTGTGCTCCTGTGTCCTCTTTACTGTGTGTTGATCAGCCAGCAATACACACTGTGCTCCTGTGTCGTCTTTACTATGTCTTGATCAGCCAGCAATGTGTGTCCTCTTTACTATGTGTTGATCAGCCAGCAATACACACTGTGCTCCTGTGTCCTCTTTACCATGTGTTGATCAGCCAGCAATGTGTGTCCTCTTTACTATGTGTTGATCAGCCAGCAATACACACTGTGCTCCTGTGTCCTCTTTACTATGTGTTGATCAGCCAGCAATGTGTGTCCTCTTTACTATGTGTTGATCACTCAGCAATACACACTGTGCTCCTGTGTCCTCTGTACTATGTGTTGATCAGCCAGCAATGTGTGTCCTCTTTACTATGTGTTGATCAGCCAGCAATACACACTGTGCTCCTGTGTCCTCTTTACTATGTCTTGATCAGCCAGCAATGTGTGTCCTCTTTACTATGTGTTGATCACTCAGCAATACACACTGTGCTCCTGTGTCCTCTGTACTATGTGTTGATCAGCCAGCAATGTGTGTCCTCTTTACTATGTGTTGATCAGCCAGCAATGTGTGTCCTCTTTACTATGTGTTGATCAGCCAGCAATGCGTGTCCTCTTTACTATGTGTTGATCAGCCAGCAATACACACTGTGCTCCTGTGTCCTCTGTACTATGTGTTGATCAGCCAGCATTTGTGTCCTCTTTACTGTGTGTTGATCAGCCAGCAATACACACTGTGCTCCTGTGTCCTCTGTAGTATGTGTTGATCAGCCAGCAATACACACTCTGTTCCTATATCCTCTTCACTATGTGTGTCAATAAGCCACTAAGACATTCCTCGCTTTTTTTATTGTCTTTACGTTACGAGTTGATCAGCAGGTATTACATACTGTACTGCCTTTATCCTTTTCACAATACGTGTGGTTGTTGTACTCCGTGTATCTTCTTTGCCGTGTGTGTCAATCAGCCTGTGTACCATCATTCCTACTTCCTTGCTCCTCTTTACTGTGTGCGTCGTGTAGCCATTGTTACATACTTTACCGCTTCTATCCCTTCACTGTGTGTCGTTCCGCCAATATCACACACTTTTCACTCCTTTCATCCTCCTTTGACTTCACATGTCATTCAGCCAGACACAGTCAGTGTCTGCTTTGGAAGGTATCCAGGTGTTTAGCTACACATTTTGAGCAGCAACAAATTAAGCTGTAATGACATGACAACACAACAGAAATGGCACACTTTGGCGCATAGTTTTCCAAGTATTTTTCTTCCCGGTCACAGTTTGCTACCTGAAGTTTGATCTGCGTGAAATTAAGCGTTGAGCATCGATCGTTGGCGAGTGTGGTCAGTATTTCTTTATCAGTGTAATTTTACGAACGCATTTCACGTTGTGATGACGTCAGCTGACAGTCGGAAGTCACGTCATCTGCTGGGTCGCACAAAACAACGTAGATACTGCGCGTCAGTCACCGGAAGTGGTATTTTCCCGTTCAGACCGCCACGTCCCACCACATCACCAGTTTAGCAGGAGAAGGTCGAGATGTATATCAAAACGAGGGGGGGGGGGGGGGGGGGGGGGAGGAGGTAGAACGCAGATACAAAAACGCAGGAACCAATTGGGTGTAAGCAGAGAAAGACGGAATTAATTAGGAAAAGGTGGGGTAAAAACGGAAGATGTGGGGTTTAAAACAGGGAAAAGAGGGGTAAGGTCGGAAAAGAGGGGTAAGTCGGAAAAGAGGGATAAGGTCGGAAAAGAGGGGTAAGGTCGGAAAAGGACGGGGCAAACTGGGAAAACGTGGAGTCATGTAGGGAAAGACGGAGTAGAATTAGAAAAAGTGGGAGAAAATAGGAAACGCAAGTTATGAAGAGACTGGATAGCGACGTGGGATCAGATGGTGTGAAATGAGAGAAAGTGAGGTAAACTGTGAAACCATCACAACTGTTCTACCGCGTCATTGCAGAATTTTGTCACCAATGGCTGTATTTCAATCATGTAGATGTGAGTGAGCTTAAGACACGTTTAGTAGATGAATTCGACGAACACAAGTTTAATTAAAACGAAAGAAAAAAGAAAGAAAGTCTTAATTTTCAGGGCTTTTCTGTCGAACACAAAACTGGATACGTTGGTTAAACAAACTGAAAAAGAAAGAAAATCTAACATTCAAAATAAAGGGATTATGTGCTAATAGTTAACAAACCTACAGTACACTCTCAACCGAACAAATGAAAGATGCTGAAAGAATTCTAAGTCCTAATCATATGCCCGAATCTATCCTCTCTCTCTCTCCTTTTCTCTCTCTCTCTCTCTCTCTCTCTCTCTCTCTCTCTCTCTCTCTCTCTCTGTGTTTTGTGTGCGCATGCGCGTGCGCGCTCGTGTGTGCGCTTTTTTGAGAGCGTGCACGACAAAATGTGCGTGCGCGTGCATTTATCGCAGATGACCACTTACTGACGACGCACACACGGTGCATACATGCGTAAGCTTAATTTCATGTTCGAACGCCGCGATTTGTTTGTCGTGCAGCTGTCGGTTGGTGTGTAGCCACGCAGTGTTACACAGTTGCAGGTCAGACGTAGGAGACCCACACAGGAGAAGCCCGCACTGCAGGCAGGCTGTGGATGGCGCCACAGAACGGGCGAAGGGCCAGTGGTCCTCCGATCTCCAAGAACTGAGAGAAGAGAGGAATGTGGGGTTCCTTTTAGTTCTTTGCATTTGTTTAAGTTTTCCTAGTGTGGGGAAACTAATTAAGACAGAGGTAAAAGTGGATGTGCTTGTGTGTATGTGTGTGTGTGTGTGTGTGTGTGTGTGTGTGTGTGTGTGTGTGTGTGTGTGTGTGTGTTGTGTGTTGTTTTTAGTTGTTTGGCCTACGTCAATAATCAGATACAGCACTCCTTCGTGTTCTTTGCCTGTGAATAATCACCACTTGTGAACTGAGCAAAACTACACTGCCGATGTCTTCTGTGCGTGGCGCGCCAGAAATGTCTCCTTCAATGTCAGTTACTCTCACTCTGATTTGTTTGTTTGTTTGTTTGTTGCCTCTACTTTTTTATATACTATTGTTCAAGTTCTTTGTTTGCTTTTCTGCCTGTGTTGTCTCAGTAGAATGTCTTTTAGTTGTTGTTTTTTTCCCTTGTCACAGTAAATAATATTGTTAATGATCATTCCAGATGATAATAGTTGTAATATCAGTAATGAAGTCACTGAGTGTTTAAACTGTGTGTAGTTTGTAATAGATGTACTCTTGACATGACAGGGCTCCATTACGACTTGTTTCTGTCGAACGTGGTGAAGGCGTGATGCGCTCCGGTGCCAGGCTGGGTAGCAGTGATAGACACGGAGCCGAGCCAATAGCGATAGACACGGAGCCGAGCCAATAGCGATAGACACGAGCCCAGCCAATAGCGATAGACACTGAGCCCAGCCAATAGCGATAGACACGGAGCTCAGCCAATAGCGATAGACACGGAACCCAGCCAATCAGGAAATCAGAAAGATTTTCTGGTGGAGATGAACAGAAGCATTTCCAATTTATCATACCTCCTATCCGTGTAGAAAAAAAACAACGTGAAAATAAATCTTTGTCGCTGATTCTAAATGCAGGACAGATGATAAATTCCAATAAATACATGAAATCCTTGGAAAACCTGAAAAAAAGTTGTGTTTTTTTTTCTAGAGAGTAAGAATCTAGTAACCGAAACCAATATCACATGAATCTAAAAGAAAAAGGCAAGGTTCAAATGTTTACACTCCGTAATGGGATGAAAATACGCATCCGCCAAAAACCTGCTACACGGCAACTGAAAAACAAATAATGAACTGGCAAACATTATACCAGGGGTGTTGCGCAGTTTTACTGAAGTTAATAATTTTGTCAATCTAAGGTGATGATTTATCAGAAACTGCAAAGATTAAACACACACACACACACACACACACACACACACACACACACACACACACACACACACACACACACAACACACTTTTTCCATGACATCCCTCGAGCATCATTTCACTGGTCTCTCATCCATCCCTCCTCACCCGTCCCTCCTCACCCGTCCCTCCTCACCCGTCCCTCCCAACAAACGCCCCCTCCTCCTATCTCTAAACCACTCTTGTGCTCTGTGGCAGCTGCACAGATCGGCCTCAGAGAAGCAGCTCACAGTCCCCAGACACGTCTGGCCAGTCCATCCGCGAGGTGCCAGGGCAGGAGAGCTGTCTGTATCAGGCTGAGGTCTGGTGTACCCCCCACCCCCTCCCCCTTAGTCTGGCCCTCCGCCGTTATTAGGAGGTGTTCCTCCCTCCGCCTGTCATGCATCCAGTACACGGAGGTGTACGCCATTTGAACGGATGTGAGGCATCATGTGAGCGGATTGACGCCTTATGTGAGTGGATGCAATGCAAGGCGTGAATGAACTGATGCAGTATGTGAATGGGTGTAATGTCGTTATGTGAACAGACGTGATGTATGCATTTTGTGAAAGGATGTAAATGCATCGCAAGAAACATCGTGATATACGCTAGAATTATGAAGATGTCATGTGTCTTGGAACGAGTGTGTGGCGGGGGGGCTGCAGTTTTCTGGTCATGCCTGCATGTTGCCTGGAAATGTTCCAGTTTTAAGGGATAATCTGCTCTCGCCCAGACATTATCAACATATAATCATTCTACGTAATTTGTGTGCGTATATCATTAATGGTGGTGTACGTTTATGACTTTTGAGCTAAGGGTAAGCTCTGTCAAGCAGGGTATTGTTGTGGGTCCTGTTCGTCTGCCTGTTTGTCTGCAAGATGATTCCAACTCTATTGGAAGGTTCTTCACTGTGTTTGATGGAGTCGTTTGTTGGCTGAGAATCCACAAGCCAGCCAATGTTGAAGTTTCTAGGTGTCAAACTAGTAATATACTGACTGAGAAATCGTCAAGGGTTCTCGTCTTATCTTCATGTGTGCAGAAAATGGTTTACAATACCAAGGTTTGTGGCGCGCATTCCGACGGTCTCCCTGTCCTCCCCCCCCCCCCCCTCCACCCCCCCCCCCCCCCCCCCCCCCCCCCCCCCCCCCCCCCCCCCCCCCCCCCCAAGGCGATCCTCAATTTAGGGTCACCATGACTTCTTTCTTCATCCAATCCCACGTCTTCCCACTGACGTCACGGGTCTGCAGTGCAGTCATCCACCATACACTACAGTCATCCCATTTCCATTTAGTTGCTGAGCCGTCGACAGAAATTCTACAGGACAGCACAAACCGACCTACAAGAGGAGACCCCGCCTTTCTGCTACGTCATTTCGATTATCGTCCTTTGCATCTGTTCCGATTCAGAACAAAACCACCTTACTCTCTACTGACGATTAGAATGATCGCTTGATCAGTCATAGCATTAAAGTGAATAGCTAACACATGGATCCTTCCTTGCTATCGTTTGCTCAGACAAGTTCTGCATGGCTGCATGTGTAAAACAGGCCTTAACTACAGCAGTAACATGTAGCAGACACCGAGGATCCAAACTTTACGGTATGGTTCTTCTGTCTGCGAATGCCTTATGCAAACATACCTGCAAAAGACTGCAAGCAGAGAAGACCGGACGCTTAAAACCAATAACATCAAACCTCTACGTGAGACAGGCTTTATGTCAGTTGGAAAAAAATAGTGAGCAGGGAAGAGCGCTCGCACACACACACACACACACACACACACACCACACACACGCGCGCACGCACGCACGCACGCACGCACGCACGCACACACACACAAACAATCACACACACACACACACACACACCACACACACACACACACACACACACATACACACACACACACACACACACACACACACACACACACAAACAATCACACACACACGCACGCACACGCACACACACACACACACACACCACCACACCACACACACACACACACACACACACAAACAATCACACACACACACACACACACACACACACACACACACACACACACAATCACACACACACAATCACACACACGCACGCACGCACGCACACACACACACACACACACACACACACACACACACACACACACGCACGCACGCACGCACGCACGCACGCACGCACGCACGCACACACACACACACACACACACACACAAACAATCACACACACACACACACCACACACACACACACACACACACACACACACAAACAATCACACACACACACACACACACACACACACACACACACACACACACACACACACACACACAGAAATATGGTATGGTAAATGCCCTGTGTGCAGTAGGCCTTGATCCAGGAGGGCCACCTGCTGACAGACTTGGATGATGGGCGTTAGCGGCAGACCTCAGCAAGGCCGGGGAAAAATGGCCTGTTTCCGGCCTGTCATAACCACTTCATGTCCAGCCTACCTGCCACCTATCACATGGGGTGGAAATTTCAACGTTGATTCGTCCTTCATGTCATATTTTATTTGTATGTTTGTAAATGGCGTATAGAGTATTTTCGAACAAGTCAGAAGTCGGCATTGTGAGAAATTCAGACTAGGCTTACCCTAGGCGTTTTTTTCGCACAGCGATTTTAAACTTTTTCCCTCCGTTGATGTACGTATTGCTTCTGTTGTCGTTTTTGTATGCGGTCTCATTGTTTTGAGTTTTGTTCCTGTTTGCTGTTTCTTCTTATAAAACCGTTTCCCAGTATTGTTCAAGATATATTAGCTATCATTGCTAATCATCTCAGCAGCAGCAGCATCAATACAGGGTTATGTCCCTTGACCTCTTCACAGCGACGAAAAAGTGTGGGCTTATTCAGCAACAAACGGTCACAGAAAATGTTGCATCTATATGCGTTAGTCTTCGCAGCTTCTTTTGTTTGTTTGCTCGCTTGTTTCCTAATTCTGCTGTCATCACGAGATAAAATTTCTCCAGATTTTCCTTCTGAGCAAGGGGTTACGGGTTTTGGGTGCGAATACGAGATGAAATTCTCCAGATACCTTCTGAGGAATTTTACATGATGGGTGCGAATCCGAGATGAAATTCCCAATTTCCTTCGAGCGGGGTTTACAGTATTGGGTGCATTCTGCGATAAATTTCGGAGAGAAGAAAAAACCACCCGAAGGTGCGAGTAAACCAAGGAATCTGCTTCAACTGCCGAACCATGCTGGGACAGTCCCACACCCCCTTTTAAAGGGGCGGGCCCTGTATTCACCTAGGGTCAGGCACGTACAGGGAAAAAGCATTAAGAGTAAAGGGGCAAATTGCCCCCCGGGCAACATTACGATGGCCACGGACGTGCATACCAAACCTCCCTGGGCGTTTCCAGGGCTGTACCATCCATTTTCATGACGCAAGCCCACTGGGAAAGATGCTACCCCTACAACAGGGTGTTCTTAACACAGCCGACTGGGAAAGATGCCCCCCCCAACAACTACGGTGTTCTTAACACAGCCTACTGGGAAAGTCCAACCAACAACTAGGGTGTTCTTAACACAGCCTGCGGGCAAAGACTCCCACCAACAACTAGGGTGTTTTAACACAGCCTATGGCGAAAGATGCTCCCCACC
This sequence comes from Conus ventricosus, assembly GCA_018398815.1. NCBI lineage: Eukaryota > Metazoa > Mollusca > Gastropoda > Neogastropoda > Conidae > Conus > Conus ventricosus. The sequence continues at coordinate 3,548,382 of CM031610.1, forward strand.
AGCAACTACGGTTTTCTTAACCACCTGACGGGCGAAAATGCTCCCCCAAGCAACTACTGGTTCTTAACACAGCCTGACTGGCGAAAATGCTCCCCTAGCAACTACGGTGTTCTTAAACGCCTGACTGGCGAAAGATGCGCCACCAAACAAACGGGTTCTTAACACAGCCTACGGCGAAGATGCTCCCACCTTGCAACTACGGTTTTTTAACACAGCCTGACTGGCGAAAGAGCTCCCACCTGAAACGGTTTTTTTAACCCACCGACGGGCGAAAATGCCCCCCCCCCTAGCAACAGGGTGTTTTAACACAGCCTGACGGCGAAAGATCCCCCACCAGCAACTACGGTGTTTTAACACACCCTGACGGGCAAAAAGGGATGCTGCAACCTAGCAACAAAGGGTGTTTTTTTAACACCTGACTGGCAAAAGATCTCCCACCTAGCAATACGGTTTTCAAACACAGGTCACACTGTCACTCTTATACCCCATCATGACAGCATTTACTCAAACGCACACGCAATCTTTCCAATCACCCAAAAGGAGCACTACCGAATGTTTTTCTTCTCCCCCTCTCCTTCAGGAAAACACTTTACTAATCACAACAACAACTTGTAAACAGAATTTACACCTGTATCTCTCTCCGCACTGAGAGACAAATAAATCCGCACACATGTATCTCTCCTCACACCGGAGAGGAACAAATCAATCTTCACACATGTATCTCTCTTTACATGAGAGAAAAATAGTCTCACACTTGTATCTCTCTTTACACTGAGAGATAAAATAATCTTCACACTTGTATCTCTCTTTACACTGAGAGATAAAATAATCTAGTTCCGCTTCTATAAAGCTAGGCCTTCACATTCCGTTACCCAAAATTCCGGACCAGGAGAATACATAACTCCCGTAATCACTGAGGACCTGCCTGCCTCAAGTAAAAAGCTTCCCTGCTTTCTCAATTCCCTGTCTCTCTCTCTGAGACATATACTGCCCCCTCGAACTCTCCCGTCCTGGAGATACGAGTCTCGACTTCTCTTCGCGACTTCTTCTGTCTCTTGCGAAATGACGAGCTTCAACTCCTCTCCCTGGAGTTGGTACTGGCTGGGGCTGAACTACCGGTGTGTTCCCCACACCAATGGCCATCTTCAACCACCTCACGGGGTGAAAGATGAAGGGTGAAGGGCGAAGGGTAAAGGGTGAAGGGCTGAAACACGAATAAGGTCGTGTAAGTAACCTGCTTCTCAATTCAACATATGAATTCTTTCTCTCTTCTTAAGTTTTCCCCCTGTAGCTTTCCCCCACTATCTATCGCTCAACCTGGTAATGACTGGTCAGCAAAGAGGACCACCGTCCTGACAGGTTCGAGTCTCTAGGCCATCTGCTGGGTTAAAACTGACTCTTTCCCCCCTTCTCCTAGTGAGTGCATACTCAGTGTTCAAAACACATGACCACCCCCAGCCTTGTTAAACTATCACTCAGTGGCACTTTCACCCAATGACCACATTCGTTTCTTGAATGAGTCATACTCACAATTATTTTGGGACGCCCGCTACACTAGTCAAGCCATATGAATATTCTTCCTTTAATTGTGCACGGGGAAATGATTCATATCACTAACTTCATGTGATGGAGCGTCACATGCCTTGATGTGAGGCTACGTCACATGACACCCCCCATCCTGGGATAAAAAAATTTTCTCCAGAAAATTTTTTAAAGGATATCACTTCACTTAAACACATCTTCAGCCATGAATCTCAAATGTGTAACCATTCGCACATGATTCACCAAATTAATAATCAACGTATAGAATCAATCATCATGATCCACCATAAATAGCATATTTCAAACTTCAATCTTTAAAAAAAAACATCATAATTGATCACCATATTTTCCCCAAGAAAATT
>CM031610.1:3553785-3568785 GCA_018398815.1 Conus ventricosus
ACCTAACAACTACGGTGTTCTTAACACAGCCTGACTGGCGAAAGATGCTCCCACCTAACAACTACGGTGTTCTTAACACAGCCTGACTGGCGAAAGATGCTACCACCTAGCAACTACGGTGTTCTTAACACAGCCTGACTGGCGAAAGATGCTCCCACCTACAACTACGGTTTTCTTAACACAGCCGACTGGCGAAAAGATGCTCCCACCTAGAACTACGGTGTTCTTAAACCAGCCTGACGGGCGAAAGGCTCCACCTAACAACTACGGTTTTCTTAACACACCCTGATGCAAAAGATGCCCCACCTTGCAACTAGGGTGTTTTTAAACACACCCTGACGGGAAAAAGATGCCCCCACCTTGCAACTACGGTGTTCTTAACCCAGCCTGCGGGCGAAAGATGCTCCCCCTAGCAACACGGTGTTTTAACACAGCCTGACGGGCAAAAAGATCTCCCACCTTCAACTACGGTGCTTAACACACCCCCTGACTGGCGAAAGAGTGCAACCTAGCAACTACGGTTTTTTAAATTTAAACACACCCCTGACGGGCGAAAGATCTGCCCCCTAGAACTCGGTGTTTTAACCAGTGTCACACTGTCACTCTTCATACCCGCATTATGACAGCTTTTTACCCCTACGCACAGCATTTTTCCAAATCCCAAAAAGGAGCACTCCGAAGTTTTTTTCTCCCCCCTTCCTTCAGGGAAAACACTTTACTAATCACAACAAAACTTTAAACGGAATTTACACCTGTATCTCTCCCCGCACTGAAGACAAATAAATCCGACACATGTACTCTCCCACAGAGAGAAAATCAATCTTCCACATGTTTCCCCTTTTTACTTGGAGAAAAAAATTTCACCTTGTATCTCTCTTTACACGAGAGATAAAAAATCTTCACACTTGTATCTTCTTACACTGAAGATAAAAAAAAATCTTTTCCGCTTCTAAAAAGTTTGGGCCTTCACACCCGTTACCCCAAAAATTCCGGACCAAGAATACATAACTCCCGTAACATGAGGACCTGCCTCCCTCAAGTAAAAAGTTTTCCTGTTTTCCAATTCCTTCTCTCCTCTGAACAATTTAAACTCCCCCCAACTCTCCGCCCTTTGGGTTTAGGTCTCGACTTCTTTTCCGCGCTTTTCTGTCTCTGCAAAAATGACGAGTTTCAATCCTCCCCCTGGAGTTGGTACGGCGGGGGCTAAAACTACGGTGTGTTCCCCACACCATGGCCATCTTAAAACCCTCCGGGGGGGGAAAGAGAAGGGTGAAGGGCGGGGGGTAAAGGGGAAAGGGGCCTGAAACCCAATAGGTTCTTTGAAAAACCCTGTTCTAAATTTCAACAAATGAATTCTTTCTCTTTTCTTTAATTTTCCCCCTTGTTTTCCCCCCACTATCTACGCTCACCGGGTAAGACTGGCCCAAAAAGAGGACCCACCGTCCTGAATTTTCGAGTCTCTGGGCCATTGCGGGGTTAAAACTGATTTTTTTCCCCCCCTTCTCCTGTGAGTGCTACTCAGTTTTAAAAAACACATGCCCACCCCCAGCCCTTGTTAACTATCATCAGGGGTCACTTCCCCCCAATGACCACATTCGTTTTTTGATTGAGTCACTCAAAAATTTATTTGGGGGGCCCCGCTCACTAGCAACCATATGAATTTTTTCCCTTTATTGTGGCAGGGGGAATTGTTCATACCAAACTTCATGTGTGGAGGCAATCCCTTTGATGTGGGGCACGTCACTGCACCCCCCTCCTGGGAAAAAAAAAATTTTTCCAAAAATTTTTTTAAAGGTATAACTTCATTAAAAACATTTTCCCCTGAATCTCAAAAATGTGTAACATCGCACTGATTCCCCAAAATTAAATAATCCGATAGAATAAATCTCAGATCCCCCAAAAATTGAATTTCAAACTTTAAAATTTTAAAAAAAACTTCAATTATACCATTTTTCCACAAGTACATTTCAAATTACATGGATAAAAAATTTTGGGTTTAATACCAATTAAAAGTCAATTGTTTCATACATTAATGTAAAAGCCATATTTTCCCTTGATCTTTGTCTCCTCATTGTTTCAAAACCCTCTGAAAATGAGAATACTTCCAAGTGTAAATGTTTCTCAATAGACGTGAAAACAAATAAAAATAGTTTAAACATAGTTTCTTTTTCCCCACATGAAATGTTTAGTCCATTGAAAAGTAAATGTTTCCCATTTTTGACAAGCAAATGAAAAAAATTTGGGTTTGTCTCTTTTGCCAATCAAAACATGTGTAATCATTTCTAAAGGTTATTTTGCCATACACAAAATTATATTCTCTTCACAAGCAAATTGACTTAAATAGTACTTGATTTTTTCCATTTTTTTATCAAAAAAATATGTATTACATAAATCAAGTAGTTGTTTGCTTCAAAACATTAGCACTTCAATAAGCAAATTATTAAATACCCTTGTTTAAATCGCCGTAGCATAAAAACGCACTGTCAAATGTGATCACCCCCGAATCAAAAGAAAGACAAAAAAAGAATAGCCCTTTCCCTTAAGACAGTTTTTTTGTCCAGAGCATTCATGCACGTGACAACAAATCTCCCCAGCTTTTTGTGTTCCAGGCACTGGTTAAAAGAAAAATTGGAAATTTCCTGCAATCAAGTTATTTCCCAAAAAATAATTTCTTCTGAGAGCGCACAGAAGTTCCTAAATGTTGGATGCCGGCATCGACACAGTGCTTTTTACTTTTCTGAATCGATGCAAAAACGCCCGCCATCGGTTTGCCCCAATAAATGGTGCTGTAGGAGATGTAAAAGGGTTTCTATCACCTTTAAATCCAGCTTACATGATTTCTCTCTCAACCCCCCTTTTTTTTTTTTGGAAAATGGGGGGGGGGTATGGTCTGGTTCGCCTGGTATTTCAAAAGTTAACTGAAATATGGGGTTCAATACCTTTACTGTACCGGGGTACCCCGTCAACACACCCTAAAAGTCTTTAAAATGTCTTGACTGTTCTTTTTGACTTTTTTGACAAATCATTCACAAAACCACATCCTCATAGGTTTCACCTTTGATAACAAATGGAAGGGGACAACATCATTGCATGGAGATGAAAACCCCCTTTCCCTTTTGCGTTTTCAAAACCCTTGATCGCCCCTGTAGTTAATTGGGGGTACAATTCTCACTGTAATGTCGTTGTTGACATCTTTTTGACACGGACATATCCACTCAATGACTGGTTGATGGCACATTTGTACGTTCAACTACTTCTTCAAATGTACATGAAATCTTCTCAGGTTTCCCATTTTGATTTTTTAAAATTTACTGCGAAAGTTTTTCGCCACCAAAAGGCCCTTCCACTAACACGAAGCTTTTTTGTTCTTAGTTGTACAAAAGGACTTTATCCCCTACACTAAAGGGAACTGCCTTGCTTTTCTGTCTGCAAAGCCTGTAACACAGTTTTCCACTGCGGGGTGAGGAAGTCACAGCATCCTTCAAACGATTTTGCTTTTCTAAAGTTTTGGGGAAACAGTTTTACTGTCAGGATGTCCGTCTTTTCGTCCTTGTGTCATCAAAACCCCCAAAGGCCCTTGGGTGAGTGTCCGAAAAAAAACTAAAAGGGTGAGAACCCAGCGTTTCGTTGGGCTTTTCCCTGATGCAAAAAAAAAAGCCGGTTTTAAAACGCCCCATTCGGGGGTTTCCTCCCTTGCACCTTTTCAACAGGGGACTTAACGTTCCTTTTGAAACTTTCAACCTGCCATTCGTTGGGGGATGTAGGCGGGTTGAGAGGGAAAGATTGCAACAGTCTGAAAAATTTCTTCATGAGATCAGAAATTGATTGCTTTTCACAACCCGAGGAATTTCGTCTGGAAGACCCCTCTAAAAAAATTGGGTAAGTAAGGCTTCAGCGACAGATCTGTATAAATTTTCTTCAGGGGAAATCGTTTCTGGATCCCTTGTCGCTGTATCCCCCAAAAGCAAGATATAGCGATACCGGAAGAAACGTGGTAGCGGTCCAAACAAGTAAATAGCTACCCCCCGAAAGGAACGGAATAGGGGCATTTTGTGCAAAGGTGCAATGGGACGCGACCTTTCTGAGAGTTTTTTGGCAGTTCCATGGCGGCTTTTCGAACTTCCTTTGTGACCCCCGGGGCCAATAAAAAGAATCAAGAACTCTCTTTAATGTTCTTTTGTTCCCGCAGGACCAGCGAACAATGCTCCCCCGTGTGCAGACTTTTCTTAAGTGGTTCGGGAAAACCACAACCTGTTGTTGTCCTGCCCAGGTACACCCCTGAGAGAATTTTTGGTCCAGTATGTCTTGGTTGTCCGTTTGTACGTCGTGACAGTTGTTAGCGCAAAATTGTCGTCAGCGTCCGTCTTTTCCCTCATTTCTTTTTAATCATCTGGGGTAATCTGGAGTCATCCATTTTTGAGACTTTTAGCGGCTTTGTACCCTTTTCCCCGCTCTAAAATTTTGATTGTACTCACAAGACAAGAACAAACGATCCTCCGCACCACCATGTACTGTGCACCCTGGCAAATTGCCCATATAAAGTCGCAGACGGGTTATCAATAAACCAGGCGGAAAAAAACCCGGGTAGTACGGTGTGTCGACTGAAATTTTTGCCAGGGGAAACGTTTCAATCTTGCCTCCAAAACCCCTACACTTTTGGACAGTTTTTGGATAGGGTCTTGAAGCACGAAAGTTTTCCCGTAACCCCAGCATTGGTCACCCAGTGTCTCGAAAAAACCGAACCCTGCAACCCATTGATGGCTCGTTTTCAACACGCCCATAACAATTGATCTGGTGTCAAAACAAGGCCTTCTTCACATGTGGGGAAAAAATGCGGGTTTGATCACCCGGCTGAAAAGGGCAATTCTGTTTCAGGGAATTGCCTCACAAAAAAACAGCGCATTGTCTGATGGGCAGCTGACTGTTTTTGTAAATTTGTTTGGCCACGAACTGCCCAAAAAGGTTCGTGGTGGTCGTTTTCCACGTCGGAACGTTTTGAGGATAACGGTTTTCCCCCGGGGTGAGTAGGTATTGACGAAAGTCACCGAACCGCGGAAAGTCCTTCCTTTCCTAGGATAGGTAATCCTTGGGGACTAAAAAAAGACCCCGATTCCTTTCCGTAACTTCCCTTTTGAGGGATAGTACATGACGCATGAGACTCAAAGGGGAAAATTCCCCTTTTCCCTACCACGCCCTTATTGGGGGGCGACACAATACGATCAGCCCTCTACCCCAATTTTCCCCCACGTTTTCAAAATTTCCTTTCTTTGGGGAAATGCCGTCTTGCTCACCTCTGGAAAAGTTGTTCTCAAAAAGGGGATCTGCAGTGATTGAAAGTTTTTTTCGTTTTAGACAAATCGATCCATCGATCCAAAAAAGACCAGCGGTCAGAAACGACGGAAACCCATTTCCTTTTTCAGGGCGCCAGAAGGGAAACGTTCGTGAAAACGATCAGCAGAACATTTAATTTTTTTGAGGGTTCTTCTTTCAGATCCCAAATTAAATTTTGTTTTTGCTGCAATGATGGTACAATTCAAGCGCTACCCCTTTAAAAAAACGACGCAATATACAATGTCCCTTTTCCTTTTCCAAACCCCAAGGTTGGTGACTTTCAAACGGAAAAAAAACTTCAATGTCATCCGTTTTTTCCTCAAAGGGGGAACTTTTGGGAAAATTTTGCCGCTTTTGGGTTTAGGAAAGGGTGCGGAACCGCGGTGGTGTTCTCTCGTGCTGATTTTTCTAATTTCAGCATCAGCTTAGTTTAACTGCCTCAACTTTAAAATTTACGTTTTTATCTTCAGCTTCCCCCCTTTAGTCATTTTCTTCAGCTTCAGTTCCCTTGTAGCTTTTTTTTTTTCAACTTAAATTTCCCTCTGTAATCTTTTTTTTCTCTTTCTGTTTCCTTTTTTCACTTTCAGTTTCCTTTGACTTTCTTCTTTTCTCTTACCTGTCTGCCTATCTTGCTTTTGCCCCATAGTTAGTAATTTTTTTTCCCTCAAAACCCCAAACTTCCGCTTTTTTACTATTTATCAAAATCATCCTAATGAATCGTCAGATAAAAACACCAAACAATCTCAAAGTAGAATAAAAATAAGGGATATATGTGATAATGTTTCACAAAACCGTAATTAAGTTATCAAATACAGAATTCAATTTCCGGTGTAAACAAAAAACCAGCTTTCTTAAACAGGGTTTGTATGAAATCAGGAATTTTTTTTTTCCCCAAAAAAAAAAAAATTTGCAAAATGTTAAATTTGGAAATTTTCAAAAAAAAATGAAGTTTAATACAAACTGTTTTTCCCAAGAGAAAAAAAATAAAAACAATAAAATTTTCTGAAAAAAAATTCTTTAAAAAGTTTAGTTTAAATGTTCTTGTTGTCATCTTTCTTTCTTATTAATTTCAAAAGAAAATTTTCAAAACAATGTACCGCCTTTTACAAAAAAAAGAATTAAATTTACAAAACAAATGGGAAACACAAACAATTAAAAAGAGGGGGGGAAAAGGGCACAAAAATGCGGAAAACCTACCAAAAAATAAAAAATTGAAAAAAAAACTAGAAGGAGCCCATTGAGGAAAGGTTTAAGAGATTTTGAAAAAGGGGGGGGAAAAGGAAAAAAATGATACACAGGACCGGAATAGTGGCAGAAAAAAGAAAGCAAAAGAAGCCCCCAGGGGCAGCACCCCAGTGGTCACTGTCTCCCCTGAAACTGGGGACGGGAAAAAAAAATCCAGCACAAATAACCACACTAAAGAAAAAATAATACAAAATACAAAAAAATCATAATAAATGCCATTCACCCCAAACTCAAAGAAAATCTCCACCCCACCCAGAAAAAATAATCAAAAAAAAAAGATTTTATTTGGGGCAGGCGGGAATCAATCCACCCCTACACTACTAGCGTGCGGGGGGAAGTTGATCCCACACTCTGAGGGGGGAAGGGAAAAATCAAACTGAAACAATAGGAAAGCGAAAAAAATAGTATTTATGAGGAGGGGGAAAGACATTGCTCCCCAACGCCATTTCCCCCCCGCTAAACGCAGGAAAAGGTTGGGGCTTTTGTCCGGGAAAGGGGACAAAAAATCTAATCCCTTTGGGAAGGCAGCGATTCCCCAACGCCCGCCCCCTTTCTGCCCAAATTCGGCAAGAGGAGGGTTGAGGCTTCGGTTTTGAGGTGGGGGAAAGGGGAAAAAAGAAATCCCACCCCAAAAAAAAACCCCTTAAAGGAGAGAGCAAACCCAAAAGAATGTCAACCCCTAACACAATAAAATAGAAAAAAAAAACAACAAAGCAAATTTATAAAAATAAAAAATTAAATTCTTCTTTTTTTTTTCTTTTCCCCCAACCCTTGGGGCACAAAAAGAAAATTCCGGGGTTTCAAAAAGAAACCTTTCCCTTTTTCTTTTCTTCCCAAATCCTTGAGGGTAAAATATAAAAATTTTTTTTTTTAAACCCAAGGCCAATAGAAATCTTTCTTTTTTTTTTTTTTCCGGAGAAACAAACGGGAGTCGCCCCGGTGAAACTGGGCGGGGTCACCCCTGTCACACTGTCATCTTGTACCCCCATTATGACGCATTTTCTCCATCGCCACCAAACTTTCATCACCCCAAAAGGGGCACTACCCAATGTTTTCTTCTCCCCCTCTCCTTGGGAAAAACTTTACTAAAACAACAACAAAATTGTAAACAGTTTACACCTGTATCTCTCTCCCCACTGAGAACAAATAAAATCCCAACATGTTCTCTCCTCACAAACCCAGAGACAAATCATCTTACACAGTTCTCTTTTACATTGAGAGAAAAATGCTTCACACTGTTCTCTCTTTACATGAGAGATAAAATAAACTTCACACTTGTATCTCTCTTTACACGAAGATAAAATAATTTGTTCCGGGTTTATAAAGCATGGGCCTCCATTCGTTATCCCAAAATCCGGACCCGGAAATACTAAATCCCGTAAACCTGGGACCTGCCCGCCTCAATAAAAAGCTTCCCTGCTTTCTCAAATTTCCCTGTTCCCCTCTCTGAGACAATTTCCCGCCCCCTTCAACTCTCCCCTCCGGAGATAGAGTCTCGATTCTCTTTCCCCGATTTTTCGTCTCTTTTCGAAATACGAGCTCAACTCCTCTCCCTGGAGTTGGTACTGGGTGGGGGTGAATACCGGTGTGTTCCCCCACCTGGGCCCTCTTCAACCCCCTCCGGGGGGGAAAGAGAAAGGGGGAAGGGGGAAGGTAAAGGGTGAAGGGCTGAAAACGAATAAGGTTTGTGTAAGTAACCTGTTTTCAATTTTAACTAGAAAATTTTTTCTCTTTCTTTAAATTTTCCCCGTAGCTTTCCCCCCACTATCTAACGCTCACCCGGAAGATGGTCGCAAAGAGGAACCCCCGTCCTGACAGGTTCGGTCTCTGGCCCCTTCGGGGTTAAAACTGCTCTTTCCCCCCTTTTTTCCCATGAGGCTTTCTCAGTGTTCAAAAAACATGACCAGCCCCCAGCCCTGTTAAACTTCATCAGTGGTCCTTTCACCCATGACCAATTCGTTTCTTTAAAGATCATACTACAATTTTTTTGGGGGCGCCCCCTCACTAGTCAAGCCATATTATATTCTTCCTTTAATTGTGGCAGGGGAAAAGATTCATATCACTAACTTCCCTGTGATGGGGCGTCCCCCATGCCGGATGTGAGGGTCGTACAGACACACGCCCGACTGGTTTTTTTCTTTCCCCTGCAGGTGGGGACAGCAAACTCCAGACGCGTCCAAGCTTTCGCCCTTGAGTCTTGCCGCCCCCTTTTAGTCTTTCGCTGTCAGCGGTTTTCCCGTTGTCGACGGGTCCCTTTCCCACCGGGGGGGGGGCTTTTCCCAAGGGCCAAAGGGGAGAAAGCAAAAGATACTCCCCAAAAGGGGCGAGGGGACGCGAAAGTCGCAAAAGCCGAAAAAACCAACTAGGAAAAACCCTTGCGCCCCCCTTGGAAACCTGTGCTGTGATCACATAGGGGGCAGACACACAGGGGGCTTCCTTTAAAGAGTAAGGGACATAAAAGCCCTGAAGGGCCCTTTTGTAATGGGCCACCCAATTTTGACACGGACAGAACCCCACGGGAGATGAATTTTCAAGTACCTACTGGTGCCCCCTTTTTGACCGGTGTGGTTATGAATAAAATTTTTCAGGTAATTATTACAAAAGACTGATGTTTATCTGGTGTGGTTCATGGAAAAAAATTTTTAGAGTTTGACTAACAAATAACGTGATGTTTATCTGGGGTGGGTTATGAGATAAAATTCTCAGAGTATTTGCTAAAAAATACGTGTGTTTATTGGGTTGGTTCATGAGATAAAATTCTTTGGTATTTTGGGTGACAAATGACGTGATGTTGATTGGTGGGTTCATGAGAAAAATTTTCGGTATTGTGCTGACAAATGGTGATGTTGATCGGTGTGGGGTTTTGAATGAAATTTTTTCAGGTTTGTGCTGACAAATGACGTGATGTTGATTGGTGTGGTTCATGAGATGAAATTTTCAGAGTATTGTACTAACAGATGACAAGTTGTTTGTGCGGTTAATGAGATAAAATTTATCCAATCGATTGATAGATAACCTAGTCTGGTGTGTTATAAATGAAATTCTGTAGAGTATTTAGTTGGGGGGCAAAGTCACTTTTAATTAGGGGGTCAGGGAGGTAAACTTCTTTAGAAATTTCCTTTCAAAAAAATGTTAGGGTACACTCATCTGGTGCGGCTAATGAGATGAAATTCTTAAGTGTGCCCTTCTTTGTGGATAATGCTACTTTACTTTGAGCGGTGAACGAGATGAAATTCTAAAGTGTACCAATCTCTTTTCTTTGATGCGGGGAACGAGGTGAATTCTAAATGTTCCAATGCTACTTTACTTTGACGCGGTGACGAGAGAAAAAATTTCCCTGTATCCTTTTTAGGGTGGCGTTTCATTGATGTGGGGTGGGGGTTTTCTTGAAAAAGACCCAAGGAGTTTGAGGGTAGTTTGTTTCCTTTGTGAGATGGCCCGGTGCCCAAAAAGCGCAGGTTGTGCAGTAACATAAGCAGCCAAAATAAAACGGAACGAATAAAAGGGTGGGGAAAAAGAAAAGAGCTAAAAGGAAAACAACCCGAACACGAAAACCCCCCAAACAAATGAATAAAGTGAAATCGAAAAAAACCCCTTTCACACTGAAAACCCCGCCCAAACAAAAGAATAAAGTAGAAATGGGAAACAACCCTTGCACCTGAAACCCCGCCCAAACAAATGAACGTCACATCCTCGCTCATTCAGATCTTTTCTTCAATTTTAGTCGTTTTGAACGTACAGAAAACCCGGTGAGACGGGCCGCTTAAAAAAAACAGTACTAGGGAAAACTCCATTACACCTCCAAATCTCAGGGACCTCACCTTGTGGTGTGCACGAACACACACACACCACCACACACCCAAAACCCCACACACCCAAACCAGGGGATGCGCGCCCCGCCACACCACACACACACACCACACACACACAACCACAACAACACCACACACCTTTTTGGTGGCGGGGGTTAAGCACCATTTCCCTTAGTACACACACACACACACAACCACACACCCACACACACACACACACGCTCGCCCAATGCAAGCAGCCACACGCACGCCAAAATACCCGCGCACGCGCGCGGCAGCACGTATGCACATACAAAAACACCAACCCGCGCGCGCACTCTTTCACCCACACACGCGCGCGCGCGCACACACACACACTCACACTCACACACATGCACACACACACACACACTCACACACACACACACACACACACACACACACACACACACACACACACACACACGTGGGAACAAAAGGAATGCTACCCTTACTTGAATTCTACAACAACAAGAAAAAAAACAATGGACCATGAGATGAACTCTGACACAGCAGTAACGTCAACAGGGCGGCTGTTTAAAATGATTGGTTGCACAGACTCACACTCACACTCATGCACACACACACACACACACACACACACACACACACACACACACACACACACACACACACACACACACACTTACACACACACACACACACTTACACACACACACACTTACACACACTCACACACACACACACTTACACACACACACACACACACACACACACACACACACTTACACACACACACACACACACACACACACACACACACACACACACACACACACACACACACTGAAGAACGCGGGAAGAAAGGCGGAGTTGGAGGGGTGTGGGGGGGGGGGGAGAAGGGAGAGAGCGGAATGGGGAGGAGGGGGAATATCTCGGTTAAGTGGATATGTGATTTGTGTGTGTGTGTGTGTGTGTGTGTGTGTGTGTGTGTGTGTGTGTGTGTGTGTGTGTGTGTGTGTGTGTGTTCCTGTCTGTTTGCTGATTAATTCCAGCCAGTAAAGCGCCAGGATCAAACACGGACGAACTGACAGTACTTACTGCTGTTGAGTTGCCAGGGTTCCCAGTGGGTGGCTCGTCTTTTTCGCACACGCACCACAATGCGTATAGATGGAGGCACAGGCACCGCCCCACACACACCCCACTCCGCCATCACCACCGTCAGCCACAGCAACAGCATCGTCACTGACCGACAACTGGAGATGGACTTGCGTTTACTCTGTGAAGGTACTTCCATCATGGCTGCTCCAGTCCTGCATCGCTTGATGCCCTTGTCTCTGGCTTCAAGACTACTTCTTGTAGTTATTGATGTCGATTGTCCCCCTTTTTGCTGTTGTTGCTATTGTTGTTGCTGATGTTGTTGATGTCTTGCTCTTCTGATTTATTCCTCTCTTGCTCTATCTCAGGTCTTCTGTTTTTGAAAATTCTCTTCTATGTTTAAAAAAAATGTCTGCAGTATATTTTTTCCCTGAAATTTGTTCTTCGTTAATTGACAGAGATTTTCTTCTTCTTTTTTTTTTTTCAACGTGAAAGCATTTGACTAAACTGAAAAGATGTGTCAGTTACATTTCGCGGTTTCCTTATACTGCCGCAGATGGTTTTCCTCCGCCCCACTGAGAGCTGAAGGAGTAAGTACTTGTGTGCAGTGTAGCTTCGCTCCACGTGATCACTCAAACAGCCGTTGATGATTGCTGCAGTCAGGGGAACCTCCAACAGCTGCCGACACTTTCTGCACTCTTCTAAAAAAAAAAAAAAAAAAAAAAAATGCAGATGGGCGTCGTTTCAGTCTTTCCTTGCCCTCGAAACTTGGTGTTTGCTGAATTTAACGGTTTTTGCTTCTTTTTTTTTTTCCAACACAACCGAATTTTGGGTTCGTTATTTCTTAATGGGAGTTGCAATTCAGCTTATTGTCATTATTTTGATGTTTTTGAATAGGCTCTGACAGTCTTCACAGCTCGGTATTGGGATGCTCGCGAATTACGAAACTCTACGTTTTGGGTTTTGTTTGTTTGTGCGTTTGTTTTTTTCTCCTCAGAGAGCAGATGCCATTGATTCCTTTGTCTCAGTTCAAAACTCATCTAGTCTGATTTCATTACAATTAACATCGTCTCTTCAAAACAAAGAACTTGCTCAGGCAGTTGCAACCATTCTCGGGTTGAAAACTCAGACTTCTCGGGTTTTCCTCTCAAACGGCGACTTGTCATCACAAGATCGGAGGTCCCGGAAAGGGGACAGCAGTGTTTGACATTTCACAAGTCCCCTGGCTCACACTGACAGCTCGTCTGCTGGGACCGCGAACACCCTGCTGGTCCTACGTCGCACAAAGTGGAGGCGGCATGGAGGTGCTGACGGTTATAGCGGGGAGAGGGGAGCAGGGTGGAGTGCGGGTGAAGGGGGAAGCTTTCACGGCTGAGTAATCTGACGGCCTACTGCAGGTACTTGCCGCGGCTCGGCTGACGCAGATCTCCTCACACCGCGCGCTAACCAACTGAGGGGTGGTGAAATCCTCTGGTGGGTGTCAGGGTGGGCGATGGAAGTGGGGGGAAGGAGAGCAAGGTACGGAGGATGGAGGGGCGTTGGAGTGTGTGTGTGTGTGTGTGGGGGGGGGGGGGGAGGGGGGTAGTGGGATGGAGGAGGTTAAGGTTAAGGTGTATTACCCTAGTCAAGCAAAAACCCTTTGTATGAAGTAATGTAAGTATGATGGCATGAAAATCACCAAATGCTGACATGAGTTTACAGCGACATAGCTTCTTTTTCGTCCAATCAAACTTGCGATCGGTTGACTCAATTAGCTGACACCTGTGAGGTAGTTGTTCTCAACTATTCTTTTGAAAAGGTTTTGCAACAAGACTGAGCTCGCGTCGGACCGCCAATGCTGATCGATGTCAAGTCCGCACGATCTCTTTACGAGTCGAAGAAGAAGAAGAAGAAAAAAAAAATGGTGAGAGTGGTCTGTTTTATGCCACTGTCTCAAAACGTAGCAGAGCTGGTTCCAATGTGGAGAGACTTTCCTTTGCACTGGAATCGGCCGTTCCCTAGTGTCTAGACGTCTCCGACCCCTGGCATGGATTATATCAGAGGCATCGATGCAAACTGATCTGTTTGACCAGAGACCACGACGTACAGGGCAGTGTTAACTAATGACGCCCCCACTCGTGTGATAGTGGACAAAATAAAATGTTGGATGAAATCGCCACCACCACCACCACCCCCCACACCCATCCCTCTGCTCCCACTCCCAGTTTTAAACCATTGGGAATAACTTACATCTATGGGCTGATTAAAATACAACAGAAGACTTTTTTTTTTTTAACTTGTGACCAGAATTTAAAAGAGACACAATCGGAGAATACATCTGGCCATTTCACACACACACACACACACACACACACACACACACACACACACACACACACACACAGAGAGAGAGAGAGAGAGAGAGAGAGAGAGAGAGAGAGAGAGAGAGAGAGAGAGAGAGAGAGAGGGAGGGAGAGAGAGAGTCACGCTTGCGCCTAATTTAACAGTACGTGGGTAGTATAACTGCTTACGCGGATCGTGTGTGTGTGTGTGTGTGTGTGTGTGTGTGTGTGCGCGTGTGTGTGTGTGTGTGTGTGTGTGTGTGTGTCTGTGTGTGTGTCTGTGTGTGAGAGTATGTGTGTATGTATCTCTGTGTGTGTGTGTGTATGTGTGTGTGTGTGTGTGTGTGTGTGTGTGTGTGTGGTGTGTGTGTGTGTGTGTGTGTGTGCGTGCGTGTGTGTGTGTGTGTGTGTGTGTGTGTGTGTGTGTGTGTGTGTGTGTGTGTGTTGTGTGTGTGAGAGAGAGAGAGAGAGAGAGAGAGAGAGAGAGAGAGAGAGAGAGAGACCTTCATTTTTGTTTTGCGTGACTAAACAATTAGGTGAGAGTCCCATGTCGACTGTTACGTTGTTGTGTTTTGTTATTTTTATCCACCCCTTTCTGCAGTCAGCGCCACCCCATGAGGTCAGCAGCACGCACCAGGCGACAGAGACAGCCGCTGGTCTGCTGGTCACTGGCGTTCTACTGGCCAAGGCCTGGCGGTCAGTCGCTTCCCCCTCGGCCTCTCATCTGTTACTGTGGGCAGAAATTGTATTTGTTTCCACATCCAGAGCGGCCAACAGCAAAATCTCTCTCTCTCTCTCTCTCTCTCTCTCTCTCTCTCCTCTCTCTCTCTCTCTCTCTCTCTCTCTCTCTCTCTCTCTCTCTCAGTGTATGTGTGTGTGTGTGACCGGGTTGTCCTATTTAAAGTTAATAGTTGTTTTCTGCGCGCGCGCGCACACACACACACACACACACACACACACACACACACACACACACACACACACACACACACACATGTGCATAAGCAATTTTTTCTTGCATTAAAGCTTAAAAGCTACAGTTTGTTCCCCTTACCCCCCCCCCCCCTCCCCAATCCACCCCCTCCCACACTGTTTTTTGGAACAGAATACAGTCAGAAGGCATCTTAAAGAAAGTATGTTTTGAAGAGCGGTCGCCGAGAATACCAATGAGAAAGCGTCGTAATTATTGGGCAGGGAAATACAGAACAGAAAAT
>CM031610.1:3573785-3576192 GCA_018398815.1 Conus ventricosus
CAAATCAACAAGAAAAGCTTATGAACGTAAAATAGCAGAACAATGTAAAAGAAAACCCCAAATGTTTTTGGAAATACGTGCAAGAACGTACAAAAGTAAACACAGGGGTAAATACTCTAAATGATAGTAAAGGAGGGTTGGCCGAGTCAGATATGGAGAAAGCTGAAGTTTTAAATGAGTTTTTTGCAAGTGTCTTTGCTAATGAAGATACAAATAACATACCTGATCTTATTGAATGTAGTAAATCTAATGGAATTTCAGTTACAGATATAATTACTTCAGCTGCAGTAGAGAAGAAGTTGTTTGAATTGAATCAGTCTAAAGCGCAGGGACCTGATTTAATACCACCTAAAGTTCTAAAAGAATTAAGTAAGGAGTCAGCTGTACCGCTCAGTAAGATTTATAATAAATCATTAGAGACAGGAAAATTACCCCTCGACTGGAAATCGGCAGAAGTTACTGATATTTTTTTTTAAAGGGTCAAAATCTGAGCCAGGCAACTATCGTCCGGTAAGCTTAACCTGTATTGCATGCAAAGTGCAAGAATCCATCATAAGAGATGTCATAGTATCTCACTTCACTGATAATAATTTGTTTGCAGTATGCCAACATGGCGTTCGTAAAAAAAAAGGTCTTGCATATCACAACTACTTGAAGTTATGGAAGATTTGGTTAACATGCTAGAGAATAAGTACTCTGTTGATATAATTTACCTTGATTTCCGTAAAGCTTTTGATACAGTTCCGCATGAGAGATTATTGAAAAAAAATGGAAGCATATGGTATAGTAGGTAAGTTGGTAACTGGATTAGAGATTTTTTGTCAAATAGAAAACAAAGAGTAAGAGTGGGTAACTGTATGTCGACAGAGAAAGATGTCATGAGTGGTATTCCCCAAGGGAGCGTTTTAGGACCTGTACTGTTTACTATTTTTATAAATGACCTTCCAGATGAGGTAAATAGTTTTTGTAAAATTTTTGCTGATAATACAAAAATATATGATAAATCAGATAACTATAATAGTCTGCAAAAAAATTTAAATTGCCTCCAAAACTGGTCAGACAAGTGGAATCTATATTTTAATGTAAAAAAATGTAAAGTTTTGCATGTTGGCAAAAACAATCCAGAACATGAATACAACATGAAAATGGATGGCGGAAATAGGCTGGTACAGAAATGTGAGGAAGAAAAGGATCTGGGTGTAATCTTTGATAAAGATTTACTTTTTGATACTCACATTCAAAAGTGTATAAATAAAGCAAACCAAATGATTGGATTAATAAAAAGAACTTTTATTTACCTAAATAAAGAAACGTTTTTAAAATTATATAAAGCTATGGTTAGACCGCATCTTGAATATGGCAATATAATCTGGTACCCACACTTGAAAAGACAGTCAATAGCAATCGAAAGAGTACAGAGAAGAGCTACTAAAATCTTGCAAGAATGTACAAACATGTCTTATACAGATAGATTAAATTACTTAAATTTGCACTCATTAAAAGGTAGACGTATTAGAGGGGATTTGTTCGAAGTGTTCAAAATATTTCACCAGCAAACGGGCATACAGTAGGACTATTTTTTTTAGGCTGCTAAAACAGATAGAACAAGAAATTCGGAAGGCAAGATATTTGTTAAGCAGTTTCATACTAATATGGGGAGATTCAAGTTCAGTAACAGAGTTATTGCTAACTGGAACAATTTGCCAACTGCACTTAAATTTGCTAAAAATACTAATGTTTTTAAGAATTTGCTGGATGAAGACTTGAAATTTAAAGTACAGTTTAGAAGCTTTGATGAATAAGAAGGAAAATTTATATTGCATGCATTTTCAACCCTGTCATAAAAGTAAAATAACACGAGGGGACATTGAAAGGCTTAACGGCCTATGTATTGATTACGTCCCTACACTACTACTACTACTACTACTACTAGTAATAACAACACGCAAACTCAGATGAACTGTCGGTTCCGTTTTATTACCTTCCTGGGAGCGTCGTTTTTAGATTATCACACCAGAAAATTATTTTTTCAATCTTATATTCAACCAAATATTGACTATGCATCGACACTCTGGGATTTAGCTAGCAATAAGTTGCTTAAACCATTGACTAGTATATACAAGAGAGCTGTCAAAATAACAATTCATGAATCCTCGCTAGGGCACCCTGATTATGAACGAGCAGGTATCCTTCCATTTAAGACCAAACTATTGTACAACAAAGCAGTCTTTCTGCATAAAATACTACACGGCAGTGCTCCTTCCTATTTAAGGAATATATTTACTTCTAATGATCATCGTCATTTGCATAAAATAAATCTCCCTTTCCCATCAATTAATTTATGCAAATCAAGCCTTGCTTATCTGGTGGGTGGCTGTGGAATAATATCCCAGAAAAACTAAAAAAC
>CM031610.1:3576292-3689839 GCA_018398815.1 Conus ventricosus
GAACCAAACACTAGTAAGTTTAAATCCAATCTGTTTACGTACTTGATGTATCTGCCTGATCTTACACCACTTTCCCAAAGATGTACCAATAACTGTTCTGTGTAAATGTTTCATTTTCCTTATCAGATCTTCCTTTTCTTCCACCCCCCCCCCCTCTCATTTTAATTGTCCCCCATCCCACTCCCACCCCCACCGTCTCCCACACCTTCTGTCGGTGTTCCCTCTGTACATAGATTTTGTATCCTTTTGTATTTTCATATGTCATATTTAAGAGTGATTTTCCATTATTTTATATTAATCAATTTTTGTTTCTTTTCTTTTTTTTTCTTTACCTTTCTTAAATTTCTTTTGGCCCCGGAGGGCTGGATGTAAAAAAGCAGTGATGCTTATTCCATTACCCTCTGAAAATAAAAATTCGTTCGTTCGTTCGTTCGTTAACCACGATCTTGAACTTTCTCAAAATACAAAATTTAGAAAGAGAGGGGCTTAGTTACCGCCAAGGACACTGACAAACAAAGCACAGGACAAGACACTTTGTTTGTCAATGTCCTTGGCGGTAACTAACCCCCTCTCTTTCTAAATTTTGCTTCGTTCTCCGCCATCAGTCACTCCATTTTGAAACTTTTCTCAAAATACGTCATAGCTTTTTGTCTTCTTCTTCTTCTTCCTAAAATACTGGTTCACTCAAAAACGAGTAGGTCACCAGCGCGCATGTTAAAAAGTAAAATAAAATAACATAAAACAGTGCGACTCAGACTGTTGGCCCCTGGAGCAAAGTTGCAAACCAAATAAAATTAAATAACAAGTTGCTTCATAATAAAAAGTACGATCCTAAACAACAACCTCAAGAGATAGCAAGTGAGACACTTTCACAGTTGTCACTGTAACAGAAAGTCTTGCCTTGATCCTTCGTGCGCTTAGCTATGTTGAACTGACCAGTGCGCTTTGGGTCGGCTCTTGTTCCCCCCCCCCCCCGACCCACCATCACCATCTCCCCTCTCTCTCTCTCTCTCTCTCTCTCTCTCCACACACACACACACACACACACACACCGCGACCTTCGAGAAAATTTCGAAGGCCACACACACACACACACACACATTTTCATCTCGAGGCTATGCAACGTCATCCATTTCTGAGTTCCATACTTGGTGACCACGTCGTTCCCAGCAAATAAGACAACTCGGAGACACGACAGGAAGGTTACTAGGCCTAGCCGGCGCTTGGTGTGGGAGATAGCTAGCTCGCGCTGAACTGAAAATGGCTGATGACGTACAATCTCTCGTGGACGCAAAAATCAAGGGCAAGAAAGTCATGATGTTTTCTAAAACCACTTGCCCGTTCTGTGAGATGGCGAAAGATGTTTTCAACAGCCTGATTAAAGCCAAGGAGCTCACAGAAGACGAATACGAAGTCATAGAAATTGACGGGAAACCCAACTGCTCCGATTTTCAAGACTATCTTCTGAAGTTAACTGGCGGAAGAACGGTACGTTTGTGTTGAATCTCCTTGATTGAATTGTCTGTTTCGGTACGGCTAACTTCTTAAGGAGCGTCCATTATTCATTACCACGTGGACTACTTTTCATTAGGCCTATGCAGGAATTTGTCATGGCGTGGCAAGAGCAGATCTATCCAGTCACTACAGGATGGGGATGGGCCGAAGTCGTCTCTGTGGGACCGTCGATTTTTTTTTTTTCTATTGACTGCCTTTTTAGTCTTGGAGACCATATCACATTGCCATATTCAAGAATCGATCTCACCATTGCCTTGTATAGTCTAAGAAAGGTCTATGTCCAAGTATGTAAAAGTTCTCTTAATAATACCAATCATCTGCACGGCTTTCTTGACGGTCTGTGCAATGTGTCTGTCAAAGAGTAAGTCTTCATCAAATGTTACTCCCAAGTCTTTTTCCTCTTCACAGCACGTTATTTGAACTTCTTGATCCCCAACTTTTATACTGTAGGCCTAATTTAATTTAGGGTTTCTTTTGCCGATATGTAATACTTTGCATTTGGATGCATTGAAGTACAAATTCCATGAGTTAGACCAATTTATGAGTAGCTCAATGTCATTTTGCATTGTAAGGTGTTTGGATGGTGAACTGTACAACTTAGTATCATCAGCAAACATCTTGCATGCTTTTTAACCCGTCTGGTAAGTCATTTATAAATATAGTAAATAATATAGGTCCCAGTATGCTGCCTTGGGGGATTCCACTAATGACATTAGCATTAGGCCTACTAGAAACAGAAGATCCAACTCTAACATTCTGAACTCTATCTCTCAAGAAGTCTTCAATCCAATCGCCTGACCTGACCTGTGAATTTTAACATCAGCACTGTTAGCTGTTGGTAGTTTAACGTTTATTTCTTTTCTTTTTTTTAACGAAATTGTGTTTTAAACCCTTTCAGGTAAGGTGGTCTTATTTGGCTTTTCAAGATGGCTACCGGCGTGTTGTTCCTCGGCTTCGTTAAAAGTTTTCTATTTTTCCTTGCTGTTTTCACATGTGACAGGAACAACAATATCCCTAGCACTCAATTTAATTTTGAAATTTTAGATGTAGACGTAGACGCCTTTAGTTCCATTTTTGCAGGTTTTAAAACTTTGTGCAACCTGAACCATGTTAGTCTCCTGTGTGCACCTGCGCCGAGTACTGTTCTCACGTCTATTACAAGGCCCAGATTTGAACCCCTGATTTCAATTAACATCAGAAATAGTACAGTGATAAGGAACTGTTTGAAGAAAAGAGTTAGACATAGAGGAGTTAAATCATGGCTTTTAAGCCTCATCCTGCTATCGGGAGACATCGAACTTAATCCTGGTCCGTCCACCAAAGTAAAATATCCATGCGGAGTTTGCAATTTGAGAGTCACATGGAAACATAAAGCAGTTGCCTGTGACGTCTGCAATACATGGTATCACACTAAATGTATGTTAATGAATTCAGCAGTTTATGAAGCATTATGCAATAGTGATATATCTTGGACTTGTTTTACCTGCGGGCTTCCAAACTTTAGTTCGAGACTTTTTGAAGATTCTATTGAAGACTGCAGCTCAGAAAGCAACCGCTTTGACCCAATCTCACCAGACCGACCCCCAAAAGAAAACTTGAAATTTTGTCCTCAGTTTGCATCCACCCCTGATTCTAAAACTGATAAAATCCCCAATCACAAAGTGCAACTGAACCCCAAATCATTAAGAGAAAAAGATAAACTTAAATGCATAGTGTAAATTTTCAATCTCTTTTCAAGAAAAAGGAAGAATTCAGTAATTTAGTTACCGAAAAAAACATTGATGTTGTAATTGGAACAGAAACTTGGCTAGAAACTGGAACATCCAGCAGTGAACTTCTAATGGAGGATTTTGATATTTAATTATAGAAAGGACAGACTTGGAAAAAGGGTGGGGGAGTCTTGATTGCCATTAGGAAGAACTTAGCCAGTGAGTTTTTATACCAAGGCAAAAATAGTGAAAGTTTATTTTGTAGGATTAATTTTAAGAATAAGAGACCTGTCATTGTTGGATCAGTTTACAGACCTCCAGACTCAGATGTAAATCTATGTTCGTCTATCTGCAGAGACATTTCTAATATTGTTTTGGCCAATAGGAAGGCAATATTATGGATTGGTGGAGACTTTAACTTACCAGATATTGATTGGGGTGAAGATGCCATAATTGGTAATCAATACAGTAAAAATATTAATATTCAGTTTTTTGATACCACCAAAGACCTTGGATTAGTACAGTTAGTTGAAGCACCAACTCGTGGTAAGGCATTCCTGAATATATTTTTTACCAATTGTCCAGGCGCTTTAGGCAATCAGGAATTGATTGCAGGCCTGGGTGATCATGACATAATCCTCTTAGAGAGCAACTTTCAACCCTTTCGAAGAAAACCCCCTAAATGTACCATCAGACTCTGGAACCAAGCAGATTTATCAAAATTGCGCAAGGATACTCATGATTTCAGTCGTCTTTTTTTGAGGTCCCATAGTGTTAAAGATAATGTCAGTGACCTTTGGAAGTGTATAAAAACTAATTTGGAATTTATTATGGATGACAACATACCTACTAAAATAACTTCAAGCAAGAACCAGCCATGGATTACTACAAAAAACTAAACGTTTGTTGAGAAGGAAACATCGTTTCTTTAAGAAATTGAAACTACATCCCAATTCAGAAAGATTTCTGGTTAGGTATAAACATATTAAGAGAAGGTGTCGGAGAGAATGTAGGCTTGCTCACTCCAATTATGTTAATTCGATGATTTCTGAAGGTGATCATCAAAACAAGAAATTATGGTCTTACATAAGGAGTAAGAGACAGGACAATATTGGGATTCCAGACCTGAGAAACAACCAGAATAACCTAATACAGGACCCTGAAGGGAAAGCAAACTTACTAAACAAGCAGTTTTGTTCAGTTTTCTCAAATCCCAAACCTTTAATTAACGTTAGACTAAAGGATGATGATAAACTCCCTGAAATGCAGAACATCAAAGTAAACAAAGCAGGAGTATTTAAGTTACTGACCAACATCAATGAAAACAAAGCTACTGGTCCTGATGGCGTTCCTGGCAAGCTCTTAAAATTATGTGCCAATGAATTGAGTGAGGTATACCAACTACTTTACCAAGCTTCACTGGACCAGGGAGTAATACCTGATGGTGGCGAGATGCGAGCATTGTTCCCTTATTCAAAAAGGGTGACAAAACAAAAGCAGAAAACTATAGACCTGTATCTCTTACATCCATATCAGCTAAACTACTTGAACACATAATATATAGTAGCATAATGGACCATCTTGACAAATATGACTTTTTAAATAATGCCCAACATGGTTTTAGACAGCGAAGGAGTTGTGAGACTCAACTTATAACAACTCTCAATGATTTTAATAACTGTCTTAACAACAGGCAGCAATAGATGCAATTTTATTAGACTTTTCTAAACGGCAAATGAAGGGTCGTCATCCCATTGTAAACCAGTGAGAGCCTATATCTTTTGACAGGAGTTTCTGAGTAGGGTTAGCTCCCCAGTCTCCTGTCTTTTTGTTTTTTTCTATTTTCTTTTATTTATTCATTTATTTTTCTTCTCACTTACTTTTGTATCTATCCCTCTCCTTCCTACCCTCCTTTGCCCCCTCCTCTTCCCTCCCCCTCCTTTTTTTTTTTTTTTTTTTTTTTTTTTTTTTTTTTTTTTTTTTTCTACCCCCTCTCCCCCTTTCCCTTCTTCTCCCTCACCTCCTCCGTCCTTGTTCCTTTTCTATCGTCCTCTGAAGGGCTCCTTCCCCCTTTCGTTCCTTCTCTTTACTTTCCATCTTACTTCCTTTCTCTCTACTTTCGACCTCTACTATTCTCCTCTCTCACCCCCCCCCCCCCACCCACCTCCCCCTGCCCTCCTCATACTTCCACCCTTCCTTTAGGCCCCTCTTTTTGTCCTCTCTTTATCTCTCTCCTTCTTTCCCCCCGGCCTCCCTTTCCCCTCCCTCCCCTCCTTTTTCTTCCCCTTTTTATAAAAAAAAATTTTTTTTTTTTTTTTTTTTTTAGTCTATCTGTATTTATGTATATATATATATGTGTATATATGTATATATATATATATATATATATATATGTTTGTGTATGTATGTGTGTATATATATATATGTGTAGATTTTTTTTTTTTTTTTTTTTTTGGTCATTGGGAGTGTTGTTAGCGCCCTCATCATGACCGCATATCTATCTTTTGCGTTAATGCTCTTATTTTTGCCCTTTTTTTCTGTTGCGCCACCATAGCACCACCTACTTCCCTATGCTACACCCAGATGTCTTAATGTATGCCTTGTTTGTACATTTACCCATTTATTCCCATTGTTACCCCCCCCCCCCCCCCCAGCGTGTGCGCTTATTGGCGTGTGTATGTGTGCGTGCGTGTTTGTTCGTGCGCATGCGCGCACTTGTGTGTGTGTGTGTGTGTGTGTGTGTGTGTGTGTGTGTGAGGCTTTGCCCGGGGCAAGTGCTTTTTTTTTTTTTTTTTTTTTTTTTCGTGTGTGTGGGGGGGTGAGCCTTGCAGCTCTTAGCTGCGTCTGGCTAGTGGGTTTTTTCTCGGGGTTCTCCGTTTTCCCTCTCACCCCTTGGTGCTTGGGTAGGGCAACCTACCCTTGGGTCAGACTTGGGTCGGATGCTTTAGGCGGCTGACCCCCTTCTCTCCCCCCCCCTCCCCTTGTCATTTAAAATGATTTTTCGAGTATATTGTATCTTATTTATTGTGCTTTCTCTTGTTCATTTCATTCATATGCAACACACCCACTACATACCATCACACCCCCTCCCCCTCCACTCACTCTCCTTCCCCTCCTCTTCTCTCTCTTATTCTCCACTCTTCCTCTACTTCCATTCTCTCTCTGTCTCTCCCCTCTCTTTCTCCCCCCCCCCCCCCTCTCTCTCTCTCTCTCTCTCTCTCTCCCTCTCTCCTTTTCCTCCTCCTCACTTTACTCTACCCTCTTTCCTCGTGCCCTATTCTTCGAACTCTACTCACCCTCTCTTTCCACTGTCCCTCTGTCTACTTCATTCACCACTTTGGCTTCACAAGGGGAGTATTGTGCATGTTTATGTCTGTATTTTTTTGTCGCTGAGGAAGGCATTTTGCCGAAAATTTCTTGTCTGTTTTGTGTCGTGCATTAAATCGTCGTTACTTCACACTTTGTTTTGTGTGCTCTTCTGCGTTTTTGTCGCGTAGACTTTTCTAAAGCCTTTGATAAGGTTGACCATGAGGGCCTGCTGCTTAAATTAGAACACATCGGCATTGGCGGTTCTTTGCTAAAATGGGCTAGATCATTTCTCGTTGGGAGAACGCAGAAAGTTGTTGTGGAAGGGTCGTCATCCCATGTAAACCAGTCTTGTCAGGTGTACCACAGGGAACTGTTCTGGGGCCCTTGTTTTTCTTAATTTATATAAATGACATAAGTAGAAATCTCTCTCCTGGAACTACTATAAGGCTTTTTGCAGATGACAGCTTAGTATATAGAACAATCAGAAGCAAGAATGATACACGCATTCTACAAGAAGATCTAAACGCTTTACAAGAGTGGGAAAGTACTTGGAAAATGGAATTTCATCCCCAAAAGTGCCAAGTGTTGCGTATATGTAACAAACGCTCACCAATTAGATCAGATTATTCTATCCATAATACTATTCTTAAAGAAACTAATGCTGCAAAATATTTAGGCGTGATTATAGATAGTCGTCTCAAATGGAAAGAACATTACAATTTAGTATGTAAGAAAGCAAATAACATCTTAGCTTTCTTACAGGAATATCAATGACTGCCCCCAAAAGGTTAAAGACGACTGCTACAAAAACACTGGTTAGACCAGTACTGGAATGTGGTTGCTCAGTTTGGGATCCTTACCTATCTAAAGGACATTGATAACCTTGAAAAGATTCAGAAGAGAGCAGCACGGTTTTTAACAGGGAACCACATCAGAGAAAAGGGGAATACTAGGAAGAACATGAGGAAATTAGAATGGAAAACCCTTAGAAGAGAGGAAGAGCTTTTATTAAACTTAACATCTTCTTCAAAGGCAGAGCTAAAGTAATCGATATTCCAATGGAACAACTAGTATTGAATAAAAGTAGCACCAGGAGTGGCGGGTCAATGTTATACCATACCTGCATCAAATATTGACAGCCACTAACATTCTTTTTATCCCAGTTCTGTACGGCTGTGGAACTCACTGCCGGGGGTGCCATCAAGATTGCCACAAGTGCAGTCTCATTTAGGGGACAAGTTGATTCGACAGTTTTGAGATCTGCATATTGACGATTTTTCTTTTTTACTTCCCCAGATATTTTACTTTTACCTGGGCCTGGGTTTGGCCATTGCTTTTAACTTCTTGAATCGAGTGCGACCCCTTGTTGCCAGGTTTGCTCCGGGGGCCAACAGTCTTGAGTTGCGCTGTTTTATGTTTTGTGTTATTTTATTTTACTTTTTGACATGCGCGCTGGTGACCTACTCGTTTTTGAGTGAACCAGTATTTTAGGAAGAAGAAGAAGAAGAAGAAGACTGACCTTCATTTTTCACTTCTTCTTATTTTCTCTCTCTCTCTTCTCTTCTCTTTCTCTCTCTCTCTCTCTCTTCTCTCTCTCTCTCTCTCTTTTCTCTCTCTCTCTCTGTCAGTAATACCTGACATCTCGGCAGAGCATACTTTTGAAGTATCCGGTCTGACCAGTGTGTTGGGCCAATGTGTAGGTGGTCAGACATCAGCTTAGTCATAGCCACGAGAGACTCATCTTAAATGCTCTCACCTTAGTCATTTATTCATTTATCCATCAGCTTTAAAATCATGCGCTGTGTGGTCTCAAAACATAGCGGATGTGGTCTAGCGTATTTGGACTAGTCGGCATGCAGTGACACCTCCTTGATGAAACTGAACTGAAACCATCTCTCACTGAAACATTGCTTTTCTGAAATTCATTCACTAGTTTTATTATTGTGGTTGTTCAGATACCACTAAGGAAGGTATCTTAGCAATGTATGTGTATTTCGTTCTTAGTTTTGTTTTAATAATCACTCCAGACACACATGGGTGAAAGTTAAGGTTCAGGACCCTTTTAGTCATCTCTAAAGAAGTTACAAGTGTCAGTGTGTTATGCCTGTATAATTTAAGACCAAATTCTTTGATTTTTATGGTTGTTTTTAAATAATGTGTTGGTGGTTTAATGTTAAACATCATACTGTGCATACAGGTGCATTTTCAAATATATCGTGATTATGTGACCACTAGCTCTTCCCCATGACTTGGCAAGTTGAGAAGGTTTTACCGTTTCTTCATAGCTACCGACGACTACTGTCTGCAGCTTACCACTTTAGAGACCTGGCTTATTCCCATAGATCTGTGGTCATATGTTTGGTGATCAGAATGTTTGGAAACAATACTTCTTTCAAATACTATCAAGACTTCAGACGGTAAATGGTTAACAGAGATATTGAATTAAGTGTTCCTGACATGCAGTATGTGGTAATATACACCAGAATTTTATTAAATGTATCAATCATTCCACAGTGATACTGGGGTGTGACAATAACATTTAATTTCTTGCGAAGCACATTTTATTGCGTTTGAATTGATAAGAAGTATGATTACTTAAAGCAGGTACTCTCAGTAAACCTAAAGGGAAAGGCCAGAGGAGAAATCAGTAACTGGAACTTATCATTTGATTTGTTTATTATTTGGAACACACAATCTCTCATTCTCTCTCTCTCTCTCTCTCTCTCTCTCTCTCTCTCTCTCTCTCTCTCTCTCTCTCTCTCTCTCTCTCTCTCTCTCTCTCAGTCTCTCTCTCTCTAACTTTGCCAAATATTGTGGATAATGACCCATAGTCATAATCTTTGCTTTACACACACACACACACACACACACTCGCACACGCACACACACACACACACACACTTACACTGACACACACATGTAAATTTCAAAGGATGATGATGGTAGGCAGAAGGTAAAACACAAAGATAGATTGAAATACTGAGCTGAAAAAAGAACTCAACAAAGACCACCAGCACGTCATAAACCTTGACCTATTGGTCAGGATGTTTAATAAAGTATCTTTCACTGGCAGCATATAGGAACTGTTGGGTTCTGTAAGCATATGTTCAGCTACATTATTCTGTTATATATCCGTTGAGTTCTGTATAAGCATAGGCTCAGCTAAATTCTGTTTTTTATCTGTTGATTTCTGTGTAAGCATAGGCTCAACTACATTATTCTGTTTTATATCTGTTGAGTTCTGTATAATCATAGGCTCAACTACATTATTCTGTTTTATATCTGTTGAGTTCTGTATAACTATAAGCATAGGCTCACAACATTATTCTGTTTTATATCTGTTGAGTTCTGTATAAGCACGGGCTCGACTACATTATTCTGTTTTATATCTGTTGAGTTCTGTATAAGCATAGGCTCAACTACATTATTCTGTTTTATATCTGTTGAGTTCTGTATAATCATAGGCTCAACTACATTATTCTGTTTTATATCTGTTGAGTTCTGTATAAGCATAGGCTCAACTACATTATTCTGTTTTATATCTGTTGAGTTCTGTATAAGCACAGGCTCGACTACATTATTCCATTTTATATCTGTTGAGTTCTGTATCTGTAAGCATAGGCATTCTGTTTTATATCTGTTGAGTTCTGTATAAGCTTAGGCTCAACTACATTATTCTATTTTGTATAGATCTGTTGAGTTTTGTATATAAGCGTAGGCTCAATACATTATTGTATTTTTACTGAATTATAGTTTTATGCATTTTCTTTAACTTATTTTTTGATAGTGCTTTCTTTCATTTCCCTGTTGTCCCCTTCACTGGCCCCTTTGGCAGTCCACTGGATTACGTAGTCCTCCCTGTGGTGCTGAGAATACCACAGAATGATTGGCAATGGTCTGAGTGAGATGCGGGGGGAGGGGGGGGGGGTACTGTCCTATCCACAACAAACCGTGTTTCCCACCAACCGCTGTGCCGAAGTGGTCAACGTCGCGGACTCTCGGTTGGGAGGTCATGGATTCGAATCCATCCGAGCCATGTGGGTTTTTCTGCCCTGACCAGCTCCTACCCAGAGTTGAGTTTGTTACGGGCTCAGCTGGGAAGACTGGGACCACACAGTCAAGTTTCATCCTCTTAATGGATGCGTCTCAGAGAGTGTTGCCAGATTTCCTGACCAACACTGCAGGTATTCATATCTCTTGGGCCTGGTTAATGCCAGGATATATTATGAAAGGAAGCGTAGAGTACAGCCCTGTCATGCAGTCTTAGACCAGAAGGAATCCGTAGCATCATCTTCATCGTCCTCATTCTCATTGATCAGCATAAGATAAAGTCTCAGATTCTGTGGCCTTTCATGCCCTGCTCTCATGGTGACCGCAGTTTCGATTCCTCTCAATTGCCTTGGTTTGATTCCGTCAGGGTCACCGGTATCAGCGAGTCCATGGGGTCTGTTGTTGGATGGATGTGGTTGCTCGTGGTTGGAGGGAGAGCTCACTGAGTCACTCACGCTGGCTCTGCGACTAAGCAATTATCATTGTCAGTAGAGGGCTTAGTAGGTGGTGTCCTGTGTATGTTAGGTCAGAATAGGCGCCACTGAACACCACCGAAGTGACTCGGCAGCAGTGCAGTGTCTCATCCGGTGGGTTGTCTCTTTGACGACTTGACATTGACTGCTCCCTGTGGGTTGCCGGTGACAGGGCTGCAGCGGGACTGGCCTGGCTGTGGCTGTGGACCGGGTGTCGGAATGAGCGGCGTGGGTGCACTGCCACTGAGGTGGCACAGAAGATGGGACAGCAAAACAAAAAAAAAAAAACATGTCTCCTGTGAGCCACCCCAGGAAATGAACATCGACCCATGACAGGAGTGAAAATACATGGTCCTGTTATAAACATAGAAGTTAGAACTCCGTGGTCCCAGACTCTGTCAGTGAAGGATTTAATAGACCTTTCAACATCCTTTTTTTTTTTCATCTTCTCACTCCTCTCAAAAGATCAGCTCTAGACAGGAGTAAAAAGAGAAAAAAAGAAAAATGATTCTGTTCATAATATTGAACTCAATCGTCTCCAAATGCTGGCACTGATGGATATTATGTAGACATTTTAACATCATCTTTCTGTTTAATCTTGTCAACCCACATCGAAAAATCAACTCTAGACAGGAATAAACAAAACAAAAAAATATTTTTCACGATACAGATCTCGGTGGTCCCCTACTGCTGTCGTCGAAGGATAAGATAACATCGCTTTTTCATGCTGCCACTCTTCCTCAGATCATCAGCTGAGGCAGGAGTAAACAAACGGTTCTATCACAATACAGAATTCGTGGTCCCCATATATAGGCTGTTTGCAAAGGGTTTCATATCTGCTCTTTTACATGTCCTTTTTTTTCGTCCTGTCTCTCCTCCTTTTCCCCCCTTCCCACTACTTTTGAAACCCTTGCCAAGTGATTTCATAGTGAGTCTGGATGTTTTTACCTGCTCTTGTTTTTCACCTCGTCACTTATTATATATGTTCTTGTTTGTTTGTTCTTCTGGTGAAAGGGACCAGTAACTCGAAGCTTGTTACTGTTGTTTGTTCTTCTGGTTGAAAGGGACCAGTAACTCCAAGCTTGTTACTGTTGTTTGTTGTTCTTCTGGTTGAAAGGGACCAGTAACTCGAAGCTTGTTACTGTTGTTTGTTCTTCTGGTTGAAAGGGACCAGTAACTCCAAGCTTGTTACTGTTGTTTGTTCTTCTTCTGGTTGAAAGGGACCAGTAACTCCAAGCTTGTTACTGTTGTTTGTTCTTCTGTTGAAGGGACCAGTAACTCCAAGCTTGTTACTGTTGTTTGTTCTTCTTCTGGTTGAAAGGGACCAGTAACTCCAAGCTTGTTACTGTTGTTTGTTCTTCTGGTTGAAAGGGACCAGTAACTCAAGCTTGTTACTGTTGTTTGTTCTTCTTCTGGTTGAAAGGGACAGTAACTCCAAGCTTGTTACTGTTGTTTGTTCTTCTTCTGGTTGAAAGGGACCAGTAACTCCAAGCTTGTTACTGTGTTTGTTCTCCTTCTGGTTGAAAGGGACCAGTAACTCAAGCTTGTTACTGTTGTTTGTTCTTCTGGTTGAAAGGGACCAGTAACTCCAAGCTTGTTACTGTTGTTTGTTCTCCTTCTGGTTGAAAGGGACCAGTAACTCCAAGCTTGTTACTGTTGTTTGTTCTCCTTCTGGTTGAAAGGGACCAGTAACTCCAAGCTTGTTACTGTTGTTTGTTCTTCTTCTGGTTGAAAGGGACCAGTAACTCCAAGCTTGTTACTGTTGTTTGTTCTCCTTCTGGTTGAAAGGGACCAGTAACTCCAAGCTTGTTACTGTTGTTTGTTCTTCTTCTGGTTGAAAGGGACCAGTAACTCCAAGCTTGTTACTGTTGTTTGTTCTTCTTCTGGTTGAAAGGGACCAGTAACTCCAAGCTTGTTACTGTTGTTTGTTCTCCTTCTGGTTGAAAGGGACCAGAAACTCCAAGCTTGTTACTGTTGTTTGTTCTCCTTCTGGTGAAAGGGACCAGTAACTCCAAGCTTGTTACTGTTGTTTGTTCTTCTTCTGGTTGAAAGGACCAGTAACTCCAAGCTTGTTACTGTTGTTTGTTCTTCTGGTTGAAAGGGACCAGTAACTCCAAGCTTGTTACTGTTGTTTGTTCTTCTGGTTGAAAGGGACCAGTAACTCCAAGCTTGTTACTGTTGTTTGTTCTTCTGGTTGAAAGGGACCAGTAACTCTAAGCTTGTTACTGTTGTTTGTTGTTCTTCTGGTTGAAAGGGACCAGTAACTCCAAGCTTGTTACTGTTGTTTGTTCTTCTGGTTGAAAGGGACCAGTAACTCCAAGCTTGTTACTGTTGTTTGTTCTTCTTCTGGTTGAAAGGGACCAGTAACTCCAAGCTTGTTACTGTTGTTTGTTGTTCTGGTTGAAAGGGACCAGTAACTCCAAGCTTGTTACTGTTGTTTGTTCTTCTTCTGGTTGAAAGGGACCAGTAACTCCAAGCTTGTTACTGTTGTTTGTTCTCCTTCTGGTTGAAAGGGACCAGTACTCCAAGCTTGTTACTGTTGTTTGTTCTTCTTCTGGTTGAAAGGGACCAGTAACTCCAAGCTTGTTACTGTTGTTTGTTCTTCTTCTGGTTGAAAGGGACCAGTAACTCCAAGCTTGTTACTGTTGTTTGTTCTCCTTCTGGTTGAAAGGGACCAGTAACTCCAAGCTTGTTACTGTTGTTTGTTCTTCTTCTGGTTGAAAGGGACCAGTAACTCCAAGCTTGTTACTGTTGTTTGTTCTTCTGGTTGAAAGGGACCAGTAACTCCAAGCTTGTTACTGTTGTTTGTTCTTCTTCTGGTTGAAAGGGACCAGTAACTCCAAGCTTGTTACTGTTGTTTGTTCTTCTGGTTGAAAGGGACCAGTAACTCCAAGCTTGTTACTGTTGTTTGTTCTTCTGGTTGAAAGGGACCAGTAACTCCAAGCTTGTTACTGTTGTTTGTTCTTCTTCTGGTTGAAAGGGACCAGTAACTCCAAGCTTGTTACTGTTGTTTGTTCTTTGGTTGAAAGGGACCAGTAACTCCAAGCTTGTTACTGTTGTTTGTTGCACTCTTTTGGCTGGTCAGATTCCATTTCAATATTCATTTGAATTGAACAAGAATTCATTTCAGAAACCCCATAAGTCAAAGCATTGTTGACAGCATGATGGTAAAAATGATCAGCTTTTCTGATGAATTGAAGGTTTTACATAGCTTTTCTGATGATTTGAAGAAAATTACATGTTGTATTGGTGGTTGTTGATACCAATACTGCAGGGCTGCAAATTCACAGATAAATTCAAGTTGTTATAAGGACAAGGAGATTGAAAAAAACATTTTAATTTAATGTACTTATCCTTCCTTAGTAAAGAGACGGTTAATAAAAGTAAGTAAGAGTGGTGCACTGACAAATTATTAAACAATTCGGGAATGGCATTCTCAGCACATTGTGTTTCTGACCTGCGAAGGAATTTAATAAAGAGAGTACCTCTGTCATTTCTACACTGACCAAGCAAATGCCTAAACAGATGAATTTAAACATTTTTTCCTACCTATTACAAGGATGCTTACAGAATTCAATGAATAATTAAGTCTGATATATTCATAAATGAAATGACAGATAAAAATTGAAGAGGAAGTATAAACCATCAAGTTTTTTGTTTGTTTCTTTTTTCTTTCGATTTAAAATTGACTTGATCTTTGATACACACAAGTTAAATGTCTTTGATTAGAGGTTTAAGTCAAAAAAAGAAATCTTTCTATTTATATGCAGCTGTTATTTTTCCCCCTTTTCTGCCTGGATTTTGTCATGTTTTTATCAAACAATGCACCACGTTTTAGTTTGACTACATTGTGCTGAAGAACAACCTGGTGTTGCAGGTACATAGAGGATATGTGAAAGTGAAAAGCAGATGAGAAAGTGTAGTCGGCCTGCATTGAAGCTGACTGCTCAGTCCCCTGTCACTGACACAGTCAAAAATGGTTTTCCCAACAGATATAGAGGAGAGAACATCTCCACCTGTCCACCAGAAGGAGGCATTGCCCCAGACAGTTGGACGGGTGAATAGTTCAAGCCCTGAAAGTTGAATCATAATCTTTCATTCGTCAGCCCCTCCTCCCATCCTTCCCAGTTCTACCCTTCCCACACCTTCCTTTCAAACACTCTTCTGTAGCACTTTGCCACTAACACTGTGGCTTTTGACATTTGTCAAGAACAGATTCTGAGCTGGCTTTTTTTTAACTGAATAGAAATTGGAATAGGTATTAAGTGCATTTGTGATCTGTACCATACTTAGATGTAAATCCTTCTGCATTGTGCGATACATACTAAGCATACAAAGCCAACCAGGTTGACAATACAGCACAAGCATCCTGATGGCTTTGCTCCTTTCTTTGCCAGCATTGAAGTATGTGGCAACTATCAGCTTCAGATCCTCTCCGACCATCATCTCTTGTTATATATCATCAGCAAGTGCCTCTACATATAGTTTTTGTTCAGGTTCCTCAGAACTTTGTCAACTGCATTACCTTATTGTTCTGATGATGATGCGGTTGTTACCTGTTTGCATGGTGCCTTGGGTCTTTGTCAGTCACAAGTTCTTTTTTTTCTGGTGTTTGAAAGGATGTGTTATGTTTGCTATCAGTTCAGGTGCTTCTGGTCTTTGTCATTAGTCAATGAGAACATCATTTTTTGTTTTTCTGGTATATTAAGTGATGTATGATTTTTGCCATCTGTCCAGGTGCCTCGGGTCTTTGTTAACGGGAAGTGCATCGGCGGAGGTAGTGAGGTTGCGGCTTTGCACAAAAGCAACAAGCTTGTACCTCTCCTGAAGTCCTAGACAACCTGCCATTGACCCACGGTGCCTTACCTGTGCCTGCGACAGAGCCAGTTCCTTGTCTGCAGGCTACAGCAGCATTGTGATTCTTGAATCCTTTATTATAAGTTCAACCAGTGAACAGTAAATCCAAACCAAGCACATGTATGAATTCTGCATCTGCATTCCAGTTCTTGCAGATTATACTTGTAGTCACTGTTTTACCACAATGAGTATGACCTGTCTTGATCTCAGAATGTGATTCATTAGAGATGAATGCATATTGTAATAAAATGGGATATGAATTCAAACATTCATCGACTTGAAATTCAATTAAACATGATGTGTTGAAAGTAATAATAGAACTTTAAATCAAGAAAGTGCTGACAATGGAATGAAAAGAATGTAAGATCAGAGATACAGTTGTTATTGATCAGTGGGGATGATTGAGTTACTGAATCATAGAAAACATTTCACAGGGTTTTTCCTAAAACATTTCACATGATTTTTCCTAACTCTACCATCGGTTTTCCTGTGGCAAACAATGTTTGTTAACACAATTCTTACGATGGGACCACAACTAGATTTTTGTAAATTGTATTTTAACTCCCCCAAAAAAACTATATCTTCACTGGAAATTTTGCATGCACCTCCACCCCCACCCTACACCCCCCAACCCCCCTTTCCTTTTTTTTCTTCAGTATTTACTCTTTCCAGACAATTCCTGAATCATGCAGACATCATAAGAGGGTACAGGTCACCAGAGGTGTGTTTAATATTGGTCAGTATCTAGCTGATGACTGTTGACATTCACATTCATCTGCCACATGGCAACAATAGAGTAAAGGTGTGTTAATATTGGTCAGTATGTAGCTGATGACTGTTGATGTTCACATTCATCTGCCACATAGCAACAATAGAA
Organism: Conus ventricosus; assembly: GCA_018398815.1. Taxonomy (NCBI): domain Eukaryota; kingdom Metazoa; phylum Mollusca; class Gastropoda; order Neogastropoda; family Conidae; genus Conus; species Conus ventricosus. The sequence goes on from CM031610.1 coordinate 3,593,083, forward strand.
TAAAGGTGTGTTAATATTGGTCAGTATCTAGCTGATGACTGTTGACACTCAAATTCATCTGCCACATAGCAACAATAGAGTAAAGGTGTGTTAATATTGGTCAGTATCTAGCTGATGACTGTTGACACTCAAATTCATCTGCCACATAGCAACAATAGAGTAAAGGTGTGTTAATATTGGTTAGTATCTAGCTGATGACTGTTGACATTCACATTCATCTGCCACATAGCAACAACAGAGTAAAGGTGTGTTAATATTGGTCAGTATGTAGCTGATGACTGTTGACATTCACATTCATCTGCCACATAGCAACAATAGAGTAAAGGTGTGTTAATATTGGTCAGTATCTAGCTGATGACTGTTGACACTCAAATTCATCTGCCACATAGCAACAATAGAGTAAAACATTTTGGAAGTTGGCAGTGAAGAGTGTATGATTGATAGGGCAAGAAACAGTAACTTGTGTTCTTTACATCACTGCTGCAGACATCCATTGTATGTTTAGAATCATCATTTTCTTCCCTCCCCTTTTCTCTCTCCACTGATACTCCCTCTTTGAAATTTTTGCTGTTAATTTTCACTGTAGTTTTCTGATGAATTGTTTCAGTTTTACTTGAGTAAATTTATTTGAACATGTAGACACACACACACACACACACACACACACACACACACACACACACTCTCACACTCATATATATACACGCGTGCACACTCACAAAAATTTGAAGATTCTGTAGCAATTTTTGAAACCAGATTGCTCCCCTGTAATGTTTGCTGTAATTTTTTTTTTTAATCCCGATTGCTCAGCTGTGATGTTTGCAATATTTATACATATGCTTTTGATACCAATCATTATGTTTACTTTTTGTGAGTGTTTGGAGAAGAAAAAAGAGAATTGTGGTAAAATTCCTAAATCTTTGCTAAAACCAGGGTACAAAGTAGCATTCCCCCCACTTTCTGTTCGATAGAACTCTTCCCCCCCCCCCCCCCCCCCCCCCCCCCCCAATTCCTGCTGCTGCCTTTACTCAAAAGTCTTGCACGTGTGACGAGAATTGGGAGTGGGTAGGTGGGTCCTCTAGGGGGAGGACTTGGAATATTTTCTCTATGAGAATTGTGTTAAAATGTCACCTCCACCCTCTCTCTTACTAGTGGTGGAAGGAGCCACTTTCTGGTACTAGTCATCAAAAGAAGTTTATATTTGTTCATGGGTTGATTAAGATACTCAGTAGTGGCTCTGGGATGAGTTTCCCTAGGCTTGTACTCTTAAAAGTACTTGTAGCTCCGAGAGACAGAATTAGAAAGAAGTTCAAACATTCAAGACTGATTGAACAACAGACTTGACACAATTTAAGTGCACTTCCACACTTTAACTTTACTTGCTTACACACTGGAAAATAGTTAAAGTTTGTTTACAATGGACATGTCAGTGTTACTTTCATTGCATGCTCTTTTGCACGTCAACTTGACTCGCTTACACCCAGAAAAGTAGTTAAAGTTCATAACAATAGACATGTTCCACTGTTCATCATTAAGTGAGGAAAGCTGTGGAGATTGAGTTGAATTAAAGTCCACTTGAATAACAGCTTAAGTTATGTTGGAGAGGATCATTGATTCTTCTTGTAGCTGTGACTGGGGGGGGTGGGGAATATAAAGAGGGAGGTAGGAGGGGGGAGCGGAGAAGGAAGGAGTTTGCCCAGTCCTTTGTGTTAGTGAGCAAGAAGAAGTAGAGCAGCGCTTAAAATGCATTAAATTTTTCGCTATGTCACACTGCACATAGGAGTGAACGGGGGGGGGAGGGGGGGGGGGTTAGTAGGAAGGAAGGTGGGGAAGATTGGTGACAAGTCGTGACGTACATAAACTTTTTCTTGACTCGCACCAGGAGAAGGAAGGAAGAAGATGGGGGTTGGACTAGTTTGGATCGTACGCCGTGTGCGAGACAGAGAGGGGAGAAGCGCCTGTGTGGTACAATTTGTACCAGGGTGCTGTGGACGATGGGTGGATTTGTCAGTGACCCATCACAGCTCGTTCATACAAACCCAATAGGAAAATATGGACAACTTAAATTATCTTTCTTTTTGATTTGACTTTTTGCATTTTTATTGATGTATAGTTCACTTGGTTCTCATATGAAAACATTTTGTTACTGTTGTATATGTATAAACTGTGTGTGTGGTTAGCTGCTTTCACTGCCAACAGCACACAATAGCAACACAAGGGAAGCATCTCCACTGACCGAGACCAATGATGGATGTCTTGTCATCTTGATACAGAAATATCATATCAGTTCCATGCCATTAATATATAGATAATATATATATATATATATATTAATAATATATATATAAATATATATATAATGTACATTGTTAAACTTAATATATGTGCTTTTTGCACTGGAGATTTTTGTAAGGGGTTTGTATTGAAGGGGCGACTATCATAGTGCAGAAACGACTTATTTGACGTACCTTGTACGAGTCCTCCGTAGTGAAAACAGAGGAAGTGAAAGAATGCTTACAAGTTGATCAATAAGTACAATTTTTCTTCCTCTACGCGCTCATACCAGCATTTGTTTTTGCTTGGTTTCTCTGGTGAATTTCCCTCTGTTAAGGTCTTAGTCTGATGACATGAAACGATCATTTCTTTGGATGGAATGAAAAAAAGTAAAGGAATGTGACAACAACAACAACAAAAAACAACATACAAAAGCGAAATTAGTTGAAGTTATATGTTCAATTTTAGAAATAGTTTTAAACATACGTTCTAATTTGGCTGCCATCCGCACGTGCAAATAACCGCAAACGGGAGCCCACACGCTATATAACATCGGCGGTGGGCAAACCAAAACCATCCTGATGACAGCGCAACACGCATTGAAAACAAATTTGATATAGTTTTAAAAATTCCTCTTTTAACTTAGGAATAGAGTTTGTTTAGAACTTACCGCCAATGACGTTGACAAACAAAGCACATGACAAGACACGATGCATTTCAACCACTTGGGTCTTCTTCAGGCGAAAAAATAAATCACATTAACATGTGGACAGTAGAACAAAGAACGAAAAACAAAAAAAAAGAATGAAAAAATGATCATCCTTGTTGTCCATGTGGTCGGTAGGCGAAATGACATGGGCCAGGGGATTATAGGGAGAGTGAAACGAGGGGGGGGGGGGTTGCGTCGAGGGGAGGTGTGGTGTGAATATAATAGGTTGTGTGTCTAGTTATTGGGATTAAACTACACATCACACCTCGTGGCTTCTCACTTTCCACACCCTTCCAACTCCACAACACCACCTCACACTACCACCAAAAAGATTCTCTTCCGGCCAGTCGTAAACTCATGTTGGCACATATAAAAACACTCGGTTTCACCATGAAAATCTCTCTCCAATTCTCCAACATTTCAAACAACAAACAACAATCATCATGCCACAGCCCCTGCCTCAAACTCAGACAATCTCATCCATACACACAACCAACTCATTTACAACCACTTGCAACCAGACAAACAAAACAAACTATCACAATTACAAAACAAACAACTACTCGCCCGACCATTCTGCTTCCACAACCCACAACTGACCCGACTACCACATCTGATCACCACAACCCTCTTGTCTAACTGCATCCCTGACAACTCCCCCTCGACGATGAAAGATCAGTCTAACAAAAGGACTTAAGTTTCATCCCAACTCAACCCACCACCAACAATTACCGAACCACATTGAGTGGAAGGTTTTTTAGGAAACTTCGTTGGATGGCAGCACTTGAAAATACCAGCCCCCACCACCCCAAAACTCTGACACCTTTCCCACTCAACTATTTCAAACCCCAATGCTCCCCAACACCCTCAAAACAATCCATTTGAAGTTGAAACTCTACATAAAAACATGCAAAATAGACATCAGCCGGATCAAATCCAAACCTGTCCGACACTGCAACCTTTCACAAACCAAACAAAAGCCTCAAATCACTACGAGAACGACAGGACATGTCATCAACCAGCAGACAAGGGTGGTGCAAGTTGTAGTTTGGACAAACAACCATACATAGCAGAACACAAAAACAACTGTCCAACACAAATTCTACAACACCACTCACAACTCACCACCTCCCTCAACACCAGAAACTCATTGTCTAACTCAATCAAAGAAGAAATCAGACTCAACAATCTACCCACTACAGCCAAACTCCTCTTTGACAGACACCAAACAGCCACCCTTCTACCTACTCCCCAAAATACACAAATGAACACACCTGGCAGAACCATGTTTCAGCATGCACTGCCCACTGAACACATTTCGCAATACCTGACTTCCTCCTTCAACCCATATACAAAGCCCCATATACCTCAAAGACCAACCCACACACTCAACATGATTAACTCAACACAACACAGACCCCACTTTTCAACCCAGCCTCCTCTTCACACTGACGTGTGTCACTTACACCTCCATCCCCCACACTGATGGACTAAGGCCCTCAATTTTCTTGACAAACGGCCCCCCAACCAACAACACCCTGCCACCACCACACTGGTCAGACCGCTAATTATCCTCACCCTGAACACATTCAATCAACAAGCACACATTTTCACAAATTAGTGGTGTTGCATGGGTACCAAAATGGACCAGCCTACGCCTGCCTCTTCATGGGACACTTGAACACCGCCTACTCAACACATACACAGCCCCACACCTGAACTGTACAATAGTATATCGATGATGGACTGGGAGCCACATTATGCAAAACAAGACCTCCTCAACTTCCTCAACTTTGCCCAGACCTTCCATCCATCTATCCGACTTACCTACTCCATCTCGCAGTCGGTTCAACTCCTAACACACCATCTCCCTTGAAGAAGGCCTACTCAAACCTCCTTTTCTACAAACCCACCGACGACACAGCCATCCCTTGACTACTCAACTTCCACAACCATACACTAAAGACAGCATCCCTTTAACTCACAATTTTCTCCGTCTTCGCAGCCCTCCTGCTCCAGCGAGGAGACTTCACTATACAAGCACCAAAATGTCACAATTTTTCACCAACCGCGATACCCCAGTTCCATCATCAATGCAGCACTCCGCCGCACCATAGCTGTCCAGAACATCTGCTCGAAACCCAGCATCCAACCAAGACAGACGACCCACAGCCTACCTCCTCTACCACCCGCACACCCTCCCCATCTGTGGGACTCAAATCCAATTGCACATAGTACATAACCACAAACCCGCCTCCATACCAAACCATGATCACATTCAAACGTGACAAAAACCTCAAAGACCTCTCGTGCGGTCCAGTTTGAACAGAAACCACAGCTACATCACCAGTAACTCACCCCCTGCTCTAAACCCACTGCAAAATCTGCCCCCTCACACAAACCAGACACCATCTTACAGGGCCCCAAAACTCCCTTCACAGTCAAACACACATTCATGTCAGAGCCAGCAAACTTATATATGCCATCCACTCCCAGCGTGTGGCAAAGATCTACATAGGGGAAACGTCACGCACACTTGAAACACGCATCTCTAAAACACCGGGCTAAATTTTCCGCCACCACCGACCCAAACCCATCGCCCTACACTTCAACCACACCAACACATCATCGACCATGTCAAAGTTATGCCGCACTGCAGCTTGGCAGATCATCAGAGGGAAACTGACCAAGCATCTTGAACGGGCATATCCCACACAAACATCCCACACTTCACCCACCCACCCCTCATCACTTCAACAGAGTACGAACCCTCCACCATCTCATTGCCAAACTGGGCACACTACACCCCCAAGGCATCAATATCCAACAATAACCAAACACACATACCCTCACTTCCACATCAGTTGGCAATATCCCCTACCAACACACCACATACACACACACATACATACACCACCACCACATCCCCTCACTCACTTCATACAGTAGTACAGCAACCCTCCATCTATTTAATCTTTAAATGTATTTATTTTTTTCGCCTGAAGAAGCCCCAAGTGTTAAATGCATCGTGTCTTGTCATGTGCTTTGTTTGTCAACGTCATTGGCGGTAAGTTACTAAACAAACTCTATTCCCTAATTTTGCTTCGCTCGCCGCCATCAGTCACTCCATTTTGAAACTCTTTTAACTTGTTTTAACTAATGTTGCTCCCCAAGGGGTTGAGCCCCTCAAAAAATTGTTTTAGGCATTTTAAAATATATGACTATATACGTATAGCCGGATGTTAAAACACCGGATGTATAAAGTCTGGATGTATGAAAGGGGCAGGCAGGGTCCAGGCAGAAGCTACTCTTTGTTATTACTTAGAATTTTCCGGTTGTATGAAAATCGGATGTATAAAAGTCCGGTTGTATGAAGCAAATCTCTGGCCCGAGCAGCACAAATGCGTTGTTTGCAAGACCGTTGTAAGAAACGAAAGTAGACCCAAGTCACCAAAGTGTGGTAAGAGTAATTCCCTTCCATAGCGACTCGAACTTGCAAAATGGCGGACCCGCAACCGCAAAGCGAAGTTACAGGCAAACGTAGAGTGTTGACATTGTCTGAGCGCCTTAAAATCATAAAGGCAGTAGAGGACAGTCCACACAAATCCCGAACACAGATGGCCATGATTTAGGTGTCCCCCCGCCAACGCTGTCGACATCATGAAAGACAAGAACAAATATCTTGCTCAGGCAAGAAGCGGCGATATTGTGACGACGAGCAAGCGGCACGGAGCTCTCAGCTGCCGTCTGTGGACAAGCGTTGCTGGACTGGTTACGTCATGCAGGTGGGCTATTCTTATTTTTTCCTTATGAATTTTTATTTGTTGATTGATTTGAAACTGTATGTTATACTGTCCGCGCTCTAAAAGTGGGTATCAGGTGTCACAGTGTGTGTATGTGTGTGCACATACGCACGTGTCAGTGTGTGTACGTGTGCGCGCATGCGTGCGTGCTAGTGTGTGTGTGTGTCTGTCTGTCTGCCTGTCATCTCCTGCTCTGTGCCCGTGTCCCTGTCTGTCTGTTTGCTGGTCTGTCTGTCTGTCTGTCTGTCTTGTATTTTGTGCCTTAGTGCCTGATTGTCTGCTGGCCTAAAAACGTAGGAGGGCGGCCGGGGGGAGGGGCATCAACTTATGGGCGTTCAATATCCAGTTCTACATTCTATACTACCTGTGCGGCTGATTCCGCTTCTAGCCCTCCCCTCCCCCCCCCCCCCCCCCCCCCCCCCCCCCCCCCCCGCCCCTCCAACCCTCGATCTTGTTGTAGCGTCCTCCTCCCCTTCTGACGCCAGTATGCATTGTGTGCCTCTGTGTGTGTGTGTGTGTGTGTGTGTGTGTGTGTGTGTGTATGTGCGCGCAGATGTGTGTGTGTGTGTGTGTGCTTGTGTGCATGCATGTGGGGGTGGGGTGGGGGTGTGTATGTGTGTGCGTGCGTGCGCGAGGGCGTGTGGGAGCGTGAGCGTAGATGCATGCGTGGGTTCCTGCTGTCGCTCGAGTACTGGCTGCTTCAATGTGATATGACATATGTGATACTTGACACACAATTGTGATACATGTACATACTTTATAATATACACCTGTGTGCGTGCGTGTGTGTGTGCATATGTGTGTGTGTGTGTGTGTGCGTGTCAGTGTGTGTGCGTGAGCGCATCAGTGTGTGTATGTGTGTGTGTGGAGGGGGGAGGAAGTGGTGGGGGTGCAGCAGTTGGGTGTGTGTATGGGTGTGTGTGTGTGTGCGTGTGTGTGTGTGTGTGTGTGTGTGTGCGTGTGTGTGTGTGTGTGTGCGTGTGTGATGGCACGATATCCTCAGAAAATATATATTGCATGAGTATTTGTATGGAATATGTATCCACCTGTTTATTTCATGATTTTTATAGAGAATGTCTTTTTAAAGAAATACTTTACTTCATTTACTGACCAACCACACATGAGTTTTCGGCATGGAAGTGTATTAAAAAATTTGAATTTGAATTGGCTGTCAAGAAATGAAACAATGAGTGCATAATTCCACTACTGATTTCTTTTTCAAAAATGTAATTCAACTTTTTTTTTAATTTCCACATTCAGGTTAAGCAACATTCCCCTTGACGCTTGATCATCCGCTCCAAAGCCGAGGAGTTGGCTGCATCGATGGGAGAAAGCAATTGGACATGCACAAACTCCTGGCTGCAGCGTTGGAAGACTCGACATGGCCTTGTCTTCAAAAAGATGCATGGCGAGAGGGCTTCCGTCGACGAGAAGTCAACAGACGCTTGGGTCGAAGACATTTTGCGCCCAACGCTAGACAGATACAAGGCCGACGACGTCTACAACGTGGACGAGACAGGTCTGTTTTGGAAACTTCTTCCTGACAGAACATTTGCCTTCAGAGGGGAGACTTGCACTGGAGGGAAGAAATCGCGCGAGAGAGTGACAATCACGTTTTGTTGCAACATGACCGGAACAGACAAGCGTCAGCCAATCTTTATTGGCAAATACGCGAATCCGAGATGCTTCAAACACGTCAGAAAAGATTGCCTGTGCAATATGACAGCAATGCATCTGCTTGGATGACAAAAGAAATATTCAAACCCTGGCTCATTCAGTTGACAGAGACATGGAAAGGCAAAATAGGAAGGTCCTACTCGTGATGGACAACTGTTCCAGTCACAAATTGCCTGATCTCCGTGCAGTCGAGGTACTGTTCCTTCCGCCAAATGCGACATCGAAACTCCAGCCCCTTGATGCGGGCATCATTCAGAATTTCAAAGTGAAGTACAGGAGGTCCATGTGTTTGAACCTTCTCGCCTGCATTGAGGGCGGAGGAGGTACCTACCAGCCAACTCTTCTTGATGCCATACACATGACGACGCAGTCGTGGGAAAAGGTCACTACAGACACCATTGCCCACTGCTTTTGCAACGCTGGCTTCCGTCATTCCTCAGATGACCAGACAACATCAGATTCAGAACCCTGCCTTGAGAAGGACCAGCAGAAGTGGAGCCGCTCCTTTCTCGCCTGTTTCAGGAGTGGTACGTCCCCCCATCTGATTACTTCACTGTTGATGAGGAAGTGCTCACCGAGGATCCAACAGCCGCACCGGATGTAGCAGCAGAACCGTGCACTTCCAGAATCCCAGATTTCGATGCATCTTCAGAGGAAGAAGACGAGGAAATGCCCCAGGTGTCATCAAGAGAGGCTATGGCGTCCGCAACGGTCATTAGCAACTTTTATATGCTGACAGGAAAGACGGAACTGATCAAGTGCTTCAATGGGTTCAAGGAGATTCTCTTACGCCACATTGAGGATTCAAAAAAACAGACACGTGTTTCAGACTTTTTGAAAGAGACAGAGGCATTGGAGGAGAGGGAGGAGGAAGTGGCCTGGGAGAAGAGGGAGGAGGAAGTGGTGTGGGAGGAATGGGAGGAGGAAGTGACCTGGGAGGAGAGGGAGGAGGAAGTGGTGTGGGAGGAAGGGGAGGAGGAAATGGCCTGGGAGGAGAGGAGGAGGAAGTGGCGTGAGTGGAAGGGGAGGGGAAGTGGCGTGGAAAGAGAGGAGACGAGACAGAGTGGGAAACAGACAGGAGAAAGAGGGACTTGGATGACTTTGGAAAGCAAACACGGGTGTCAGACGTTTTTGAAAGAGACAGTGGCATAGGAGGAGAGGGAGAAGGGAGTTGCGTGGGAGGAGAGGGGACAAGAGAGAGGGGAAAGGAGAGTGGAGAAAGAGGGACTTGGCATGAGACGGGAGACATAGGGGGAGGAGAAAGGAGAGAGAGGAGTTTGGAAGGACATGGGAAAGCGAAGGGAGAGAGAGGGACTTGGGAAGAGAGGAGAGGAAGGGGGTAAGAGAGGGAGGAGACAGGGGCAGTTGTAGCGGAGAGAAAAGAAAATGGGAAGACGGGGAAGAAGGAGAAGTAAAATGTTGTGGTGCACACGGGGTAGCCTCTAGCCTTTCATCCCACTAATGTGGAATGGAGGGTTCGCCAGTGTGCAAGATTGGGCCTTTCAGGCCCTTTGTTTTTGCCCCGAACGGTGTCCAACCCAAGATCTTGGGGTCCCGTCGGAGTTAAACCACATTGTAGGGGATGGAAACTGCCTGTATCGTGCCATAAGCCTTGATTTATGTGGTAGCCAGGCCCCGCACATGGTTGTCCGAGAAAAAATAATCGACATCATGTGCAGGAATCACCAGGCTTTCTCTGCAATAATCGACATCATGTGCAGGAATCACCAGGCTTTCTCTGCAATAATCGACATCATGTGCAGGAATCACCAGGCTTTCTCTGCAATAATCGACATCATGTGCAGGAATCACCAGGCTTTCTCTGCAATAATCGACGTCATGTGCAGGAATCACCAGGCTTTCTCTGCAATAATCGACGTCATGTGCAGGAATCACCAGGCTTTCTCTGCAATAATCGACGTCATGTGCAGGAATCACCAGGCTTTCTCTGCAATAATCGACGTCATGTGCAGGAATCACCAGGCTTTCTCTGCAATAATCGACATCATGTGCAGGAATCACCAGGCTTTCTCTGCAATAATCGACATCATGTGCAGGAATCACCAGGCTTTCTCTGCAATAATCGACATCATGTGCAGGAATCACCAGGCTTTCTCTGCAATAATCGACATCATGTGCAGGAATCACCAGGCTTTCTCTGCAATAATCGACATCATGTGCAGGAATCACCAGGCTTTCTCTGCAATAATCGACGTCATGTGCAGGAATCACCAGGCTTTCTCTGCAAAAATCGACATCATGTGCAGGAATCACCAGGCTTTCTCTGCAATAATCGACGTCATGTGCAGGAATCACCAGGATTTCTCTGCAATAATCGACGTCATGTGCAGGAATCACCAGGCTTTCTCTGCAATAATCGACGTCATGTGCAGGAATCACCAGGCTTTCTCTGCAATAATCGACGTCATGTGCAGGAATCACCAGGCTTTCTCTGCAATAATCGACGTCATGTGCAGGAATCACCAGGCTTTCTCTGCAATAATCGACGTCATGTGCAGGAATCACCAGGCTTTCTCTGCAATAATCGACATCATGTGCAGGAATCACCAGGCTTTCTCTGCAATAATCGACGTCATGTGCAGGAATCACCAGGCTTTCTCTGCAATAATCGACATCATGTGCAGGAATCACCAGGCTTTCTCTGCAATAATCGACATCATGTGCAGGAATCACCAGGCTTTCTCTGCAATAATCGACATCATGTGCAGGAATCACCAGGCTTTCTCTGTATACGTGGATGGAGATGTAGGTGATTATCTCGCTCACAACACCCTCCGACCCCGTTCATGGGGTCGGATGTAGAGATATTCGCGGCTGCCACCCTCCTTCAAACCACCATTGTGGTGTACACAGCCACTTCCGAATGCTCGCGGAGATGGCTGCCACACCCACCCCTTTTCCCGATAAATGGGGTAGACAGGTCCGAGGAGAACATTTACCTCCGAAATGTTTGTGGCCATTTTGAGCGGGTGGTGTCCACAAAGGTAATCTAAATGAGGGTGCCCTGAAAACTTCCCCGCCAACTGATTTTTATCCAGATTCTATAGCTGTCAATGAGTTGTTCTGCTTAATTTGTTTGTCCATTCAATCATTTTTTTAACCTGTTATAAATTCGTCACGAAGACCCATAACAGCCCAGAAGGCTTTTTGTTACATTTATAACCAGAGACATTGGTCATGGATGTGAATCAGTTGTTATCTTTTTATGTTGTTGTATTTTATGTTGTTGTATTTTATGTTGTTGTATTTTATGTTCTTGTTGTTGTTGTTGTTGATTTTATCCATTAAACTGATTTTATGTTTAGCTCCATTAATAATTTTTTGTTTGTCTATTCAGTCATTTTAACCTGTTATAAATTTGGTCATGACTGAAGAGCCATAATAGCCCAGGAAGGCATTTTTGTACAATTAGAACCAGAGGCTTTGGTCGTGGGTGTGACTCAGTTGTTGTTTTTTTATGTTGTTGTTGTTTTTATCCATTAAACTGGTTTTAAGTTTAACTCACTTTTTTGTATTCAGTGTGCGCGTGTGTGTGTGTGTTAAAACTGTTGTAAATGTGTGCGTTTTGGAGAGAGAGAAAGAGAGAGAGCGAGAGAGAGAACTCAGAAAATTAATTTTATTTGCTACGCCAACGGTCCTTACAAAGCTTCCACGACCAAAAACATCGTCAAAAGCGCAAAAGGGTTGTGGAGGGAACACACACAATACAGTTGTGCCACACAACAAACACATACACACACAGTGCGCGCGAGCGCACGCACGTACGCACACACACACACGCATACACAGAGAGAGGGAGGGTGGGGGTGGGCGTAGAGTGCACGCCACATGCAAAGCAGAACAGTTCCTTACACAAACAGTTGCTCTTTCTACCAGTTGTCCTGATTGTGTGTATAAAAGTACATGTACTTTTCCACTTGTTATTCACAAACCTTTTCTTCTGACTAGGATATGTATCAAAACATTTAAACATAAAAAACAAATACAAAAAGATATGGAAAAAAAACTACTTTTATCAAGTAAAAGACGCGTGGCCGGATGTATGAAAGTCGATCCTCAATATTTTCATACATCCGGTTAACCGGATTTAGTAAAGACCGGATGTATGAAAGACAAAATGTGGGTCCCGACGACTTTCTTACATCCGGTCTCGCCTGTATATATACATATGTATATATATATATATATATCTTGTGAAGTTGACCAATCAAATATTTGCCCTCACTAGCTCAAGAGATAAATAGCTGATGCCAATCAAAATCCTGTTGTGTTGTTCTTGGTGATATGAAGGTGTCTCCTTGCTGTCACTGTTACTATCTTCAATTCTTTATTTGGAATTTTCTTTGCAAGAGTTACATTTACATGGATTATTTGTCTTTGAAAGAAAGGTTTCCTGTCAGCATATTTGTCTTTGGCCTTTTGATGTGTGTGTGTGTGTGTGTGTAGTGGAAAGACTTTGGTTGTATAAAAAGTGATGTGAGTGTGGTTATCTACTCTGTTTGTGTGTGTGTGTGTGCGTGCGTGCATGTGCGCGTGTTGTGTTCATGAAATATTTTATTTCCATGTATAAGTTAAAACAAATAGAGAATTACAAAGTAGAAACTGTCGCACGCATGGTTCTGTCATGTTACGTCTAGTGGCCACACAGTGGCGTCTGCCAGGGAGCAGTCATGTCCTGTGATATCTTCATGGAATGCCATGTGCGTGCAGCACTCTATAGGGAGACTTCAATGAAGGAATAATGGAAAAGTCACAAGTTCTGTGATCCTTCATGCCACGCTCTTGCAAAGACCTTGGCTTTCATTTCCTATCTGCCTTCCATGGTGACCCTGTGTCCAAGTTGTTGATTATTAGCAAGCACATGGGCAACTGGTGATGGACAGGTGTCTTGTGCCCAACAAAGTGGGAAACTTGCTTATGTTGACCCTGTGATCAAGCAGCTGTTATCGTCAGTTGTGACTTTGAGATCATATACTAGTAAGTTGGATAAGAAAAAGAGGCAGCACTGAACACACCCAAAATGACTCGGCAGCAGTGCAGTGTCTCCTCTTGTAAGTTGTAATGAGATGTAATATTGATTGTTCCTTGTTGATTGCCTTCGTAAGGCTGTGACAGGAGAATCATTATAGTGACTGTATGAGTGAGTGGGGAATGGGGACTAATGTCACTTGAATGCCACAAAAAAGTAAGACGGGGGAAAAGCAGATTTTTTTTCTCTCTGTCTGCTTATCTTATGTATTGATCAGACTGCAGCAAAATTCTGCCAGAAGACAAGTTTCAACGCATAAGTTCAAAGTGTGTGCTACACACATGACATCATTTTATTTGTGTGTATAAGCACCCTGTACACTCCAAGGTCTATTGAAAGAGAATCAAAGGAGGAGATCAATTCAGTCCATGCTTTATCCAGTTGTACGAATTCTCAGTGTATGAGTCAAACAAACATGGCAGCAAAGGAACTGTCTGTAAGTGAACTGCAGGCATTTTTGAAAGAACGAGGAGTAATTGTAAGGCTTTTGAGGTAATAAGAATTCACAGAACCAAGCTACGCAGTCATCCGATCTCAGAAAGATCATGAAGCACTCCAACGAGATCTCAACCACATGAAGGGCTTGAACTGGAACAGGAGCCAATGAATGAAACTTACTCTTGTCAAAATTAAAATTTCCCTCGATAGCAGACATCTTTCCCACACAGAGAGAGTTCCTTGTGACCACGACTCTTGTCTCTACTGACAATCCAAAGCCTCCTCCTGATGCATCTCAAGGGCTGCGAGGGGCTCGTCAAAGTAATACCTCCACGGGTAGAGTGCTCCGCCCTAGAAAGACACGGCACTCTGTTAGTAATCTACATTAAGAACCATAGAGAACTCGGCTGACCCTCAAGCTCGTGTGCTCATCCCCCTCCTAAACCCCACCACCACCCCACCACCCTCCCATACCACTGTCCTCGGTCTGCCGCTGTTTTTAAAAACCTCAAAACTGCTTGCCAGAAAGCACTGAATATTCTGCGGGTCGTAGCGCACACCGACTGGGGCGCTGATAAGAAAACTTTGCTGCACCTCTACAGAGCCTTGGTCCGTTCCAAACTGGACTACGGTTGTGCTGTCTACGGCTCCGCAAGACCCTCTTACCTCAAACTCTTGGACCCTATCCACCATCAAGGCTTCGTCTCCCGTCTTGGAGCGTTCCGCACCACCCCTGTGTACAGCCTGTACGCAGAGGCGGGTGAACCTTCATTGTCCAACCGCAGGCTGAAACTGTCTTTACATTATTATATCCGACTGTTCTCAGAACCGCAGAATCCTGCCTATGACTGTGTCTTTGACCCTCCGTTCCAAAGTAAGTTTGAAAACAACCCGAAATGTATTCCGCCGTTTGGTATTCGTATGCAGCCTCACGTGCGGAATGCAGGTCTAGACCTGGGGAGTAGTTTCCGATTTTTCCAAGTTTCCGGATCAACCTCCGTGGACCTTTTTCACACCAGAGATTCGTTTTGATCTTGCAGCTTTTCGCAAGAGTCTACCAGCTCTCTGGCGTACAAGGCTTTGTATGCTGAGCTCTGTTCGAAATTCCCATCCTATCAAAAAGTTTTCACTGACGGTTCCAAGTCTGAGGATGGAGTGGCCTGTGCAGCCTACTGCCCTGGGGCTCCTTCTCAGATACTGTTGGAACATAATACATTCAGATGCTTCTGTCTATTCTGCTGAACTTACTGCTCTGGTACTGGCTTTGAAGATAATCTCACCATTCTTCGAAGAGGACTTTCTGGTTCTGTCGGATTCGCTGTCAGCTTTGGAGGCCATAGCTGGCCGCAACCTTCAGCATCCAGAACTTTTACTTTTTTTTGAACTTTTTAGCAAGTTGAAGGCGGACGGTTACAACATTACTCTTGCTTGGGTTCCTGGGCATGTTGGCATCGCGGGAACGAAATGGTTGATCGTTTAGCCAAGAACGCACAAGAGAGAAACTGTCCAACACTTATATCCCCTGCTCAGATGTGAAACCCAAAATTAACGATTATGTGAGAGACCTCTGGCAGGAGGATTGGAACACACAGACGAATAACAAACTCTTCCAGATCCGTCCAAACCTTAAGGACTTCCTCCCATCTTCGTCGGGAGGTCGTAAAAGAGGAAACGGTTCTGTGCCGGCTGCACACCGGCCATTCGTATTTTACCCATGCTTACCTTTTAAAGAGTGAAGAAGCTCCGTGGTGCATTCCATGTCATGCACCACTCACAATGAAACATGTTCTTTTAGAGTGTTGGGACTTGCACGATGTGAGACACAAACATTATACAGCGGAGTCCATGAAGATCCTGTTCAGGGATGTCCCGCCTGATGTGATCCTTGAGTTTTGAGAGAGATTAACATTTTTCATCTGATTTAAGATTTTACGGCAGAAAGATTTTTAACAAAGTTTCTGGTGCGTTTCTAGACGATGTCATTTAACGAGATGTATGAAAGGGTTTTTTTTTTTTTTTTTTTAATTTTTTTTTTTATATGACTGGTGAGTTGATTTTAACGTGGTGACAGCCCTGATATGGCCCTTTGCGGTCGGCTGGGCTATAAGCAACATTATCTTATCTTATCTTATCTCGTTTTGGGCTGACGGAAGCTTGGAAAGAACAGGTCTGGAAACAGATACCAACTTTCTAAGAACTGAATCAACGACTATTCCTTTTATGTGTGTGTCATTTTTCTCTTTCTTTTTTTCCCCTTCAATCATTCTATCTTCCATAATGAACATAATTTACGTTAGGCAAATGATATCAGCATCAGAAATCGAGGGATTGTTTGTTTGTGTGTTTAATAATGACGAAATACAAATGAACACACAAAACGAGGAGCAAAGTTATAATACTTATTTAGTAAACCATACGAAACGGACATGTGAATTTTCGTCACGTCCCCATCAAACGTTACAAACAACAGACATCAGTCTGCAAAAGAAAAAGAAGACTACGCCTAATGTTCCTCGAATATGTTTGTACATTTTGAATGAATTTTAATAGTTCAAAGAAAAAATCGCATGGAATTTCCAAATCGATCACGTTACAAACTATTTTATGATCTAACATTCTAGTTTTCAGATACATGACAGTCTTCAACGGCAGCTGTCACCAGACAACTCAAAGGTATTTCAGTATCAATGGAGGTGTTTCTGTTCTTTTCTTTCTTTTTTGTTCAAGCATCGGTTGCAAGGCAAACACAGGCGATCGTTTTACTTTAAAAAATTGGATGCAGGTCTAGAAATTTTAAAATAAACTGGGTCTAAAAAGAAACGAGACAAAAATTTGCTTCAGACTGTCACTCTCTGATCTACATTGCAATATAGCCTTCATTGAAGGAGTACGGGAGATCTCACGCAACCTGGATCCACACGAGGATTTGGGGCCTGATAACATCTCTCCACGATTTCTTTGTGAGCTGGTTGATGAACTAGCTCATCTACCAACTATATTTTACATGACATCCAAAACAGACGACTGGCACGTTGTCAGCATCACACCGGTTTTAAGATGGGGGAGCACTATGATCAAATCGGGTATCGACCAGTAACTCAAAACATCCTGTGCAAGGTTCTAGAGCACATCATTGTCAGCGCTTTCAAGAACTGATTACAGAGCAATAACATTCTTGCCCAGAACAGCACGGGTTTCTGAGACCCAACACCCAGACTATACTGAAGAACATTTTCCCAACGTGAAATACGGGAACCAGGTGGACTCATCATGATGGACTTTGCAAACGCGTTTGATGGAGTCGACCACAGCCCACTGATCTACAAGCTATTCCATTACAGTGTGTGAGGGCAGGTCAACAGGTGGGCCACTTCAGTCCTGAAGGGCAGAAAGCGAACAGTGGCGGTCCATGGAGAAAGATCTCAGATCTGGCCAGTGTGTGTCAAGAATTTCATGGGGATCAGTCGTCTGACCAGCATTTTCTCTGGTTGATACCAGTGACCTCCTGGAGAAAGCTTTCTGTGACAACTATGACTGTCCGCTGATGACACTGCTGTCTATTGTCTCTCCACCACAGGCCACGACCATGCTCAGCGGTAAGACCTCCGACTACTTGTAGATCGGGAGGAGAGCTGGGACATGACATTCTATCCTGACAATGCGCCACCTTCCCTGTCACCAGGAGGACGGCTGCAATAGAACAGCTATGCCATCTTCAGGGTCATGTTTGAAAACCGTCACCACTGCCAATGTCTCGGAGTCGCCATTACCCGAACTCTCCGCTGGGACCGCAGATGCTCGAATCCCAATGAGACATTCCGCTTTCCGCGAAGCAATGGGGTCAGTGCCTGTCACCTGAAGGCGACTGCTTATAAAGTACTTGTCCGTCCCATCATAGAATCTGCCTGCACAGTGTGGGACATTCACATCCACTGCAACATGGACAAGACTGAAGCCCTGCACAGAAGAGCTTCACGTTTTGACATCAGTTCGATCGCTGTTTAGCCGTCTATCTTGTGGAAAAGCAGGGCTCCACTTGTTGACAGGTCCCCATATCCCTTGGTGGTGCCTCCTCTACGGTCGTCATTTCTGAGGGTCTGCGACAAAACGCCAATCAGATATCAGGGCTGATTATGAGAAATGTGACATCAAAGAGAAGAAACCATGTCATCGTTATAAAAAGCTTCGGTTTACTCCATTTTACAGTATGGAAATTCAGTGTGCTGTCACCTCTTACAAAAAAAAAAAAAAAAAAAAGCACATAAACTGAATCAGTGGATGGGTGTGAAGTACACTTGCAGAAAGGATTAAGTGGAGCAGGTGATGGACTTTAAGTTATGAAGAAAGCCCGCCTGACATCAGCGACAAAGTATCAAATATGATAATGATGATGAGGACAGTTTCTATAACACCCATCCTAACAACGTAGGCTACAGGGCGCTTTACAAGTTTTAACAATTCAACATCTAAAAAAATATAAGCACCACACACACACGCCCGCGCGCGCGCACGCGCACACACAGACACACACACGCACACACACACACGTACGTACACACACACACACGCACACTTCTGCGTTTACGATTCATAAATACACACACACACACATACACAGCACACGCGCCCGTACACACACACGCGCCCGTACACACACACACACACACACACACACACGCACACACTTCTTCTTCTTCTTCCTAAAATACTGGTTCACTCAAAAACGAGTAGGTCACCAGCGCGCAAATAAAATAACATAAAACATAAAAACAGTGCGACTCAAGACTGTTGGCCCCTGGAGCAAATTTGGCAACAAGGGGTCGCACTCGATATTCAAGAAGTTAAAAGCAATTGCCAAATTCAGGCCCAGGTAATAGTAAAATATCTGGGGAAGTAAAAATAGAAAATCGTCAATATGCAGATCTCAAAACTGTCGAATCAACTTGCTCCCTAAATGAGATTGCATTTGTGGCAATCTTGATGGCACCCGCAGTGAGTTCCACAGCCGTTCAGAACTGGGATAAAAAGAATGTAAGTGGCTGTCAATATTTGATGCAGGTATGGTATAACATTGACCACTACTCCTGGTGCTACTTTTATTCAATACTAGTTGTTCCATTGGAATATCGATTACTTTAGCTCTGCCTTTGAAGAAGATGTTAAGTTTGATAAAAGCTCTTCTCTCTTCTAAGGGTTTCCATTCTAATTTCCTCATGTTCTTCCTAGTATTCCACTTTTCTCTGATGTTGTTCCCTGTTACGAACAGCCCTGATATGGCCCTTTGCGGTCGGCTGGGCTATAAGCAACATTATCTTATCTTCCCTGTTACGAACCGTGCTGCTCTCTTCTGAATCTTTTCGAGGTTATCAATGTCCTTTAGATGGTAAGGATCCCAAACTGAGCAACCATATTCCAGTACTGGTCTAACAAGTGTTTTGTAGCAGTCGTCTTTAACCTTTTGGGGGCAGTCATTGATATTCCTGTATAAGAAAGCTAAGATGTTATTTGCTTTCTTACATACTAAATTGTAATGTTCTTTCCATTTGAGACGACTATCTATAATCACGCCTAAATATTTTGCAGCATTAGTTTCTTTAAGAATAGTATTATGGATAGAATAATCTGATCTAATTGGTGAGCGTTTGTTACATATACGCAACACTTGGCACTTTTGGGGATGAAATTCCATTTTCCAAGTACTTTCCCACTCTTGTAAAGCGTTTAGATCTTCTTGTAGAATGCGTGTATCATTCTTGCTTCTGATTGTTCTATATACTAAGCTATCATCTGCAAAAAGCCTTATAGTAGTTCCAGGAGAGAGGTTTCTACTTATGTCATTTATATAAATTAAGAAAAACAAGGGCCCCAGAACAGTTCTCTGTGGTACACCTGACAAGACTGGTTTACAATGGGATGACGACCCTTCCAAAACAACTTTCTGCGTTCTCCCAACGAGAAATGATCTAGCCCATTTTAGCAAAGAACCGCCAATGCCGATGTGTTCTAATTTAAGCAGCAGGCCCTCATGATCATGGTCAACCTTATCAAAGGCTTTAGAAAAGTCTAATAAAATTGCATCTATTTGCTGTCTGTTGTTAAGACAGTTATTAAAATCATTGAGAGTTGTTATAAGTTGAGTCTCGCAACTCCTTCGCTGTCTAAAACCATGTTGGGCATTATTTAAAAAGTCATATTTGTCAAGATGGTCCATTATGCTACTATATATTATGTGTTCAAGTAGTTTTAGCTGATATGGATGTAAGAGATACAGGTCTATAGTTCTCTGCTTTTGTTTTGTCACCCTTTTTGAATAAGGGAACAATGCTCGCATCTCGCCACTCATCAGGTATTACTCCCTGGTCCAGTGAAGCTTGGTAAAGTAGTTGGTATACCTCACTCAATTCATTGGCACATAATTTTATGAGCCTGCCAGGAACGCCATCGGGACCAGTAGCTTTGTTTTCATTGATGTTGGTCAGTAACTTAAATACTCCTGCTTTGTTTACTTTGATGTTTTGCATTTCAGGGAGTTTATCATCATCCTTTAGTCTAACGTTAATTAAAGGTTTGGGATTTGAGAAAACTGAACAAAACTGCTTGTTTAGTAAGTTTGCTTTCCCTTCAGGGTCCTGCATTAGGTTATTCTGGTTGTTTCTCAGGTCTGGAATCCCAATGTTGTCCTGTCTCTTACTCCTTATGTAAGACCATAATTTCTTGTTTTGATGATCACCTTCTGAAATCATCGAATTAACATAATTGGAGTGAGCAAGCCTACATTCTCTCTGACACCTTCTCTTAATATGTTTATACCTAACCAGTAATCTTTCTGAATTGGAATGTAATTTCAATTTCTTAAGAAACGATGTTTCCTTCTCAACAAACGTTTAGTTTTTGTTGTAATCCATGGCTGGTGGTTCTTGCTTGAAGTTATTTTAGTAGGTATGTTGTCATCCATAATAAATTCCAAGTTAGTTTTATACACTTCCAAAGGTCGCTGACATTATCTTTAACACTATGGGACCTCAAAAAAAGACGACTGAAATCATGAGTATCCTTGCGCAATTTTGGTAAATCTGCTTGGTTCCAGAGTCTGATGGTACGTTTAGGGGGTTTTCTTCGAAAGGGTTTTAAGTTGCTCTCTAAGAGGATTATGTCATATCACCCAGGCCTGCAATTAATTCCTGATTGCCTAAAGCGCCTGGACAATTGGTAAAAAATATATCCAGGAATGCCTTACCACGAGTTGGTGCTTTAACTGACTGCACTAATCCAAGGTCTTTGGTGGTATCAAAAAACTGAGTATTAATATTTTTACTGTATTGATTACCAATTATGGCATCTTCTCCCCAATCAATATCTGGTAAGTTAAAGTCTCCACCAATCCATAATATTGCCTTCCTATTGGCCAAAACAATGTTAGAAATGTCTCTGCAGATAGACGAACATACATTTTCATCTGAGTCTGGAGGTCTGTAAACTGATCCAACAATGACAGGTCTCTTATTCCTATACACACACACACACACACTGGAACAAAATGTCGCATACATAAACACACTATATAACACGGTGAACAGCTCATTGTACACGAGCTAGGTGTGCAAGTGACATGTCGTAATTTAGTAATATTCAGGTGGTATTCTGCAACGGGCGTTTGAACAGACACGTTTTAAGTGCAGACTTGAAAGTCGGGAAGGAAGGGCATGACGTAGATGGAAAGGTAGTGAATTCCAGAGTGTTGCCACAGAAAATGAGAATGCTCTAGAACCGTAATGCTTCCGGTTATATGAGAGTATTCGAAAAATTCAGTCTTCAGAGGAAGAACGGAGGGACGTGTTGGAATATATATTTCGAAGCGATCAGAGAGATAGGTAGGCGCTTCACCTGTAATAACCTTATAACATAGACACGCCGACTTATACTGAATTCTGTGCTCGATTTTGAGCCAGAGTAATTCCTTCAAGAGATCCGAAGTATGATGCTGTTTTGGCACCTTGAAGATAAGGCGAGCGGCTGAATTTTGAACACGTTGTAGTGGCTGAGTAAGGCCACCCACTAAGGAGAGGAGCATTACAATAATCTAGTCTTGACAGAAATGCAGGAAGACGCCAATGTCTTCGTGGCCTGTTCTGTAAGGAAAGGTCTGATAGAGCTGATGCGACAGAGTTCAAGAAAGGATGCTCGGCAGATTTTAGCTACATGGTGTTTCAGGTGAGATCAAAGTCGAGATAGAAGCCAAGGTCGCGAGCAAATGGCATAAATGAGATGTCAGTGGAGTCTAGGACTATAATTGACGAATGAAGACGGGGTCTTGAGCTTAAGAGTGTTTTGTAAACCGCATAGATTCTGTTTTATCATCATTTAATTTCAGCTTATTCGTAGACATTCACTGTTTGATATCAGAGACACAGCCTTGAAGATTTTTGACAAGATTGTCATAGTTGTCTAGGGTGTCATAATGTTCAAGCTGAGTGTCATCAGCGAACATTTCACGATGAACAGAATGGCTGTTAATGATCTATCAGGGCGTTGTGTACATTATGAAAAGGACTGGACCTAGCACAGACCCCTGAGCAACGCCAAAGTTTGATGACATTTTAGAAGACCGTTTTTCATTAATAAGGACGAACTGCTGTCTGTTTGACAGATAGCCTACGATCTAAACCAATTTAGTGCGAAGTCACATATATGCCAAACTTTGTGCTCAGACGTGAAATGAGTATTTAGTGATCAGTTTGTGTCGAAAGCAGCAGACATATCGAGGAGAAGAAGATACTTTGTCGTCATCAAGAGATATTGGAAGATTTGGAGAGATTTGATTAAAGTATATAGAGTTATGCATGGCATCTATGATCCTTGCACTATGTCTTCTCGGGCTGTTCACTTTTCATGTGCCGATTTAAATGATGGCCTGCACGTGACCACAGTTTCAAGGTTAATAAAGTGGCGGCTCACATCAGGTCACTATTAATATGTTCTTTACCAACTGATTTGTTAACTCGGGGAACTGATAAGTGATACTGGTCTGAGTGAAGATCGCTAAGCACTTGGCAGGATAATTATCTCAAAACTTGAAGAACTGGCAGAACTGTCTTGAGTTTTGAAACTGCCAATGCTCTTTGATAAACGCATCATATGCTAGACAACCGTTTCAAAAATTTGTCTGGGTTGCAGCATTTGCGAATATAGTGTAATTCATAGTTTGCAACGACACTTATTAGTGTACCATGGAAAATAAATGGGAAATAGATCAGTAGGTTTTTAAATTTTATTTTATTTGATTTAATTTATTTTTTTTTTTTTTAGGTTAGTGAGAAGCTTTAGTCTTCTTGCTACTCTTGTTTTGTTGTTCCGAGTCATTTTCTTAATAAGGCGACATGACCTGGCCAGCATGTATGCATATAGGAAACATGTAGGAGAGATAAATTGGAATGACCTTTTGACCAATGAAGCACCAGTGGATGAAATTTGGGGATTATTCATAATGTACTTAAGTCAATGGACAAATTTATTCCTAAAAAGTCTTTTAAACAAGGACCAACCAACAAACCAAGACGAGACCCCATTCCCCAATCTCTCTTAGATAAAATTCACCTTAAGCGCAGAGCCTTCAAAAGGTACAAGAAATACCCCACAAATGAAAACTACAAACTGTATGCAAGAGCTAGAAACCAAGTAACATGGGGGACAAGGAAAAATGTAAAAGCAAAGGAGGCTAAACTGGCTAAAGAATCTAAGCAAAACCCAAAAGGCTTTTTCCGTTATGTTACGAGTAAAACCATACCAAAAGAATCGATATCTAATTTACTAAAGGAAGATGGTACCTTAACACAAAATGATTCTGAAAAAGCAAGTGTACTAAACAGCTTCTTTGCCAGTGTTTTTTACTGAGGAAAGTAACATAAACGTTCCAGAGTTTTCATGTAAAAAAGAGGTTACAGAATTAACAAAAGTGGAGATCACAACCGACCAGATGGAAAAAACATTAAAGAATTTAAACCCATCGAAGTCCCCAGGACCTGACGAATTCACCCAAGAGTACTGAAGGAGCTGGCTAACGTCATCGCTTACCCATTGAAGACATTAATTCGATAGAACACAAGAAAAGGGGTAATACCGAAAGATTGGAAAGAAGCAGAAGTACGTCCTATTTTTAAGAAAGGAAACAAGAACTCAGCAGGAAACTACCGTCCAGTCAGCCTAACATCTGTTGTCTGTAAAGTTTTCGAGGTTTATTCGAGACGCTCTTTGCCAACACTTAACCAAACATGACCTGTTATCTAGAGAACAATTTGGATTTACCACGGGGCGTTCATGTGTTACACAACTACTTGTTACTTTACAAGATTGGTTAGTTACATTGGATGAGAAAATACCAGTTGACGCAGTCTACCTAGACTTGAGGAAAGCATTTGATACAGTTCCACACCAAAGACTGATAAATAAACTGGGAGGCTACGGTATAAAAGGCAAGTTACTATTGTGGATCAGAGATTTCTTAAAAGGAAGATCACAGTTTGTAAGTGTAAACAGTAGTAAATCATCGAAGGTCAACATGACTAGTGGAGTACCACAAGGTAGTGTTCTCGGACCGACCTTGTTCATATACTTTATAAATGATATGCCTGAGGAGGTAGATTGTAAAGTAAAAAATCTTTGCAGACGACACCAAGGCTTACTCTGCCATCCGAAATATCGAAGACAGAGATCATTTACAATTGTGTATACACAATCTAGTGAAATGGACAAATACTTGGCTATTGCAGTTTAATAGCGAGAAATGCAAAGTTCTGCACCTTGGAAAGAATAATCCACACTATCAGTACACAATACTGGAAAATGGGGTTAATAGAACACTGGAAAGTACTATTGCTGAGAAGGATTTAGGTGTCACCATGGACCCAGATTTGAACTTTGAGACTCATATAAACAACATTGTGAAAAAAGGTAATCAAATGGCTGGTCTTCTTGTGAGGACTATTACAAATAAATCTCCTGAAATTATGATTCCATTGTTCAAAGCTCTAGTGAGACCAATTATTGAATATGGAAACTCAGTATGGTGCCCCTATCTTAAAAAACATATAAATATGATTGAAGGTGTTCAACGAAGATTTACCAAGTGTATAACTAGAACGAGTACTCATGATCTTAGTTATGAGGAGCGCCTATCTCTGTTAGGTTGCCTAGCCTAGAATTCAGAAGACTAAGAGGTGATCTCATTGAAGTATACAAAATTATGCACAATATTTATGATCCTTGCACCACCTCTTCCTTGTTCACTATGGCTAACTATGAAAAGACTCGAGGACATGACTTCAAAATAACCAAAACTAATTTTGAAACTAACCAGTTTCGCAAATTTTTTACTAACCGTATCATTAATCTGTGGAATAACCTTTCCAATGACACCCCTCCGGGGGTTGCGACCTTGTCGTGGTCGGAGGGCTTGCGTGGTCCAGTGATCCCTTAGGCTTTGCTGACGGGGCATCAAACTTGGGAGATAGGCTGGTTTTTTCACACTGCTTGTAGGCCTGAGAGGTGAAGATGCTGTATGGCCTAAGCGTAACGTGGTAATGAGTTGATGCCCCTGGTAGGGCTTCCCATGTCAGATAGGCTAAGGTGAGGATCCTGACTAAGAGTAACCCGCCTTTCTCCTTTTCTTGTTTTCTGCCTTCCTTATTTGGCCCTTTTCTATCTTCGTCTCCCCTTCAAGCTCTTTTCTACACTCCTTTCTCTCTGTGGTCTCCTTAAGATCCGCCGCGTTTGCCGTGCGGTGCGACCTGTGTGGGAGGGGAATGAATCCTGGTGATTGAGAGGGCCAGCGCTCTCAACACATCACTTTGGCTCGGACCTCTCCTAGACAGGGAGTACACTTTGGCCCGGGTGTACTAATCGGCTCCCCTTCTTGGGGCTGGGTCAAAACAGGCATTTTCTCCGGCTGGCCAAGGTAACCCCTGCAGTGCTCAGCTCTCTGTTCCCCCGGGAGTTGGGCATGATCAGGGGGGATAGGGTTGGTAGGTTTTTGTCTGTTGTATGTCTCTCCCGAAGCCTGGAAGGGGTCAAGACAGTGATTCTTGGCCCTGGCCCCTTAGTTGGACTCCAAGGTGGGTGGGTAAGGGAGAGATGAAATTTTTGCCTATAAATATGACCTCAAATAAACATCATCCCCCCCAAAAAAGGAAAGTTCAGTTAGTTTCACAAAGGTTGTCACAGGAGTCCGATGGAGACTCTGATTCTGAAAATGAAAAAAGGGTAGTTGTCAGGATTTTGGTCTTCTTGTTGATCATGAAAGTAAGGAGCAGGACAAACCTCTTTCTGCACTAAGCCCATTTGCAATACAGAAGGGCTTCCAAGGTATTGCAGGAGACCCACAGTCCATTAAGCGTCTCAGAAACGCACCTTTCTCATCCAGAGTAAAACTAAAAAACGATCAGAGCAGCTGCTGAAAGCTACAAAGCTGGTAGACCGAGAGATCCGGGTGACCCCCCATAAACAGCTGAATTCCTCTAAGGGAGTCATTCGATGCCCAGATCTTAGAGGTGTCTCGGAGGCAGAGATCAAGGCGGAACTGGCATCCCAGGGTGTGACAGAGGTGCATAGGGTGACAGTGAAAAAAGGTGCAGAAAGAGTGGCCACCAACACCCTCTTTCTGACATTCTGTAACCCTGTGCTGCCTCCTGTCATCAAGGTAGGATTATTGAATGTCCGTATACAAATGTATGTTCCGTCTCCAATGCGTTGCTTCAAATGCCAGAAGTTTGGTCATGTCAGAGACCGCTGTTCTGGGCAGGAGGTGTGTGGGGTTTGTTGCAAGGCAACCCATGATGGGCCATGTAAAGCCCCGGGCGCATTGTGCAAACTGCGGTGGCGACCACCCCTCCTCTTTACCGCAACTGCCCTGTCGGGAAACAAGAGTCAACCATCCAAAAGGTGAAAACAGAAAAGAAGATCTCGTTTTTGAAGCCCGCAGGCAGGTTGTTGGCAGTCAGACGCCAACAGCATCTTCATACGCTTGGGCGGTAAAAAAAAGTATCGACACGTTCAGTCTGCTGCCAGACTGACGATTTTACTTTCTCTAAAACTTTGCAAGGAAGACAGATAAGCTTTGGTGGAAGCAGGTCCACCACCTCCCAACCCAAAGTGGTGCCACTGGTGGGGCAAAAAATCTGCCACCCCCCAGACTGCTCAGCAGTCTACTCCATCTGCTGCTGGCAGATCAAAAAGCCAGCCCTTCCACCTCCATCTCCCTTGAGCAGTGCTCGTGCAGGCAGGGGAGTTCAACTGAGTGTGGAGATGGTGGAGATGAGAAAGAAACCTCCACCATCTCCAAACCCCAGACCTCCACCATCTCCAAAGTCCAGGCCTTCGTCACCTGCGGGCAAGTCTGCCAGCAGGCCTGTAGACCAACATACTCCAGTGAAACTAAATAACAAATTCACTCCATTGGCAGCAACGTTGAGGAGGAGATGACCTGATCTCTCTCCTTTTTGGCCCTCTGCACCATGGATAGTATAATAAATTCCATTGGAATATCCGTGGACTAAATTCCAACTTCGAGGAGCTGCAACTTTTGTGTCAATCTATAAAACCTTCCGTCGTGGCTCTTCAGGAAACTCAAATTCAAAGCCAGAGACCTTTACTCTTTCTGGCTTTAATATTCTTTCAAAACCTGCACAACCATCCACGTTGGGATTGTCGGGCGGTGTTGCCCTTCTCCTACACAAAACTTTGTTGTATAGTCCTGTCGCTCTGTCTACCTCCCTTCAGGCTGTAGCTGCGAGAGTCACTCTCCACAAGACTGTGACAATCTGTTCCCTTTATCTTCCACCTTCTGTCCCGTTTGTCATCAGGACCTTGTCAGTCTGTTAGGGGAACTTCCTCGACCTTTTTTGCTGTTGGGTGACTTTAACGGTCACAACCCTCTTTGGGGTAGTGCCGGTACGTCATCCAGAGTCTGCTGATTGAGGATGTCCTTTTCGGATTTGGATTTGTGTTGTCTGAACGACGGATCTGCAACTTACCTCCACTCTTCCACAGGTTCACTTTCGTGTTTAGATTTGTCGGTTTGTGACCCCTCGCTGGTCCTGGACTATGAGTGGTCTGTCCATGACGATCTGCACGGAAGTGACCATTTCCCTGTTCTTTTACAACCCATATTAACTGAAACCGCCTCTGTCTCTCAACATCTCAATTATAAGAATGCAAACTGGGATCTATTTGCAACCACTATTTCTAAAGAATTCCAGGACACTGACTTTCTTCAAGTCCGACCCAGCTGAATCACTGACTAACACTGTGATCAAGTGTGCTAAAGCTTGTATTCCAGTGTCTTCCGATAAACTTAAAATGCCAAAAACACCCTGGTTTGATTCAGACTGCCAACAAATTTTCCAAAGTTAGAAAACGGGCTCCCCCCGGGGGATTGCCGGGGTGTGCCTATGGAGGTGGCACTGCTAGAATTCAGCGTCCCTGCCAGTCACCAGGCATGTCGTAAGAGGCGACTAAGGTGACACGGGTCCTCCAGGTTGGGGTTGGGCACAGGGCTAACAACCCTGTCCCTTAAAAAAAATGATTGTTACAGAAACCAATACCAGAGCAATCCGACACAGATGGCGACGGCAATGAAGCACACCAGGCAACTGGACTGATGACGGACGACAGCCCAAACCCGAGAGGGAGCTGGCGCCCGAGGGTGGATTTGCTGAAGCCGAAACAGAATGAGGGTGGGTGCTGGAACGTCCAGACCTTGTACCAGACTGGCAAGATGCCCCAACTAGTCAAAGAGTTTGACAACTACAGCCTGGACATCTTGGGAGTCAGCGAGGTCAGATGGACCGGCACAGGAAAGAGAGACTGGCGTCAGGACATACCATTGTCTTCTCTGGAAGATCAGATAACCAACACTCTGAGGGAGTAGGCACTTCTCCTCAACAGAAAAACAGAAAAAGCATTACTAGAATGGAAACCATTTGGACCAAGACTTTGAAGGCAAGATTCCACTCCAAATACACCAAGCTGACAGTTCTAGTTTGCTACGCACCAACCGAAGATGCAGATATAGAAGCCAAGGATGCATTTTACGATCAGCTCCAAGCAGCAGCGGAGAGTATTTGCGCCCATGACATGGTGCTGATCCTCGGCGATTTGAATGCAAAGATGGGCAGTGACAACACCGGGAGGGAGCATGTTATGGGCAAACATGGAATTGGTACCATCAACGACAATGGAGAAAGACTAGCAGACTTCTGTGGAGAGAACAACCTGTTGATTGGAGGCACCCTTTTTCAACACAGAGATATTCACAAAACAACCTGGACATCACCAGACGGGACCACCAAAAACCAGATAGATCACATCATAGTCAATCGGAGATGGAGGAGCTCCCTTCAAGATGTCAGGGCCTACAGAGGAGCAGATGTGCCAGTGATCACACCCTTGTGTTGGCCACCGTTTCCCTGAAACTACGCCGAACACGAGGAAGACGGGCACGTCAGCAAGAATAGACTCTGACAGACTGAATGAGACGCTCACCAAACAAGCTTTCGCTGTGGAAATAGAGAACAGATTCCAGGCGCTAGGGGAACAACAAGAGTTAACAATAGACAGCTTCAACCAGGCCTTGCGGGAAGCAGGAGAAAAGGTACTAGGCTTCCGCCGAAAGAAGAAGGAAGAGTGGATAGGGAAAGGAACCTGGGAAAAGATAGATGAAAGAAAGCTGACAAAGCAGAAGATCAACAACACCAGATCAGAACGCTTGAAAGAGCAGCACAGAAGAAGATATGCAGAATTAAACAAAGAGGTAAAGAAAAATGACAAGAGCTGACAAGAAGGACTACATCGAGAAACTGGCAGATGAGGCAGAGGAAGCAGCTGGTAGAAATGATCTAAAAACGCTGTACAAGATAAACAAGCAGCTAAAAAATGGGTTCCAAAACAATGATGTACCAGTAAAGGACAAGAATGGGAAGGTCGTTGAGGGAGAGGCAGAAAAACTACAGCGCTGGAAAGAACATTTCGAGTCAGTTCTGAACAGACCAAACCCCCCCTCAGCTAGCAGATATCCAACCGGCAGGTATAGACCTGGACATCTGCATCGATCCACCGAGCCTAGAAGAAGTGACAGCAGCAATCAAAACAATGAAGAATGGAAAAGCACCAGGGGCAGATGGGGTAACGGCAGATATGTTGAAAGCAGATATTAATGTGACAGCCCCTATTCTGACGGGGATCTTCAGACAGGTTTGGGAAACGGGCCCAGACCCCTGAAGCGTGGAAAACTGGTCTTATCTTCAAGTTGCCCAAAAAGGAGATCTTGGAGATTGCAACAACTGGAGGGGCATAACACTTCTTTCTCTCACTAGCAAGGTATTTAGCAAGGTTGTGATGTCAAAGGCTGACGGAAACCCTTGAGAGAATCTCCGTCCACAACAAGCAGGCTTTCGCCTGGACGATCCTGCCAGATCATATCTTCACTCTGCGCCAGGTTCTGGAACAGAGCAATGAGTGGAACACGCCTTTGTACATCAACTTCATTGACCTGAGAAAGGCATTTGACAGCATCACCGAGAGTCCTTATGGAAAATCCTGAGACACTACGGAATCCTGCAAAACTTGTCCGGGTCATTGAGATGCTGTACAGTGACTTCAGCGCACAAGTGATCTGCAACACGGAGCTCACAGACGCCTTCAAAGTCGGCACGGGAGTGAAACAGGGCTGCATCCTATCGCCTTCCTCTTCATCCTGGCCATGGACTGGATTATGAAGAACGCCACAGACAGAGAGAGGAGGGAATCAGATGGACCACGACAATGGTGGCAACAACAACACTGGAAGACTTGGACTTTGCTGACGATATTGCCCTGATGTCACTCGCTAACCAAGACATGCAGAGAAAACAGATGCCTTGGCAGCAACAGCTGGAAACCTTGGCTTGAAGGATCAACACCAAGAAGACAAAGAGCATGAGAATGAATGCCAGAGTCCAAGACAACATCAAACTGAACGGAGACGAATTGAGGAAGTTAGCGACTTCACCTTCTTGGATCCAAGATGTCAAATACAGGGATGGGGAGGTGGAGATCCGGCTCGACTTGCAAAAGCCAGCCAGGCCTTTGCCTCACTCAGAGCACATGGAAGACAGGGAATATCCGCCTGAAGACCAAGTTACGAATCTTCAAATCAAATGTAAAAAAGCACCCTTCTTTATGGATCAAATCATGGAAGATGACCAAAACCATCAGCAACAAACTAGATGTCTTCCAAACAGATGCCTCAGACGCATTCTACGCATCTATTGGCCGAATACCATCACCAATGAAGAACTCCACCAAAGAGCAGAAACTGAACCCATCTCAAAGCAAATCCAAACGAAGGCGTTGGCGATGGATAGGCCATGTGCTCCGCCAGCAGACAACAGCCATTTCCAGAATCGCCCTACGATGGACTCCTGATGGCCGAAGAAGAAGAGGACGCCCCAAGGAAACTTGGAGGAGAACAGTAGAGAGGGAGATGAAGGACAATGGTTGGACATGTGGCCGTCTGGAACGCGTTTCAGCCGACCGACATCAGTGGCGGGCTCTGGTCGAGGCCTTATGGGGCTACCAGCACAAAGAGGACTAGATAGATAGATAGAAAACGGGCTCAGCGTCAGGTGTACCAACGACCTTCGGGTCCCAACGCTCGAGCCCATCAAAAACTCCGTGCTAAATCTAGACACACTTTTAAAATCAGTAAACGTCGGTCCTGGAGAACTTCTGCTCCAGCGACATCAAAACTTCCAAGAAAAAAGTGGGAACATCATTAAGAAAATCAAAGGGAAGAACACCTGTTCCACTGTGAACCATCTCAAGTTTTCGGATTCTTTAATAACAGAGAAGAAAGCATTGCTAATCTGCTTGCTTCAACCATTGAAAAGAATTCCTCCTCTTCTAATAAATCTGCCACTTTTGTCAAATACAAAGCCCTAAAAGAAAAATCACCCTGCAACTTTTCGTCCGACAACATGGAAGTCTACAATCTTCCTTTCACGTTAAACGAGCTGAAATCTGCCTTGCTTTCTTGCAGCGATTCCTCTCCAGGAATAGATGAAATCCATTATCAGCTGTTGAAACATCTTCCGCTAGAAGGTCTGAACATACTGCTACAGGTCTACAACCATGTGTGACTACAGGTTTTTTTTTCCACCCTCTTGGCGAAAAGCCCTCATTATTCCCATCCCCAAACCTGGAAAAGATCTTTCTAATCCTTCAAATTACCGTCCCATAGCTTTGACCAGCTGTGTTTGTAAATTGATGGAAAAAATGGTCAATGCTAGGCTCATGTGGAAACTTGAAACCGATGGCCTTTTGGCGAAAGAACAGTGTGGTTTCCGCAAACATCGGACAAACCGTTGACCATTTGATTCGTCTGGAATCTACACTTCGGAACGCCTTTCTGAACAAACAGCATGCAGTGGCAATTTTCTTTGACTTGGAGAAGGCCTACGATACCACCTGGAAGTCGGGGATACTTCACGATCTCCACGATCTGGGTTTTCGAGGTCATCTTCCGTTTTTATTCAAAATTTTTTGGCAGAACGATAGTTTCAGGTCCGGTTGGCACCACTCTCTCTGATGTCCACGAGCAGGAGTTGGGTGTTCCACAGGGAGCATACTATCTCCTGCCCTCTTTAGTATTAAGATCAACAACATTGTTCAATCAGTTCAGCAGGGTTTCAGACTGCTCATTGTTTGGGGATGATTTTGCTGTCTACGCAACTGGAAGCCTGAAACCCGAGTGTCCAGCGCAGGCTCCAGCTTTGCGTAGATAAAATCCATGGGTGGGCGGATGAAAACGGTTTCACCTTTTCTGCTACAAAAACCCAGTGTATTCACTTCCATAATTTCCGTCATTTTTTTTCCAGATCCGGAACTTCAAGTAGGGAAATCTCCCATTCCAGCTGTTAAAGAGGCCAAATTTCTGGGAGTCATTTTTGACCAAAAACTTAACTTTCTCACCCATATTAAAAACCTCAAAACTGCTTCCCAAAAAGGCACTGAATATTCTGCGGGTCGTAGCACACACCGACTGGGGGCGCTGATAAGAAAACTTTGTTGCACCTCTACAGAGCCCTGGTCCGTTCCAAACTGACTACGGTTGTGCTGTGTACGGCTCCGCAAGATCATCTTACCTCAAACTCTTGGACCCTATCCACCATCAAGGGTTTTCGTCTCTGTCTTGGAGCGTTCCGCACCACCCCTGTGTACAGCCTGTACGCAGAGGCGGGGAAACCTTCACTGTCCAACCGCAGGCTGAAACTGTCTTGAATTATACATCCGACTGTTCTCAGAACCGCAGAATCCTGCCTATGACTGTGTTTTTGACCCTCCGTCCAAAGTAAGTTTGAAAATAACCCGAAATGTATTCCGCCGTTTGGGCTTCGTATGCAGCCTCACGTGGGGAATGCAGGTATAGACCTGGGAGTAGTTTCCGATTTTTTTCCAAGTTTCCGATCAACCTCCATGGACCTTTTTCACACCAAGATTCGTTTCGATCTTGCAGCTTTCCGTAAGGAGTCTACCAGCTCTCTGGCGTACAAGGCTTTGTATGCTGAGCTCTGTTCCAAATTCCCATCCTATCAAAAAGTTTTCACTGACGGTTCCAAGTCTGAGGATGGAGTGGCCTGTGCAGCCTACTGCCCTGGGCTCCTTCTCAGATATTGTTGGAACATATACATTCAGATGCTTCTGTCTATTCTGCTGAACTTACTGCTCTAGTACTGGCTTTGAAGATAATCTCCCATTCTTCGAAGAGGGACTTTCTGGTTCTGTCGGATTCGCTGTCAGCTTTGGAGGCCATAGCTGGCCGCAACCTTCAGCATCCAGAACTTTTACTTTTTTTTTGAACTTTTTAGCAAGTTGAAGGCGGACGTTACAACATTACTCTTGCTTGGGTTCCTGGCCATGTTGCATCGGCGGGAACGAAATGGTGATCGTTTAGCCAAGAACGCCACAAGAGAGAAACTGTCCAACACTTATATCCCCTGCTCAGATGTGAAACCCAAAATTAACGATTATGTGAGAGACCTCTGGCAGGAGGATTGGAACACACAGACGAATAACAAACTCTTTCAGATCCGTCCAAACCTTAAAGACTTCCTCCCATCTACGTCGGATGGGCGTAAAGAGGAAACGGTTCTGTGCCGGCTGCACACCGGCCATTCGTATTTTACCCATTCTTACCTTTTAAAGAGTGAAGAAGCTCCGTGGTGCATTCCATGTCATGCACCACTCACATTGAAACATGTTCTTTTAGAGTGTTTGGGACTTGCACGATGTGAGACACAAACCCTTTTACGGCGGAGTCCTTGAAGATCCTGTTCAGGGATGTCCCCCCTGACGTGATCCTTGAGTTTTTGAGAGAGATTAACATTTTTCATCTGATTTAAGATTTACGGCAGAAAGATTTTTAACAAAGTTTCTGGTGCGTTTGTAGACGATGTCATTTAACGAGATGTGTGAAAGTTTTTTTTTTATTTTTTTTTTATTTTTTTTTTTTTTTTATGACTGGTGATTGATTTTAACTGGTGACAGCCCTGATGTGGCCCTTTGCGGTCGGCTGGGCTATAAGCAACATTAATCTTATCTTATCTTCCAATGACACTATCAACGCGCCATCAGTAAACGCAGTTAAAAATCAAATTGACAAAAAGTTTAAAGACCAGGTATTTTCCACTGAGTTGGATCTTTATTAAGATGATGATAAATGTAGTATACACTATGCCTGACTTAAGCCATGGGGCTTTCACGAGAAAGTGATCTAAAAGCACATAAACGGATACTGATTATGAGGGCAAAAGGCTATTAGCCTATAGCCATACATTTCTGTGATTCTGTGATTTTTGATATAATGTGCTGAATATTGTCCATGAGGCCCTACTAAACCCCCTTTCTCGTATTAAAGAAAGAAATAGTTAAAAAAAAATAATTCAAAAAAGGACAGAAAAGAAAAGAAAAAAAAAAGCATCGATCAATTCGCACGCTGCACTTCACGAAACTGAAACCAAACTAGCCCCCCCCCCCCCCCCCCCCCCCCCCCTCCCCTACGCAACGGGCACTAACTCTGTGACATCAGAGAAGACGGACAGTGTACTGAAGAAACAACAACAACAAACAATAACCAAAATTGAAAGAAATATCTCCTTCCTAATTAAAGGCAACTTCTCGTTCTGCTACGCCTTGATCTTTTCCTAATGAAACAAACGGATACAATTTTTACATAAGTTGTGACGTCTCCGTTCCATACTTTTATTTTCCGCTTTGTAAACGGAAAGTTGGAATTTCATCCGAGGGGATTTTAATATCGAAAATCCCAAAGAAGATTGTCAAAGATAAAGTTTGAGGCATGAAACCTCCCGTGTGTTCCCGCTGCCAGACAGTGTACAAACTTGGAACCACAGGTTTGTTTTAAGTTTTGTCTGTGAAAGAATTGTAAGTTTCAGATTCATCGAATGATCAAAAGCAAACCAAAAGTACCACTTTTGGTGGCAGTGCAAATGTGACTGTAGGCTGCGGTTAATAGCGCAAGGTGGTATGTCGGTTAGGCCGTAACGCCTCATGCGTAAGATATTCTTTTCTATATTAATCAGTACTGTTCACAAAGTTCGTGCGAAGATGAGGGGACAGCATTAGTGTAGATCTTCACCTTGTCCTTGCCTTGTTAGGAGTTTCTTCTTCCTAAAAGACTAGTTCCTAGTTCACTAAAAAATGAGTAGGTCACCAGCGCGCATGTCGCAAACAGAAGGCACTCACAGTTTGGTGTGATTGCCTGCCGCATTTCACTACTGAGGGTGTCAAATTGTCAAGTCTGAAAGGTAGACACAGAGGTCATGAGCAAGCAAAGGCTGTGTGCTGTGCTAAACCAACGTCGTTTTCTTTCTTCCAGATGGGGATGTTTAACCTGCC
Source organism: Conus ventricosus (assembly GCA_018398815.1). Lineage (NCBI taxonomy): Eukaryota > Metazoa > Mollusca > Gastropoda > Neogastropoda > Conidae > Conus > Conus ventricosus. The sequence continues at coordinate 3,628,979 of CM031610.1, forward strand.
CCGTGCTCACAGTCTTCAGGTAGACTATTCTGGCACACAGGTTGCATGCATTGTGTATTTTCGTGTAGCCGGTACTCACCCGTCTTAGGACATGAGCATCGGGATCTTTAGAGTCCGTGTTAGATCTTTAGTGCATGTGACACAGACTAGACCTCGGTTTATAGTCCCATCCGAACGACTAAACGAACGTTGAACAGGGGTCAAGAAGAAGCAGGCGTACGCAGTTCCTGAGAGGACGCACCAGTCGGTTGAAGAGTGTTCTCTTGCCATGAAGTGTTTACTTATCTGCACAAATGAACGGGACTTGGACAGAGGCAGATAGTGGGGAAAGGGTGTCCTCCCCAAGGGCCAGCCCAAAGTGGAAAAGGAGGCATCACATCAGACACAGAATCTATGAATCTGGTTATGTCCATAGTCATTGTTCATACTTGACTCCTTTGATGGCCCCCTTCTCTTGAGCCAGTCCTGGAACCTCTGTGGTAGCTGTTGGAGGCATGAAAATGCCAGTAGACATCCCTAACTCTCCTTCCTATCTTCCTTCTCAGCCTGCCCTGCAGCAACGCCAATTGTCCTTTTTTCTGCTAATGTCCTCATTTTCCAAAGCGGATTCTTTTTTCTTTTTTTTTAATAAATTGTTTGCTGCTGGGAATCTTCAGAACATGGCCCTGACACCTTGATTTTTTTTTTCTCTGACGACATAACATCTGAGTGAAAAGTTCTGAAATATAGTTGAAAACAGCAAATGTTTATTTGCAATGGAAAACAGTTGGTCTTGAGCACTGAAATATAGTTGAAAACAGCAAATGTTTATTTGCAATAGAAAACAGTTGGTCTTGAGCACTGAAATATAGTTGAAAACAGCAAATGTTTATTTGCAATATGAAACAGTTGGTCTTCATAGCTGCCAACTGCTACGATATCGCCGTAGTTTGCTACGCCAAGAGAATGCTTGCTACGACGCTACTACGATCATTAAATTGCTACGGCGAAAAAAAAAAATTTGAATATACTTTCGTTTTGTTGGACAGCGCTAAGTAACGTCTCTATCGGTCTGTCGGAACTGCATTTCCGCTTTCGGTTTTACTGTAGCACGTAGATTTTTTTTTACAATTTGCCCTCTTCCTCTGCTTCATCTCTGTATAATAACATTATAGATATACTAAGAGTACTGTAGCTTTAATGTGGTCCGTAAAACTGGTTATAGGCCCGATTTCTTTTTAGAACGCGCGCAAAATTAAGTTGCTACTGTCAAATTGGAAATGCTACTGTGAAAATTGTGAAATGCTACTGTAAGCCGCATGAGCAGGTTGGCAGCTCTGGGTCTTGAGCACTGCCGTTTGTTTGTTTCCATTGCCATTTGTTTTTTTCCAGTCTTCCATTGCACATTCCACATCTTCCAGCCAGAGTATGGATTTTTTTCTCCTGAAAAGCCAGGTAAATGGACCAGTGAATGACAAAACATTGTCACACTGTGGAAAATGTTTCTTAATCAGTTTGCAATGCCATGCATTATACAATTAAAGTGGACCTTCAAAGAGAAAAGTACATCAACAAATATCATTGTCAGCACTTGTGTTTTCCAAGCAGATGTGAAGGAGGAGAGTTTAGGGAAACATCTGAGAAAGATTACTTGGTCGGGACATCAGGAGATGCATTGTGTGACTATGAACTGTGAGCTGAAGAGTAATAGGATTGAAGAAATCATGTCCAAGGACGGCATGGCAATGGAAAGCAACATGAACATGGCATACCCTGAGGGGGATAAAAAGCACTGAGCGTTAGAGAGGACTAGTTTGAAAGTACAGTCATTTTGTTGTTTAGAATTAGAAAGACAAGACTCTGTGTGTGTGTGTGTGTGTGTGTGTGTGTGTGTGTGTGTGTGTGGTGTGTGTGAAAAATTCACTCCCTAAAGCTGTTAGAATTATGGCCAGTATGCTCTGATTCAATCCTCAGTTTATTAAGCAATCTCTGTAAATATTATCAGACTTATTTGAAAATACAGATAATAACTGGAGCATATTCATAATAATAAGATGTAACTCATAGTTTTTTTTGTTTTTTTTTTATACTGTGTGTACTTGCCTTTTTTTTTATTTTTTAATTCTGCACTGTAACATATGAATACAGTTTGCATAAGATTGATTGCTAGTGCTTTGTTTTTATTTTCCAAAGTGTAGGTGAATAGAAAGAGGAAAGAATGTGTATAGTTATCACAAAGAAACTTTGAGGTTTTTCTGTTTTTCATTCTTTATTATTTTTCAATCTGCTCTTCAGAGAGTGGCGGTGGTCAGAGGAGCCGTTGGGACCATGGGAAATATCCGATGCTGCTACGCTGTGGCCACACCTTCTGTCAGCCATGTCTTGGCAAGTGTGAGACCTCTGTGGACACCATCCAGTGCCCCAAGTGCCAGGTACCAGCAGATGCAGGAATGCCTTGCACTGTGTCAACTGTATTCCCCTTGGTTTAGTGGTCACAGTGCTTGGACTTCTGTAAAATGTTTTACATGGAATCCATTAAGCAAGCTAGGATTGCTTTCATGCAGCCTTAGGACTGGCAAAAATCCACAGTTCAGGTATGCAGCAAAAGAGTGAAGCCCAACTAGCTAGATCTTTACAAGGAGAAACAAAACATACATCATACATAATCCTAGACATAATTTACTGACAGGTACTTTAGTCATGATTAGGACGATCTTTCTCCCACAGTCGCTAAATACCCACCTGTATGTTTAGACCTTCCTGCCCTGATCATGTGGTAACCTCAGTTTCAGTCTCCCTTCTCGTCCATGCTGTCATAGTTTGTACAAATCTGAAGTGTCAGCATATCATAGCCCGCTGGATGGAAACGGGGATGTCTCCACTTAATAAGAGGATGCACACTTTGCCTAGTCACTGAGCATTTATTCCTGTTAGCAGTGGACTTCACAGGCACTGTGCTGCACTTGCTGGGCCAACAAGTACCACTCAACCCCAAACTGAAGTAAAGGAATTTCACTGCTTTGCCTCTCCCTGTGGATTTTTTCATGATGACCTTATACTGGGTGCACCTCCAGTGTGGTGTTTAAAAACAAACAAAGAACTGGACACCCTGCATAATGTGGGGGTCAACGTGAGCACTGTAGAAACAATAAGGCCAAGATCAGAGGACACCGAAACCAGACGGAAAGAAAGGAACACCTTAGTTTTTCTTGTAATTATTCAAGGAAAAAAACAACGGACAAACAAAAACCAAAAGCTTTCAGTCCTCTTAATAGTTCTCAATACAAAAATTTGTCTGTTTCTGGGATCAAGCAATGAAACTACTTTTTTATTAAATTGTGATCATCTATTGAACAGAAAATCAAGAATGCACAACAGCCTACGAAAATCTGTTGAAAGGAACTGATAAATATACGGTCACAAATTACTCTGATGTTGGAGAGAAAAAAAAAAAGATAAAAAGAAAGATAAAACTAAAAAATATCTGGAACTTTTCCTATTCGCCAGGTTTTAAACACTGCAGATCATTTTCGTGTGTTTTTCCCCACCACCACCATTAAATACTTCCGGTTTTGACGTTTCCCCCTAATTTTTCCACTATATTTCTTTCTGATATATTGCCTTTCGAATTCTCTATTCTTCCTTTCCCAACCCTTTCTCCCTTTTCCCCAACCCATTAAACCCTTTTATCGATACTGGAACATAATCACCCAAAACAGCTGGCTGAGGACCCAAAAAAATTAAAGGTTAAAGGTTTTTCCCTAAAGCAGAGGTAAATTTTTAAAGAAATTTGTTAATCCCCATAAGGGGATGGTGCACTAAACCCCCAAAGGGTATAATTTTTTGCATTGGGAATGTTCTTTTCAAGAATTAGTAAGGTATCTTGTTTTAATTTTTTGGCAATTAAAAAGTATTGTTTAGGTAGCGGTATCATGTGAGTGTTTTTTTTTTTTTTTCTTGGGAAAATTTTTTTTGGTAAAATTTCCCTGAATTTTTGGCATTGTACCAAAAAAGGTTTTTGTCGTTTTTAAAAAAGGGTGGTTTTCTGTCTTTGGGAAAAGAAACCCCCCCCGAATCCCAAAAGGTTTGAAATAACTCCATGAAAGACCCCTAAAAACCCAAACGAAAAATCACTGAAACTGACTCCTGAAAATGAAATACACTGAAACGGAACTACACTGAAACTAAAACTACACTGAAACTGAACTACACTGAAACTGAACTACACTGAAACTAAAACTACACTAAAAACTGGACTACACTGAAACTGAACTACAGAAACTGACTAAACTCATCATGTATAGGTTCGGTGTCAGAGCGTATGACAAGGACTGGAAATGAAAACACCTTTTCTTAGTAAAAAGAAGTTAATAAGGGAAAGAGTAATTGATAAAAGTCAGAAAAACAATGTTAAAAGAACAGTCTGACTGAAAAGTGTGGTGTAAGGGGGGAGGGGGACTGTGTGTGTGTGCGTGGTTTGTGAAAGAGAGAGAGTACACAAGGAAAGTTTCATTCGAAACAAACTGTACAAACTTCAAGGGAAATGGACTCTAAAGTGCTATTTCAGCGCGTTATAGACTGCAGTTTTTAACATTGATATTCCGTCTTTTCAGTGTTATCTGTTAATTTTAGTCCGGAATTTTGGGATGGATGTATTTTTATGTCAGGGGAAAAATTCATCGTACCTATGCATAGTTTTAGTGATGACAATGACATATTTGACATGGATAATATCATGTAAGATATTTTTTCTTCTCCTTTCCCTGTTATCAGAAGACAACGAGAAAGGGCTTCAAGGGGGTCGTCCAGACATGTACACTGTGGGTGTGATGTGGGCACGGCGCCAGAACCTGGAGCGGTGAGTTGGAAGGGTGTGGTGCAAGAATGATGAGAGCTTGCCCACTCACGAGATTTTAAACAGTGGTGAAAATTGTTTAATTTTCATAGGAGAGTTCTGGCTGTTAGTCAGTTGTGCTGCCCTCACATTTTCATAAACTTAATTTTAAAATATGTAGTGACAGTTGAGTTTTGACAGTGTGATCATTGGTTTTTCTCCATAAGGAACTGTCTTTGCCATACTTTTGTGCATGGCAGATTGTTAAGCGACACTTAGGTTTGGAGAGCGGTTACGTGCACATGTTTGGGTTTTTGGACTGTCGGAAACAGGTGGGTTAGCAAGGACAGAGGAGTTCTCATGGTTGAAACTGCCATTGCTGCTTTGGTAAAGCTCTCACTGTGAGTTCCTCATGAGGACCTCGAGGTTGTTGACATAGAAAAATGAGAGTTGTTCTCAGCAGTTTTATTAGTTTTGTTTTGGTATTTTTAAGAGTTTCATACGAAGAAAGCCTGTTCATGTTAAACTCCTAATTCAGTGTGGTGGACGTCTGATAATGCATGCTGGTTTTTTGTTTCTTTTACACATCTTGATACAAAACATAATAGCTATTATCAAATGTCAAAGGAAGGGTAAGACATTGCACCCAGTATGCTGTTAAATACTCTTAGTAGAATCAGAACACTGTTTTTGATTTTAAAGGAAAACATTTCATTCTAACTGCATGACACAAAAATGGCCAGCGCGTAGTTCTTATTCCTAAGGCTCACTGTATCTGTCAAACTCGGGTATGTCAGTGGAGGAAAGGATAGCGCACAGCAATCCACTCACAGCTTGCTTACAATCTCATCATATATCATGCATTGTAACATCAAACCACTTGTAAAGTCTATAAACTTTATACAACATGATCATAGAAAGAAACATAAATGCATATGGAATAAACAAATAAAAACATTCTCTCTTTCTTGACTCTACCAAAACCATTATTAAATCATTCATTTAACTAACCGGGTATAAACGATTTTCACTTTACCTGGCAGGTGATCTTAATATTCACTAATCACTGTCTTTCTTTTCTTTTTTTCTTTTCACTGTCACTTTACAAGCACGACAAACTGCTGGCTCTGGTCAGGTTGGAACCGCTGGCACGGTCAGGTTGGACTGCTGGCACTGGTCAGGTTAGGACCGCTGGCGTTGTCAGGTTGGACTGCGATGGGAAGTGGGCGCTGGCCACGTATGAGGTCGAACCCGGTTCAGATGGAACAGTGACTATCAAACATCGATCTGTTTCCTTTCTTTCTTCCTGCATTAACGATTGCACTTCTTCTCTCTTTAGTTTGCTCTATCAAATGGTAATGGTTGCTTTTCTTTTCTTTTTCTTTTCTTCTTTTTCTCTTCATCAGTTAGAACTCTCTATCTCCCATCGAATAACGTAACCTCTGCAGACTTATTCGTGCTGAATGCCTCAACTTGGTTCTCTCCTTTCCTCCCCCCTATCTTTGCTTCTTCTGCCCAGAGCTTACCACCATAACTATTCTCTCTGTCTGGTTGTTCGTTTATCATCTTTCACTCACGCACTTCCTATCTTATCCTACAACCATCTGTCAAAGGCGAGTGCCATTGGTCAGTATTTTTACCGCTCGTACCCGGAAGTTACCTCCCTTTATTCCCTTGGATATTCATATCATGACATTCACGCCTACACGCCTTACTCTCTGTAGTGGTCATTGGGGTCATTTTAATTAATTAAGCTAGATCTCACCCCACTACACAATACCTTCCTCTCCCCTTTCCGGAGACGTCGACTTAAATGTGGACACTGAGTCTACAAATTGGCTAGATCAGTCTGGCCAGGCGTTGAGATCGTCGGGCAGACAAATCGAGGCATCGGTCAAGTACTTGTCCGATCTGGCTGGACCGAATGTTCAGTAGGGTTTAGGATTAGTCTCCTCGCTGTGCCCAAATTGGCTGTGTCGATGCTTGAGTGTCGGCCCGACGCATGAGGCCATCTACCTGGCGCCCGGATTTTGGTTGGGCTTATGTCCAAACAAAACTTGGCCCCCCCCCCCAGGCGACTAACACACGGAGTTCGGTTTTCTATTTTTTGTCCGTGACAGTATTCAAAAGTATGTCTCTGTATTTAAAAGGTAAACCCCTCCCACCAACCCCCAATAGCTAGAACTATAACGAATATGAAATATGACTGTTTCTCTAAATGATAGGGATAAACAGGAGGCGTGGTTTGTTTTTTTTCGTTTTTTTTTTTTTTAGATGATGAAGGAATAGTCTTCAAGAAAAGTGAGTACATGCGTTCCATTCCCCCCCCAGTGGTGGAGAAAAACTATTTGAGGTGCTGAAAAAAAACCTGAACAGACAGCTGGTGTCTTCTTTTATGTGACCACTGCTTTAGCACTTACAATATTTTCTGTTTTGGGAGGATCATTGCCTTGCCGAGGTTGATGGTAATGTTTTCACTTGTGTCTGTTGGTGGGTTTGTCTTTAAGCGGATGGACAAAAACTTAAAACTAACAGCCAACCTTGTGATAACCAAATTTGTCAAAGATGACTGTGGAACCCTGGACAACTTTTTTTGGTGTGGCTCCACAGAGTGGATCCGGGTCATTCCGCAGATCCACATCGGTTTGTTTAGCGAATTAGAAGGAATTGGAAGTAACTGTTACGGCACAGCAACAGTGAGTTCTGCAGTGGCAGATGAGGAGTGCTCAGCATGATAAACAGACAAGGAAAAAAGGAAGTAACTTATTTTCAAAAAGGACATGAAAAGTAACTTATTTTGTGCATCTGCAGTTCTAGGATATGGTTGCATTATCAATGAAATTATATGAACTTTCCTTTGAACATGACACACAAACACCAATTTGTGCTGACTGATTGTAATTGTTTAACAACTGTGACAATTAATATTGATCTATGAAGTATATGGTTTTAGTGGAATTTTATGTCTTTTTGTTGTGAGTGATACAAATGTTGCTTATGTTGAATTTTGCTGTGTACTATTAAAAGTAACAGGGAATACACAGAAGATGATTCAAAGAAGTTCTGCTGTGGTCAAGACACTGCATTACAGGGCTCTGCTTGCTTCCTTTCTTTATACATCCCCTTCGTCTGCCAGATCAGTGATGTACACACACCAGCAGGGTTTTGGGTTGGGAATCTGAGAAACATTCTCAGTGATGCATGGGTGAAAGGGATGAGCTTTGTGGTTTAAATGTCTTCCTCAGTGGAGTCTGTAGCACTAAACTAACTCTTTGAGTTACTGCCAGGGTCACAAAGTGCCCTTTGATGCGACTCGAACCCACTACTTCCAGAGTGCAGAGCTTGGACTGCTCCTTGACGCTGATGGTACCTCTGTGATCGTGGAAGGAAATAGTTATTCACTGATGGCTGGTGCCTAATTGATATGTAGCGATGTTCAGTAGTAAAAACATTGTTTGGATGCCTCATGTTATGTAGGGATGTCAGTGTAAAACAATGTTTGGTGCCTCATTGATATTGTAGGATGTCTGTAGTAAACATTGTTTGGTGCCTCTTTGATGTGTAGGGATGTCAGAGTAAACGATGTTTGGTGCCTCATTGTGTGTACGGGATGTCAAAAGTAGTAAATCATGTTTGGTGCTCAATCGATGTGTAGGGGATGGCAGTTGTGATTATGTGTGATACCTCAGTGTCTGTGGTGATGTCAGTTATGATGATGTGTGATACCTCTGTGTTATGTAGTGATGGCAGTTATGATGATGTGTGATTCCTCAGTGTCTATGTGGTGATGTCGATAATGGATGATGTGTGATACCTCAGTGTTATGTAGTGATGGCAGTTATGATGATGTGTGATACCTCAGTGTTATGTAGTGATGGCAGTTATGATGAAGTCTGATTCCTCAGGTTATGTAGGGATGTCAGTTATGATGTATGTGTGTACCTCTGTGTTATGTGGTGATGTCAGTTATAATTGATGTGTGATACCTCAGTGTTATGTGGTGATGTCAGTTATGATGTCTGATACCTCAGTGTTAGTGGTGATGTCAGTTATGATGATTGCTGATACCTCAGTTTGTTCTACAGGATGTCAGTTGTAACAGCATGAGAAATCAAGTCTTATACAAGAGGTTACAGATACTTGTGTGTACTATCAGTGTTGTGAAGTTTTTACTAGTATATGTAAATCGCCCTGTATGTAAAGATTTGTAAGTTATATATGGGGTATCTGAGCATTGTGAAGGGATGTAAATTATTCTGAAGCATAGTGCCTCCATTTTGGCATGGTTGTAAATAATGACAGGTGCATGGTCTTCTTTTTGTGAAAGCAGAAAGTAGGAATGATTAAGTGTTGTGGAAGAACTCAGTGGAGCTGATGCACTTAGATGTCTTGTGAGGGGGTTGACAATGGATAGGGACTTGCGTTTGGTTTGCAGTCAGTGTGAGAAAAAATCAGGTCTGGCCAGGCAAGGCAGAAACATGTCTGCTGCCTCTGACACTGTGGGACAATACAGGAGGTGGGTTCTCCTTGGTGATGCGAGTCATGAGCTTTTTTGTTTTGTTTTCAAAGACAATGCACACACTGTATGTATGCATGCACTCTCTCTCACTATATCACTCTCTTCTCTCTCTCTCTCTCTCTCTCCTCTCTCTTCTCTCTCTCTCCTGTTCTCATTCTATCTCTTTTTGTCTTGGCTGGATTGTAGGATACTCCATCAGGATCATGTGATGGAGGTTACTGCTGTCACTCCTTGGGCTCTCTTCCTTACCCCCCCCCCCCCTCCTCTCCATCAACTGTTTTGTTCCCACATCCTTCCTGTTGTTCATATCTCATGTCAACTCCACTTTGTGGTTTTTTGTTGGTTGGTTGTGGTGTTTTTTAAACCTTCTGTTTCATGTTCCTCTCGCAAACAGACCATTTAGATGTCGCAAGCTAGCAGTTGTAAATCTGTGCGGACATTGTTTCATTTACAAAGCTTCTTTTTTTGCTTCTGTCGTTTGAGCCCTGATCTGATCAGTAGCATGGACATTGGTCACAGGTCATGGTTTATTTTAAACATGTTCTTAATGTGTTGTGACATGACTGACGAACATCGGGTTGTTACTATCTCTGATATTTAGTGATTTGATAACTGAGTTTCATCTTCCTAACCCTTCTTTCTCCTCAAGCCCTCCTCAAGAAATAAGATTTATTTTTACTAACTTGCACCTGAACGTTTAAAAGGGGGGGGGGGCGGGTGGGGGGGGGGGTCGTTGATCAATACCTAGTAAAGGATGCCTTTTTTTTATCCCTGAGGTTTGAATTTCTGTGTTGTGTGTGTTTGTGCATGTGTGTGTCTGTACAAATTGTAGCAGTAGCATTTTGTTTTCAACAAGTGGGTGTAAGGGCCCCCTGTGGCCTGGCAGGTGAGTAAATTCGGTATCCAGGAAAGTAAGTTTTTTACAAGCAAAGCTTGTACGCCTACTGCTTTTAAGCACACTAAAGCCAGAACAAGTTTTTGTATAATTCAATTCTTTTCAACACAGCAGCAGTGCAGACATGCACGCACCCACACTGCTTGGGACTGAAATGTTCTTCAGGGTTTGCTGGATTAGGAGTTGACCACATCTCAGGTGATCAAATAATGCTGTTAGGATAAATCCAGTCTTTCATGTTAACCATACTTTGGATGATCTGTTTTTTGTCTGAAGTTGGTAGTTTGATAGTGAGATCCTGTACTCGGTATAAATGCTCTAGTTTTCATGTCTTTGATCGTTTCTTTGTTCTGTTCATAACCCTTTCTCTTTGACTGTTCGTGATTTATAGTTGCAGTTGGTGATGTAACTCTGTTCTTGAAATTAAAACCATGGATGGCCACCGTTTGCTTGTAATTATACTGTGCTGAGTTGTGTGTTCATTGAAAGGTGGTGTGTGTTGTAGGTCGCCGTGTGTCGAGTGCAGGAACCTGCCCATTGCCAGTGTCTGAAGTGTGAGAGTGTGCTGTGACGATCAGCTTTGACATGGTAATATGCCTGTCTGAATGAGTCATTGACTGTTACACTCCCCCCTTAGAAATGACCCTGCTTCTGACATGGTATTACTGCTGTCTGAATGAGTCATTGGACTGTTCCATCCCATAGAAACAGACCCTGCTTTGACATGGCAATACTGCTGTCTGAATGAGTCATTGGGACTGTTACCACTCCTAGAAACCAGACACATGCTTTGACATGGTAATACTGCTGTCTGAATGTGTCTTTGAGACTGTTACCACTTCCCATAGAATCAGACCCTGCTTTGGACCATGGTAATACTGCGTCTGAATGAGTATTGGACTGGTACCATTCCATAGGAACAGATCTGCTTGGACATGGTACTATGCTGTCTGAATGAGTCATTGGACTGTTACACTTCCCATAGAAACAGACCTGCTTTGAATCTGCTGGTCTGAATGAGTCATTGGACTGTTACCCCACTCCCCATAGAAACAGATTCTGCTTTGAAATGGTAATACTGCTGTCTGAATGAGTCATTGGACTGTTACCATTCCATAGAAACAGACCCTGCTTTGACATATGCTGTCTGAATGAGTCATTGGACTGTTACCACTTCCCATAGAAACAGATCCTGCTTTGACATGGTATTACTGCTGTCTGAATGGAGTCGTTGGACTGTTACCACTTCCATAGAAAAGACCCTGCTTTGACATCTGCTGTCTGAATGAGTCATTGGACTGTTACACACTCCCCATAGAAACAGACCCTGCTTTGACCTGGTAATACTGCTGTTGAATTGAGTCATTGGACTGTTACCACTTCATAGAACAGTCCCTTGCTTTGACATTGCTGTATGAATGACGCTCATTGGACTGTTACCACTACCCATAGAAAACAGACCCTGCTTTGACCGGTAATACTGCTGTCTGAATGACGTCATTGGATGTTACCACTTCCCATAGAACAGACCTGCTTTGACATGGTAATATGCTGTCTGATGAGTCATTGGACTGTTACACTTCATGACAACTGTCCAGGCTTGAAATGGTAATTACTGCTGTTGATGAGTCATTGGACTGTTACCACTTCCAGAGGGAACAGACCTGCTTTGACTGGAAATACTGCTGTCTGAGGAGTCATTGGACTGTTACACTTCCCATAGAAACAGACCCTGCTTTGACAATGGTAATACTGCTGTCTGATTGAGTCATTGGACTGTTACACTTCCATAGATACAGACCCTGCTTTGTCATGGTAATATGATGTTGAATGAGTCATGGACTGATACCACTTACCATAGAAACAGCCTGCTTTGACATGCAATATCACTGTCTACGAAGAACTGAACAGGACATGGGCAGTTATCACTTCCCATGAAACAATCCTGTTTTGACATGTCAATACTGCTGTCTGATGATACCGGACTGACATATGGCATTTACCATTCATTCAAAACAGGCTCTGTTTTGGACTTATAAACAACTGAAATTGCATTCCAGTAGTTTAGCAGCTATGTCATAGGATTTCTTTTTTTCAGGACATTATTTTTATTGGTGTGACTTTTTCCCTTTATTTATGTATGAGTTTGACAGCCCTGGAATGACTGTTAGTGGCTGGTGGGCTACAAATGATTAAAACTTGGAATTTGAAACCATCATCTTTGTTTATTAACTTCATTACAATTGAGGTTGACTTAAATCCCGAGAGCAGTCTTTGGTCTTGCAAAAAACCAGGGTGTTTTGTACTATTCATTTCATTTTGCATGTTTGGTTATTGTCATGGATGTGTGGTGTTTTTTTGTTGGATGGTTTTTTTATATAATGTTATCTTAAGCTTGAATTGATGTCAGAACCTGTTTTTTGGAGAATGTATCCCCAGGGAGGAAAGTGGTTGAGTTGATCATGTCTTGATAGAAAAAAAAAGGTGTGAGTGTGTGTGTGATAGAGAGAGATTGATAACCTTGATCTAACAGGGTAATTGCATGCCTAATAGATGTTCATTTTCTGTCCATGCAGGTCCACTCAGAGTCGTTAGTTTTCGAAAGCAGCAGCTGACACCACTACTGGACAGTGGGTGTACCTATGAAGGTAATTTGTCAATCTCTTGGAATGGAAACAGAGTGACAGAGACAAAAGGATCAGACTGGCTGGAAACGAACGTCACAGTTGTAAATAACAGTAGTAGTGGTCTTACCCAGTCAAAACATGTTGGTCAAAGCTCTGAAATAACTGTATATGTACAGCTGAATGATCAATCATTCAAGGGAAATATAATTATTGTACTCAGTGTGTCTGTGTCATCTCATATTGTTCAGAATTTCAATCAAATTAAACTTGATACTGTTGGAATTTCGTCATTATTTCTGAAGTACACCAAATTTTTTTCTTCAGTGCAGATTTACTCTGTAAAAACTCTGTTGAACTTTTTTGCTGTGGGCATTGCTACAATAAATGACTTTGTTGTGATGAGATTTGTTGTGTTTGTGCGTGCTTGTTGGAGAAAAACTGAGCTGTCTGGCGGTAATGGTCTTACAAGTTATTCCATCTTTAACTGTAAAAAGTCTTGATTACTTTAGATTATCACTGTTTGTCAGAGATTGCATGATAGTTCAAATCAAGGTGATTATTGAATACTTGTCTGACAGGGTTTGGTTCAGGAATGTCGTATCCATAGAACTTCAGGCTTCATGGTATGTTAATCGGTCATTCACCTGTCAAAAATATGTCACTACAAACATGCTGGAGTCTAATCTTGCATAGAAACATGCATACAGACCATACAATGTGATGTTGAATGCTCTGTAAAGGATAATAATGTGAAGTGTGTGGTGTATGCATGGGTTGTGATGACAGTGGATTTTGGAATAGTATATATTCAGCCTTTGTGAAGAATCACACTGATTTGATTAAACGAAAGAATGCACTGAAAGCAGGGTGCGTACAAGAGTCTGATGTTAAATATTGCAATCGTTACGTGTGATCATGCCCTATTTTAATAATAACTGGTCTTTTTCACAAAGCAGTGTTTCAATGTGTAGATATTTAACACTAGTTGGTGTATGAACATGACATGGAACCTTTGTATAGGGGTGGACTGAGTGGTAATTTGGATTATTTCTGTGCACTGATGACTGTCACATTACCAGGTCTGAGCATTTCCATGTTTGTGAACTGAAATCAGTTGACAGTATAGACAGATGTTTGTGATTGAGTGAGCATTTAATGAATCAGCAAGAGGTTAAGATCTACAGGTGAAGCACTGGCATCCCCAAAGAGCATTTGGCGTCATATACTGTACCATGTCAGACAATAGCATTAACGGCGTTAGTCAGCTCTGCCACGCCGAGTTTTGTGTGCTAATGCAGTAATAAGACAGTCAGTGCTGCCCCCCACCCGTTCGACGTAGGAAGAAGCAGTGTAACCTCCGTACCTCATTCTTCTCGGCTGCCGTGTCAAGCAAGTAAGTCTTGTGCTTCTGTCTCGCCTTCTCTTTGCCGGTTGTGTTAAGATAGCTTTGTGTTTGCTTATTGTGGTGCTTGCACGCTTCACCCTTTTACTCTTGAACGGTGGGGGCTTTGGTTTGGTGCGCTTTATTTACCTATTTAACCGCGCCATCCTCGCCTTTGTGCTTTGTACGGCACTCGCGACTTCGCCTTTCCGTTCTTTCGATCTTCGAAAGTACGACCTCTTGATCTGCCCACTGTGTGCGCCATTTATGTGTCCCAAATTATATGGTAAACGATTCTCATTACTAACTGGGGGCCCCCCCTGGCCCCCCCACCCCCGTGTGCAATTGCACATTTATTCGTACTCCTTAGCCTTTATTACAAGGTACACCAGGGGTATTTACTCTTGTGCGCCATTGCGCGTCACTCTGACGTCGATCCCTTCCCGGTCATCGATCCGCCATCTTCGATTGTGCCACCCGGTTGCCATCCCGACCATGTCTGCCTGGACCTCACACACCTTGTTTGGCAGGACTCGGCTTCCCCGGGCTCATTTTCCTGTACCTTATTTATATTATTACAGGTATAGAGATTGTCTTGCGATCTCTTGATCTACACAATTGTGCACACTTAGTAGTACCCATTTAGTAACATTAGTTAGCGATCACATGTTTTATCGCGTTTGTGCTTTCTTCTCGGCATCGCGTTTTCTCTTCATATACCGCACCTCCCTGTGCCCTCACGTGGCGGTTCAGAGCTCTTTTCTATCCCTCGATCCACCGCTTTGTCTCCTCTTTGCGATCGTGCGTCCGCGATTGTTCACCACAGTGCCAAACATGGTGAAGGACATTAACGGGTCGAGACTCTCTCTGTTCGGGAGGCGTCCTTTGCCCCGGAGGACCCGCATGTCGATTCAGGGGACAATCGCTCGCACCTAGGATGAGCGTATACGGCCGGTGTGGAGGAGGGTTCGCGCTGGGGACGCGGCGACCATCGTTACGATACCTCCGTGACCGTCCGGCGGACTCACGATCGTTGCGTTCTGGTAGCGAAACAGGCAATCGGCCTTTATTGCCAAGGTCTTTTCTTTCTACACTGTAGAAATCCAAAGGCAAAGGCTCCCTGAAAGGACCTGGCCAGTTCAAAATCTTCCTGCCTCCCTGGCCAATTGCTGTTCGCCTTCGTCGCACAAGAGACTCTCCTATCAGGCTGGCGTTCCCGAGTCTCCTCGGCCCCGGGGAACCTTACCGAGGGCGGCACCGGCACGGTGACGGGACTCTCGGAGGAATCACGCCCCGTCACTCGATCAGATGGACTCGTGGCGTTTGCTTGCCCCACATTACCGTCTCGCTGTCCCATCTCGCTCTCCCATCGTGTCCGAGTGCAGCACCAATCGGACACGAGGAGCGTTCATCACTCGGTGGAGGGTGTTGTGGGCAGGTCTTTGGTGGGTCTCCCCCTCTGACCACAACTACGGGTCAAGGGACGCAGGCATCGGACTAGGTAGGGATCTGCGCTTTCTCCCCCAGACGGTCGAAACACCCGATCGGACTGTAGCTACTTTTACCTGGGGTACAGGTCGTTGGGGAGCGGACTTCTTCGCTCCCTATTGGGCAACGTCCGCAGTCCCGTTCATCCGGGGGGAGGATCTCGTCCAGCGGGACTAGGGGTAAACCTTTGGTCCCTTGAGGTGGTCTCGTCACTGCAGCATTCCAGTCCGCTTCACGCGGCCAGGGGGGCTCGGCTACCTGCCACCCACGGCCACCCTGCCATGCAGGGGGCCGGCATGGTCCTCACCGGGAGACGCAGGAAGGCAGTGCTCTCCCGGGGCGGTACGAGAGAGCTCGCCTTCTCGCTACCCACCCATGGTGCCCCACGGGTACCCGGCAGTCCCCTGAGGTTAACCCTGCCCCAGGCCGCCACACCCTGCGTACTCCCCGGGGACCGGTGGCTCCATGCCCCGAGAGGATACCAGTGTTAGGGCTGACACCATTTGACTCCATCTTTCGGTCGCATGTGGCATCCGCTTCTTTCAGCTGGATTCGTCCTGGGTCCCCCTCCCTCTAGGGCGCTGTCCGATCGGCGATCCCTATCTGCTGCCGGAGTATGGAGCCACAGGGACCCGTCTCGTTTTCTCCACTACCATCGAGGCGGGGACTCCACGCTCCCCTGTCTGGCCCCTGAAGGTGGATCTGGACTTCCCTTTCCAGGAACACTGTCCCACAGCTGAGGACGGGGTTGAGGGGCTCCTACCCCCAGTCTGGTACTTTTCCACCTTGGAATGCTGGAGCCCAGATCTTGTTTGTTAAGGAATCCCCATCCCTCTGAACACATTTTCTCCTTTTCCGTTTACGCCTGGTTCCTCTGCCCAGCTTTCAACGCAAGGATAGTCGCCCCCAGACCCTCATCCCCTTGTAGGATCAGATCGGCATCCCTTTCGCGGGTGCACAGGCGTCCCTCCGCGGGGATTGACTTCTTGTCAGCCCCTAACGCAGATACCAGTAGGAGTTTTTCCTCAAGGGACTACGGCACTGCACTCTGTGTCTTCGTCGCTGACGACAGTGAGACAGACTCTAGCTGTTGGCGACCCCTGATGCGCTTTCGTATTACAAGATATCGCATCACCTTCGGCTGCGTCGGACAGCGCAGCAGGAGTCACTTTAACTGACTGTGGCAGTGAGAGATGCCTGTACTATCACAGGCCAATCTCTCAGGCCGTGCTGTCACGGTCTCCAACCCCTCCCAGGCGCTAAGTCGGCCGTGCGGTGCATCCCTGGGCAGGACCAGTCGCTGTTCGGCAGCCTATTCGAATCGGATACAGGTGAATGACTCCCGCGCAAACCCTATCCCAGCAGTCACCTGGGACCACACAGCACGGCCCGCCAATAAGCACTAATATCCCCTCTCTGCCAGCAGACACGGGTCCCGGAGGTAACTGGGGGAGTCGCCATTGGGGGACTCATCCTTATACCTCTATTTCAAGACGCTACTAAGTCTCGTCTGCAAGATCAGGGTTCCAGTAAGAACTGGAAGCAGTCTGTACTTGCACTTGAAATCTGCTCGCAATGGGTTTCCGTACAAACGGCGAACTCTAGCTGAGGACGATGCGTATGCGTCTCGCAGCTGTGTTGAGATTGTTATCCTATATGCAACGGCGGATACTCGCACATTATAAGTGTCGTCGCTCTATGTGTTCCCCCATGTGTTGTCCTTGGTTATTCGCGTGAAAGACGCGTTCTCTTGACGCGCCCCTTCCGATCATCTCTCTAGCCATACAGGCCTCGAACGTGTCCTCGAGTCCAGAAGTATCAGGATGGCTAAGAGAAGCGAAGTAGGTGATCATTTACAGGGACTGTCCGAGCTACGGCGCACGGTGTTGAAGGTTGAGAGCCTCTCACAGGTGTCTCGGTTTGCTGTACAGTGCATCCCCCTCTAATCCTACGTCTGAGAGTCATTACGCTTGTCATTGTGTTTCTCTCTCATTAAAATTGATATTTAATTATCCTACCCTTGAGTGTGGCGGATAGGAGACAATTTCTGATCGCAACGTTCTACTGAAGTTAGTTCGGACCATGTGCGTGTGCTTGGCTCCGCCGGTGTCCTTAGAGAAGGCATAGCACAGCTCAATGTCTGGATAGGGGTGTTCAGCACCCCTGTAGAGGCTGTGAAGCTAGGCGTTGTCTCGTCTGCGCGTCCACATCACACATCTAGTCTTGAGACTCAGATTCGAGTGTCAGTCCACTCACAGTCTTTAGCAAAGTGATGGGGCCTCGGCGCAGATGATATGACAGTAGTAGAGCTAATACTGTCTCCCCCCGTCCCTACTACCTCTACTCGGGCTCTCCCACTCAGGCCCAAAACTAGAGCCACTCTACCTATATCCCCCCATCCACACCACGCCCAAACTTCACATCACGCAACTACCACACATTTGTCTACATCTCCTTGGGTTCGTCACCCCAACCAATACCAAAAGGCAGAGCTCTCTGCCACGTCAGCGATTCATTCCTATTGGATGAGCTTCGACACCACCGCCATGGTAGTCTCCCCGACCCGGAGAGAGAGTTCCGTCGCCTAGTGGACCTCATCCCCTCCTTCGACTCTCTCCCATTACTTCGGCAAGGACACTTTCGTCCCTTACTGGGGATTGTTGGAGAAAGTCCCCTGTCTCCTTTCATTCCCCATGCAGGGTTCCCAAGCCGACAGCTACTGCCGGGATGGGGTTACGCCGTCATTGTGTTGTCCCAGACCAACGACAGCTGGAAACCAGTACCCTTTCCCCTAGGGCCCTTGGTTCGTTTGGGGCAAGGAGGAGTGGCCTCAGCCCATCACCCTGGCCCCCGGAGTTTCACATCTCCTCCCTTTCCAGGCCCTGGGAACTTTACCACTGACGCCTCCAACTCGGGCTGGGGGGTCCCATTTGGAGAGCAGTCACGCCTCGGGGGTTGGGATTCCTCTGAACCTGCTCGTCTTCACATTACATCTTGGAACTGGAACGGTTCAGGCTCGTCCCTCTCCACTTCCAGTCCATAGTCTCCCGCCGATTCGTTCTTCCGTTCACGGACAAACACTTCGGTAGCTGTTACATCAACAAGGGGGGGAGGGGGGGGGGGGACACACTCCATCGGCCTCTCTTCCCTCCGTACAGAGGCCCTCCTCCATGGTGTCACACGCAGGGGGTCCACCCTTCGCGTGAGACACATAGCAGGGACACACAATATCCTGGCAGACACTCTCAGCCTCTCCAAGTCTGTCCTCCACACGGAATGGACCTCAGCAGCATACCCTAACCATCCGTGTGGGAACATTGGGTCAGACCCATGATCGACCTGTCTGCACCACTCGGTTCAACTATTGTTTTTTTTTTTTCTGCCAGTGTTGTGTCTACGGTCTCGAATCCCAGGGCTTCCTCCATCGACGCCCTATCCCTTTCCTGGTCCGGCCTCAAGCTTACGCCTTCCTCGCTTCACCGATCCTCCACAAAGGTGATCAGGAAAGGCGTGAATCGAGAGGACCCTGGTCCTTCTCATAGCCCCGTGGTGGCCCACTCAGTCCTGGTTACGGACCTCAAGTCCCTCACTCCGCACCCCTCTTCGGTTTTTGAACACAGGTGGGACTGCTCAGGCAACACCCGTTCGGGGTCTCCTCACGCCATCCCAGATGCTTCGCCTCCACGCTGGCTTCTGTGCAGCCCGGTTGCGAGCAAGCTAGTTCCACTCTCGAACGGCAGGTCCCAGTCCGTCCCATATACTCTCTATCGCTGGGGACCTCTAGGAACTCTCGAGACCTAGCCATGTCTCTCGCTGAGCTAGCAAGAAGTCCCTTTTACATTTAAGATGAGGGAAATGGGTTCATGTGTGCGAAGACAATTCTGTCTCTCACATCGCCCCCTCCAATATCAGATAGGGAAAATTTCCTGTCCCACTTAACCTCTCTGTTGCTCCATACGGGGCTACTGGTCGGCCATCTGCCACCACGACCATCGCAAATGGGGGGGACCTTCCTTGAGGATTGACTTCCTTCTAGTCAGATCTCCAGAGGGGCTGCTCTTCGTGAGGCCCAATCCCTAGACGTGTTCCCCTTTGGGATCCTCTTCAACTTACTTGACGTCCTCAGGAAACCCCCCTTTTTGAGCCTGTCTCCTCCATTTCCTTCGACCTTCTGTCTATGAGGACTACCTTCCTCCTCGCCCTCGCTTCCGCCAGAAGGCGAGGCGAATCCATGCCCTTATCGGGGACCCAGAGACTTTGCATTCACAGAGAAGGCTCCGTCTCTCTTAAGTTCTTCCCGAATTCTAGCTAAGAAAACAGGCGAACCCGGTAGTGCCTCTCTTACCTCGTCATCCGCCGCTGGGCGGATACAATAGGGGGAGGAGACTCCTCTTCGGACATAGCCCTTTGCCCCTCTCGAGATTAAACACACTACTGGGAACGCTCGCGGCCCAGGCGCGTTTCGCAATGACGTCTCCTTATTTCCATCAAAACCAGTAACACGGAAGACCTCTCAGCTGGCACTGTCTCTGGGGTCCCCAAGACGTCAGAACGGCCTATCCCCAGCCATCCAAGGACTCCCCGTCTTGTCCCCCGGGCTCATGTGCCTCAGATGCGCTCGCCGCTTCTGCAGCATTTCAGATCGGTTCCATGCGCACCTCCAGAGGCAGCCTTTTCTGGCCCGATGTTGCAAAATCCCTTCATAAATTATTTAAGGGGACATCCGATGACCAGGGCTGATGGTTTAATGGGATACCTTTGTGTGCGGCTATTATGCCATCATATTGGTAACCCCAGGAACCACTAGGGCACTCGCCCTCCTCCTTTTCCTATGAATTCTGCTATGTCTGACATGGTACAGTATATGACGCAAAAATGGGAGTTTGTATTATACTCCCTGTTTGGCTAGTATACATACCATGTCAGACTCTAATGCCAGCCCTGCCTTCCACACTAGCGCAAGGTTCTGGGGTTACCTTGCGCGACTGGCCTCGATGAATGAGGTTCGGGAGGTTGACACTGGCTTCTTCTACGGGCGGAAGCGGGTGGCATCAAGTGACTGTCTTATTACTGCATTAGCCACACAAAAAACTCGGCCTGCAGAGCTGACTAACTGCCGTGAATGTATTGTCTGACATGGTAGTATACTAGCCAAACAGGGAGTATAATACAAACTCCATTTTTCAGTGCTTGAAATGCTTGGAGTGAATGGTTGTAACTTTTAATTAAAAGAGGGAAATTGCAGGTTGCCAATCACAATTAGGTTAGGGGAAAAACAGATTCAGATGATTAATGAAAGGCAAAGAGGCACAAGTTATTGTGAGCAGAGTTTTGGGTTTGTTTTTTTTTTATTGAGAGGGAGCTATTAAACAGGTCATAAGCAGCATGCAGTAGGAAAACAACCAAAACAGCCAGTTCGTATTGGTAGAGTGTGGTTTTTGGTTCATTCGTGTAGAAGAAAAAGGAACAGCCTAGGTGTGAATGAAAAGATGCATGTGTTCATAGGATGTTGGTGTACATTTAGCACAATTTACAATGTTTACCTAAGCAGCATATGTGATTTATTGTGTTTCAGGAATAATTGTCTCATACATATGTAACTGTGGATTCATGTTTCTGTTGTTCGATTAACATGCATGAATCTTTTACTGGGCATTCTCACACTGGCACATACGCAAGAGCGTGGTTTATTTTGTTCTTCGGCAGAATGTATTCGAAGCAAAAGGTCATAGGATTTGGGGACTGAATTAGCCTCAACAAAAAAACTAAATGAGTTTGACTTTGCTGTTTGACCAGTACAGCAGTAGCAATTCTTGTGGTCCTTGCTGTGGGCCCAGTCCACAGGAGAATGGAAATACCTGCAGTGACATTCACTTGTTTTCCCCCCACTGCCCCCAGCATTGAGCCCAGAGACTACACGTTCCGAATGTGCAGGCGCTCATCGAACAGTGTCAGGATTATAGTACTACTGTAACCAAGATAACCAGCCCATCAGCATCTCGCTGTGTCATCGTGAGGGGATTCACTGGGCCATGATGTGTTGATCGGAAGACAAGGTCTTTGTGTGTGTTTGTGTCTTGGGGGGAGAGAGAGAGAACGTGATGTGGAATTGTGTGTTTACAAATTTTCATGTCAAGTATGCATGGTGTTTGTGAGTCTATAGCCACTTGCTTATCAGCGAGTTTGTGTGTATCGTGCGTTCGGCTGCCATGTTCTGATTGGATTCATGTGCTGTAGTTGTGCATTGCACATGTGACAAGAACTGAAAAGCGCTCCCAGTCATCGACTGAATTAAAGATATTGCCAATCATTTTCATACTTTAGAGTGCTCTGTTTATACTGGTTATATTCAGACCACACTCAATTTCCTTTTTACAAGGTGTTTATCACTACTTTCACTTACTTGCTTACTTTTGATGGGGTATTTCTGATGTTTTTTGACCCCTTCCTGTGTTGCGTGTCTTGCTTGTTTTGGTTTGAAGTTTCTGGATTTGAATCTGATCAGAGGGCATTTTCAGCTATGTCAATTGTGGTGAGACCGAAGAGTGTTGAAAATGCTTGTGATCTGAATGAGAATACTAAGCATCATTAGGCTTTCATGTGTTGAGAAATGCTGTGTGGATTGTTATGGGATTAATAAATTACCACACACATTTCGTCTATTACTTGTGCTGTGGGTCTGAATGGGACTATCTAATTACCGGACTTGTTTGTTCTGTTAAAAATGTTGTGGTTTGAGATTGGAAGATTTGCGCCAGACTGGTAGATCTGTTAATAATGTTGTGGTTTGAGATTGGAAGTTTTAGCGCCAGATAGGTTAAGATCTGTTAAAAATGTTGTGGTTGAGATTGGAGATTAGCGCCAGACAGGTTTGATCTGTTACGAATGTTGTGGTTTGAGATTGGAAGATTAGCGCCCAGACAGGTATGATCTTAGAATGTTGTGGTTTGAGGTTAGGAGATTAGTGCAGGCAGGTATGATCTGTTAGATGTTTTGGTTTGAGATTGGGAAGATTCGCGCCAGACGGTATCTGTTAAGAATGTTGTGGCTGAATTGGAAAATATTAGTACCAGACAGATATTTAAATTGTTAGATTGCTGTTGATCTGAATGGGGAATATTAGATGCCATTCAGGTTTCATCTGGGAAGGGGTGTGGTGGTCGAAATGGGAATACAAAGCACCAGAGCGTTTTCATCTGCAAAACTGATGTCTCTGGGTGTGTTGCTCAAATTCATGACCTACACCATGCAGGTGTTTGCATCTCTCAGTTCCTGATAAAAGATATAAAAGAAAGTAGGTGTGGGTCTCAGACTAATGGAACTCAATCAGGAAATCATTCTCATCATTATTCTCATCTGGGTGATGACCAGAAAGATGTCCTTTGGGACTTTGTTTTTGTGGTGAGCCTGTTGTGTGTTTTCCTCAACATCCCTCCTGTGTTGATGTCTCGTTCGTGGGCAGGGCCATGGTACCAAGTAGAAGATGGCAAACTCCCTGTGGAGACAGAAAGGGAGGGGGCGACAGAAAGGGGAGGGATGCTCGGTGATGGGGACCCCCAGTCATCTGTAGGGCAGTCAGCAGGTTGTGTAATGAAGCACAAGAAGGCGCTGTAGAGACCCCAGAGTGGATGGGAACACGCACAGTGTCTCGTTGTGATGGGCTGCCTCATGAGAAAATGATACTGAGGTTCCTTTTGGACTGCTGGTTCTGAGACTTGACAACTTGTCCTGGACATGTCTGGGTGGAGTGTCGTGGAACAATAGGGCTGGACAGTATGATAGGGTTGTTGACAGCAAATATAGACTTTGAGAGGGCATGGCAGGTTGTGGGAGAATAGCTGCTGGTGTTTTGGAAACTCCCAGAGCTGTGCCGCCAGTGGCTGCTGTGGTTTTGGACTGGGGGATGTGGCTTGAGTGGTGGTCTCCTGGATAAACTCATTTAACTATAAAGTATGAAGTTCTTGAATCCGTACTTATCCTCTCGCAGGGGACGATTGTTCTCTGTTCCACCTCACCTCTGCACTTTTAAGATAGCCCAGGGGTGGAAACTTGAGGTTGAAAAAAGACATTTCTGAGGTTTGGGGAATCACAACCGCAAAAAAATCTCTGCGGAGACGTAAGCAGGGGTACAAGAAAGAAGGGAGCCGGGGTTTGAGCTGTGGGGATGCTGCTGATTTGTTCATGCTCCTCCCACCTGCCCACTGTCATGTATGTGTCTTTTAACCGAAATGCTTGGAAAAAACAATAGTCATTGGAACATAGCGTGGGCATTAAGTCTGACTGAGAAGGCCACAGTACAGGAGCCAGTGGAATTTTCGTACTGTAACTTTCTTGGTAGGAATTGTGCCAGTATTTGGAGACGGGGGGGGGGGGGGGTTGGAGGGGGGGTTGGGGGGGGGGGGGGGGGGTGACGGGCGGTAGGTCATCTCTGGCAAAATTCATTGGTGGTCTCAGCTATCAATTTGGAAAGGCAGGCTTAAGTAGCGAGTGCAGGCCCTGAGTAGTGTACTTGTTAAACATGTTAAGTTTGATCAGATCAGTTTGATGAAATTGAACTATTGGAAAAGAAATTTAAAAAAGAGTACCCTGAAAGCCCCAGATTGTGTCTTTTGAATCGTTGGGAAATAATCCCAAAAGAAAGCATGCCCCAACCTCTAACTTTCATGGCTTTTTTTTTGTTTTTGCGTCGTCAAGTGTTCACCATGCTCTTTCAAATGGAAGACGTAGGTGTTTTGTGTGTGAGGTGTGCTCATGTGGTTTGTCAGGATCTGACAGGTGCGGCAGCAGCCACAGGGGTACTGTCTGTTGATGTGATGTGCTACCTTTCAGAACCAAGAGTCCCTGGCTGAAATGGAGCCTGCATGTTGGTGGCCCAGGCAAAACTTCTGGTGACTGGAGAGGCATACAACAGGTCGTGCACTCTCAGTGTGATGAGATGTTTGTGAATAGAGCAGGTGGAGGAGGGAGGGGCCGCATGCATGTGTGTATGTGTGTGCATATGGGGTGTGATGGTGTGTATGCCACCCATCCAGGCTGTGTGGTGTTTGCGTGCGTGTTTGAGACTCTGTGTGTGTGTGGGTGTGGAAGGCATTAAGTGAAGCCTGTTATTAGGAAATACTGAAAATGAGCTCTTTCAGTGAAGAAGGAACCTTCAACTAGTTCAAAGGAAGTAAGCATGTTGCATTGGAAATGGAGAAAAATTGATCCAGATAACAACTCAGTTGAAGGGATGGCGTTTTGAAAGGGAGCGAGGTCTTCATTATACTTCCACTGTATGATGTATTCTGGGTTGTTAGAATCCTCACATCTGTGTCTGATGGTGCTGATGTAATTGGGTCACAATGTGGTGTAATGCTCATACCACAGTTACAAACCAAAAAACCCCAAAACTCTGGGTGTGCAGAACTTTTCGTAACAGTAGTTATAACTTTGGCCTTTGTTTGAAGCTGCCTCAAATGATTGAAGATCAACATGGCTGGACAAGTTGTTATAAGCCTTTTCCATCATTTATACTTGACTTTCTTGCTAATAAAGGTCAAGGTCACAACATGTCTACAAAGGATGGGGGGGGGGGGGGAAACAGAAAATGACACCGAACAGGAACACAGAATTTCTTTTTTTTTCTGCAATTCAATGGAATCCAGTCAACCTGAATGTCTGTGGGGTCATCTGCAGAGCGGTCTGTCATGGAGTGTGGGTCACCAGTGGTTGTGGTTGTGGACATCTTCAAAATCTCTCTGTCCATCCAGCAGCAAAGTGAAGACCTGAATCAGGTAAGTGTGGTCATGCCCAAGACAATGTGAGCCCACGGTTAACTGCCAGAGCTGTGCGACGTATGGATGTTGGATTAACACTTAAGTGTACTGCCAAGGTGAAAAAAAGGTGGTGTTTTCTTTTAGTCTAAAGTCTTTCCAAGACCAAACAGGAAAATTTAGTTGTATCATATGAGTGGCATGTGTTGTCATTTTAGTGTGGGTATGTGTGTTTTGTGTGTGGGTGTGTGGGTGTGTGTGTGTGTGTGTATGTGTGTGTGTGTGTGGTGTGGTGGGTGTGGCATGTGCATGCATGATACATATGTGTGCACTTACGTGTGTGTGTGTAGGAGGTGAATCGCTGACACCCCTGGCTCAGGCGGACACCAGCAGCGTGGTGGAAGAGGTGAAACTGCATTTCAGAGAGCTGCACTCCTTACTTCAGGCCAGGTGAGAGCCTCTGGGGCCACACTCTGATGTAGGCCTTGGGACCAGGGATCAATAATGTCTGTGAACAAGCTTGCAAAGGAGCATTCTTGACCATTATTATTATCTTTTGGTCAACGCTCTCTCTCCTTCCAAGGACCAACTGTCTGGAATACACTTCCGATCAGTGTTAGACAGCTACCTTCACCCTCTCTTTCAAATCTGCCGTTAAAACAAATTTCTTTCATCAGTCGTAACCTCCCCCCCCCCCCCCCCTTTAACTTCCCAATCCACCTTCCGAATGTCTGAGTGGGTTTTTGCGTGCACGCGTGAGTGCCTGGTGGTTGTGTCGCTTGTACATGCAGCTGTGTTGATGTGAGTGCGTGCGTGCATGCATGCGGGTGTCTATAAACGTGGATGTGTGGTCATGCGGGAGCACGTGTACACGCGCGCTCCTGCGCGGGTGCACATATGTGTGTGTGTGTGTGTTGTTGGTTATGTAAAGCACTTAGAGCCCTTTTTTTTTTTTTACATTATTATTATTGTAGGCATCCTTCCCTCCTTTAACAGCATTTATTTGCCGCCTCAGTCTGTTAACATAACAAAGCAACCTATGTCTTCCTTTGTCTTTTCATAGCTAGACTGCTGTCATTTCAGTTGTTCAAACTGTGTTGCACAGTGATATGTGATACTCTGATGATGTGATGGTCATTCTTTTCCAATGCACCTGTGTTTCAGAGAGGAACAGATCATAGAGGACATGATGGAAGCCGCAGTGAGGACCAGAAAGGCTTTGGAAGACACAGTCAGTGCTCTTTGAATTGACACAGGGCGGTGTGTCCATTGTATCATCACCGTTTGTGTCATAGGATGGAATTGTACACACCACGTCATTTTTCACTGTGTTGTCACGATGTGTATTCTGTTGTTATTGTTTTGCATCTTATGTCATTTCAACTTTCGTTAGTATGTACATCAGCTGCTGTAACTTTTACACGCTGTGTCATTTTTACCAATGTTTTCACATGTGTACACTGTTATTAACTGTCGTGTCTTCTTATCAAGTTGTCATAAAGTATATTCTGTTGTTATTACTTTATACATTGTGTTGATTTTTACTGTTTCATTAATTTATGTGTTCTGTTGTTATAACTCTGCATATTGATTCATGTGTGCTCTTTACAGTGCATACTTTTCATGGTCTCATAGCTTTTGTGCTCTTTACATGCGTAGTTTTCATGATCTTTGTACACTGTATGTTTACACTGATTGTTTAACATCACATTTCATGAATGTATTTATATTAGGGAAAATTCATAAAGATAAAGAAACCTGTTGACTGCTACTGTTAATTGGAAAGTGCATTTTGAAGTTGTGGGTGTTGTGTTTGTTGGCATGAGGTGGGGGATCAGCGTGTGTGTCTGTTTGAGCAAAGACACTTTTCCACTCTGGGTTGTTCATATTTCTGTATGTCTGACTCAAGAGTCTGGTAAAGATTTTACCTTGGGAAATTTTTGGCCAGCTACTGCTGGTCTTCATCAGCCCGACTGACTGGTGGTTGTGGTGGGTGTTGGTGATCCCTGAGTTGTCCTCACTGGTTGAGTGACAGGTGTTCAGCACAGACTTCACCTGTCACTCAACCAGTGAGGACAACTCGGGGAACACCAACACCCACCACAACCACCAGTCAGTCGGGGCTGATGAAGACCAGCAGTAGCTGGCCGAAAATTTCCCAAGGTAAAATCTTTATCAGACTCTTGAGTCAGAACACACAGAAATATGTGTCTGTTGCAGATTATTCACTGAAGGTTTACGTAGGCAGTGAGAGGCAAATGTATTGTTCAGGTGTCACTTCTGTTACTGGGCAAGACTTTATCTGTCGAGCCCTACTCCTACCCTGGCCTGTTTCTGTGTGTGTCCCTCTCTGTGTCTTTGTTAATGTGTCACGGCTGTTCAGAGCAAGCCACTTAGTTTTGAGAGTAAGGGGAGTTTATAGCTCGCCCACAGCTGCAGAGGCCAAGCCGTGAATGCAGGTCAGGGAAAGGGGTGTGTTTTTGCAGGCTGCTCCCACCAGGGCCTGTATGCACGTCAAACCCGATTAGCTTATTCGCGTTTAGGGCTTAAACGCGGTTAGCTATTCGGAGCTTAAACGCGGATAGCCCCTCTCCGGTTTTGGTATTGCACGACGCCCTATTCGCGATTGAATAGCTCTCCGCGTTTAGAGGGCAGGAAACGGCGCTCTATTTATAGATTCTTGGCAAAACCGGGTGCAGCAGCACTGCTTTCGGTTTAGTCATACCCTCCTTCGTGGAACTTCCGCTGGTACGTGCCTTCGTCGGTTTTCACGCAAGATTCTTGAATCATGCACACTCCCTGGCCACTTTGCGACACAATTGATGAATACAAGGTCTGCATCGCAGATTACCTGAAACCAAATTGACCCAAAATGCATTTACACTGAATTATTAAAACAAATCACACACACACACACACACTCACAACACACACACACACACACACACACACACACTACTTTTAACTGTTCACTCTGGGCGATCTACATAGAGACAAGAAATTTTTTTTTCCAAAACAAAAAACGAAAAAAAACCAACCATCTAGAGTTTTATTAAACAATTTTTTAATTTTTAAAAACCCCGGGGTTTTAAATTTTTTTTTCCCCCCGGGGGTTTTTTTTTTTTTTTTTCCAAAAAAATTTTTTTTTGGGGGGGTTTTCCCCCCCCCGGGGGCCCCTTTTTTTTTTTTGGGGGGGTTTTTTTCCCCCCCCGGGGGGGGAAAAACCCCCCAACCCGGGGGGGGGTTTTTCGGGGGGGGCCCCCCCTTCCCCCCCCCGGGCCCCTTTTTTAAAGTTTTTTTTTTTGGGGGGGTTTTTTTTTTTTAAAAAAAAACCGGGGCCCCCCTTTTTTTTCCCCCACCCGTTTTTTCCCCCTTTTGGGGGCCCCTTTTTTAATTTTCCCCCCCGGGGGGCCCCCTTTTTTAAATTTCCCCCCCTTTAATTTAAAAACCCCAAAGGGTTTTACCAATTAAAAAAAAAAACCCCCCCCCCCCCCCCCCCAAAAAAAAAAACAAAAAAAAACCCCAAACTTTTCCCAAACCCAAAACTTTTTAAAAAAAAATTTTTTTAAAAAAAAAACCCAAAAAAACCCCCCCCCAAAAAAAAACCCTTTTTTTTTTTGGGGGTTTAAAGAGAAAAAAAAAAAAAAAAAAGGCCCCCTTAAAAAATTAAAATTTTTTGGGGTTTTTGGGGGGGGGGGGGGAAAAAAAAAAAAACCCCCCCCAAAAACCCCCCCCCTTTTTTCCCCCCCCAAAAAAAGGGGGGGCCCCAAACACACACACAAAAACCCACCCCCCCCCCCCCCACCCCCCCAAAAAAAAAAAGGGGCCCCGGGGGCAAACAAAAAAAATTTTTTTCCCCAAACCCAAAAAAAAAAACCAAAAAATTTTTTTTTCCTTTTGGGGGAAAAAAAAAAAAATTTTTTTTAAAAAAAGGGGGGGGAAAAAAAAACCCCCAAAGGGAAAAAAAAAAGGGGGGAAAAAGGGGGCCAAAAAAAAAAAGGGGGGAAACCCCCCAAACCCACCCAAAAAAAAAAATTTGGGAAAAGGGGGGAAATTTCCCCCACACCCCCCCCCCAAAAAAAAAACCCCCCCCCCGGAAAAAATTTTTCCCCTTTTTCCCCGGGGTTTTTCCCCCCCGGGCCCTTTTAAATTTTCCCCCCCCCTTTGGAAAACCGGCGGTTTTTTTTTTTTAAAAACCCCTTCCCCCCGGGCCCCCCCCCTTTTCCCCCGGGGGTTTTAGGCCCCCCTTTCCAAAAACCCCCCTTTCCCCCCCCCCGGGGGGGGTTTTTTTCCCCTTGGGGCCCCCCCGGGGGGTTTTTTTTTTTAAAAAAATTTTTAAAAGGGGGGAAAAGGGGGAAAAAAAACCCAAAATTTTTAAAAAAAGGGTTAATTTTGGGGTTTAAAAAAAATTTTTAAAAATTTTTTTAAAGGGGGTTAAAAAAAAAAAAAAAAAACCCCCCCTTTTAAAAAATTTTTTTTTTAAAAAAAAATTTTTAAAATTTAAAAAGGAAATTTTAAACCCCAAAAACAAAAAAAAAATTTTTTTTTTTTTTTTTTCCCCAAAAAATTTTAAAGGGGGGTTTTTTTTCCCCCCTTTTTTTTTTAAAAAAAAATTTTTCCAAAAAAATTTTGAAAGGGAAAAAAAATTTTGGGGGGGGTTTTTTTTTGGGGGGGGGGGGGGGGGGGGGGGGGGGGGGGGGGGGGGGGGGGGGGGGGGGGGGGGGGGGGGGGGGGGGGGGGGGGGGGGGGGGGAAAAAAAAATTTTTTTTTTTAAAAAATTTGTTTTTTTTTAAAAAAAAAGAAAATCTGGATAAGTGTTTTTTGTGGAGACAAACTGTGTGACAGACCGTAAAAATGTGTGTGCAAAACTTTCCCTTTCCCGGACAAAGGGGAAGGGCAGGGTGGAATGGGTATGACGGTAGGACTGCTTGGCCCCAAACCCCTCTTCCCCCCCCCTTGCCCCCCCCTCCGGGTTTAAAATTTTATCATCGAGTGCTGGGCAAAAATTCCCAAAACCCGGATTTTTCAGTCAGCAATTTAAGGTGTTCCAAAATCTTTCACAAAAAACTGCCCCCAACTTTCAGTGTGTACACAGCTGAAAGTTTGAATCCGTAAAAACCACATGAACCCAAAATGTAAATTCAATGTCAGCAAACATGTGGGAGGGAAATTGAATGGAGATGAAATTTTGAAAAATTTTAAGGGGAAAAATTGGGTGTTTTTTGGGAAAAGAAGAGGACATTAGGGGAACCATAGGGTGTGAAAACAGGGTGTTGTGTTTCATGGGAAAGAAGAGGGGCATTATGGGAGAAACCCAAAGTAAATTTAGGGTGTTGAAGACAGGCGGGAACTTGAGGGCAAAAAAACAAAAATTTGGGAATTTGGGAAAAAACAGGGTTTACTTTTGGGCGGGGAAACATTAATTTTTGACCTGTTTTCCAAAAACAGGAGAGGGGGAAAAAAACCCCTTTAAGCCAAGGTTTGAAAAGAAAAAGCTCTTCCCTTTAGACACCCAAAAAAAATATTGGCTGTGTCACTGGGGGGACACCCGAACTGATATTTGGCTGTGTCACTGGTGACAAAACCCCAAAAATGTTTTTGTGGGCTGTGTCACTGGGGGAAAACACAGACTGGGTATTGTGGCTGTGTCCCTGGGGAAATCCCAAAAAGATTCGGGGTGTGTCCCCTGGGGACATCACAAATGATATTGTCTGTGTCACTGGGGAACCACAGATGTTTTTGTGGGTGTGTCACGGGTGACAAACCCCAGACGATATTGGGGCTGTTCCCTGGTGACCCACAACTGTTTTGTGGGGGTCATGGGGGACATCCAGATGATATTGTGGCTGTGGGCATGGGGACATCCAAACTGATATTTGGCTTTTGGCACTGGGGACAAATTTTACAGATGATTTTGTGGCTGTGTCACTGGTTTACCCTCACAGACGATATTGGGCTTTTTGCACTGGGGGACTCACGACTGTATTTTGGCTTTTGCACTGGTGACACCCCAGACTGATATTGTGGCCCCGTGTCCCCTGGGGACAAACCCCAAACTGATATCGGGCTGTGTCATTTTTGACATCCAGACCGATATTGTGGCTGTGGGCACTGGGGAAATTTACAACTGATTTTTGTGCTGGTCACTGGTGACATCAAGACGATTTTTGGCGTGTCACTGGTGAACCCCCACGAAATGAAAAGTGGCTGTGTCACGGGGACACCACAAACGATATTGTTGGGGTGTTTTCACTATGAAACCAAGACTGATATTGTGGGTGTGTCATGGGGACAACCCCAAACGATATTGTGGCTGTGTCACCCGGGGACATCACAAAAATGATATCGTGGCCCGTGTCACTGGGGAAAACACAGACTGATATTGGGGGCTGTGTCACTGGTGGCAACACAAATGATAACGGGGGTGTGTCAATGGTGAATCACAAATGATATTGGGGGCTGTGTCAATGGGGGACATCACAAACTGATTTTTGTGGGTTTTGTCACTTTTGACACCACAAATTGATATTGTGGGGGTCACTGGTGAGAACCCCAGATGATATTGTGGCTGTGTCACTGGTGACATCAAAAATTTATATTGTGGGTGTGTCACTGGTTTACACCCAAAACTGATATTGTGAGTTTTAAAACCCGGGGAGAACCCGAGAAATGATATTGTGGCTGTTCCCAAAATTGGGGGAACCAAAAGGCTGGTTTTTGTGGCGTGTACTGGTGGCCCACAAAAGATATTTTGGTTTTTGCCCAATGGGGACATCACAGAGGGTTTGTGGCTGGTCCTGGTGGGGCAACCCAACTGATATTTGGTGTTCACTGGTGGGCATCACAAAATGATATCGTGGCTGTTCATTTTGACCCTCACCCAAAATGATATTGTGGTGTGTCACTTGGGGACACCACAGACTGATATTTTGGCTGTGCACTTTTGGGAACCCCCCAGACTTTTTATTGTGTGGGGGGGGTCACGTGACACCCAAAAGAAATGATATTGGGGGTTGTGTCCCGGTGACCCACAGGCAATTTGTGGTTTTGTCACTGGGGACAAACCCCAACTAATATTGTGGCTGTTTTCACTGGGCACCACAGACTGATTTTTGTGGCTGGGGTCCCGATGATTAAACCCCGAAATAATATTGTGGGGGGGTCACGGGGAAAACCACAGGCTAATTTGGGGGCTGTGTCACTGATGAAACCCCCGACGGGTATTGTGGCTGTGTCAAGATGATTTCCCCAGACTGTTTTTGTTTGGGTGCATGATGAAACCACAGTTTTTATTGTTCGTGTCACTGGGGACCCTCACAAAACCCCGATTTTTGGGTTGTGTCACTGGTGGGGCACCACAGACTGTATTGTGGGTGTGTCACTGGGACATTTACAATGTTTTGTGGGTGTCACTGGTGAAAAACACAGACTATAATTTTGGCTGTGTCACTGGTGACATCACAAACTGATATTGTGGCTGTGTCACTGGTGACATCCAACAACTGATATTGTGGCTGTGTCACTGGTGACACCACAAAGATATTGTGGGCTGTGTCCCCCTGGTGATCCAGACTGATATTGGGCTGTGTCACTGTGAACCACAAACTGATATTTGGCTGTGTCACTGGTGACATCACGATGATATTGTGGCTGTGTCACTGGTGCACCACAGACTGATATTGTGGCTGTGTCACTGGTGACCTCACAGACTATATTGTGGCTGTGTCACTGGTGACATCACAAACTGATATTGTGGCTGTGTCACTGGTGACACCACAAACTGATATTGTGGCTGTGTCACTGGTGACACCACAAATGATATTGTGGCTGTGTCACTGGTGACACCACAAGTACTGATATTTTGGCTGTGTCACTGGTGACACCACAAACTGATATTGTGGCTGTCACTGTGATACCACAGACTGATATTGTGGCTGTGTCACTGGTGACACCGACAATATTTGTGGCTGTGTCACTGTGACATCACAGACTGATATTGGTGTTGTGTCATGGTGATACCACTACTGATATGTGCTGTGTCACTGGTGACATCACAACCTAATATTGTGGCTGTGTACTGGTGAATCACAAACGATATTGTGGCTGTGTCACTGGTGACACCACAGACTGATATTGTGGCTGTGGCACTGGTGACACACAAACTGATATTGTGGCTGTGTCACTGGTGAAAACAGAACTGATATTGTGGCTGTGTCACTGATGATACCACAGAACTGATATTGTGGGCTGTGTCACTTGATACCATAGACTGATATTGTGGCTGTGTCACTGGTGACACACAGACTGATATTGTGGCGTGTCTCTGATGATACCACAGACTGATATTGGGCTGTGTCACTGGTGACATCAAAAACTGATATTGTGGCTGTGTCACTGGTGACATCAAAAACTGATATTGTGGCTGTGTCCTGATGATACACTGTTTGTTGGCTGTGTCACTGGTGACATCACAGACTACTATTGTGCTGTGTCACTGGTGACACCACAGACTGATATTGTGGCTGTGTCAATGGTGACACCACAGACTGATATTGTGGCTCTATTAATGGTGACACCACATACTGGTATAAGGCTGTGTTGCTAGTGATATCACAAACTGACATTGTGGCTGTGTCACTGGTGACATCACAGACTGATATTGTGGCTGTGTCACTGGTGACACCACAGACTGATATTGTGGCTGTGTCACTGGTGATATCACAGACTGATATTGTGGCTGTGTCACTGGTGATATCACAGACTGGTATTGTGGCTGTGTCACTGGTGACATCACAGACTGATATTGTGGCGGTGTTCACTGGTGACATCACAGACTGATATTGTGGCTGTGTCACTGATGATACCACAGACTGATATTGTGACTGTGTCACTGATGACATTACAGACTGGTATTGTGGCTGTGTTGTTAGTGACACCACTGACTGATATTGTGGCTGTGTTGTTTGTGACACCACAAATTGATATTGTGGCTGTGTTGTTTGTGACACCACAAATTTATATTGTGGCTGTGTTGTTTGTGACACCACAAATTGATATTGTGGCTGTGTTGTTTGTGACACCACAAACTGATATTGTGGGCTGTGATGTTTGTGACACCACAAACTGATATTGTGGCTGTGGTTGTTTGGACACCACAAACTGATTTTGTGGCTGTGTTGTTTGTGACACTACAAATTGATATTGTAGCTGTGTTGTTGTGACACCACAAACTGATATTGTGGCTGTTGTTGTTTGTGACACCACAAACTGATATTGTGGCTGTGTTGTTTGTGACACCACAAACTGATATTGTGGCTGTGTTGTTTGTGACACCACAAACTGATGTGGCGGTGTGGCTAGGACACCATAAACTTAAATTGTGGCTGTGTCACTGGGGACTTCACCGAACTGACATTGTTCCTGTGTCACTGTGACATCATAAACTGAGAAAGTTGCTCTGTGTCACAGGTGACGTCATAAACTGATACTGTGGCATGTTGATGTTGCCATCATTACAGACTGATACTGCAGCTGTGTTGTTGGTGACATCATCAGCTAATATTGTTGCTGTGTCAGTGGTGACATCACCAAGTTAACTGTGGTTTTGCACCAACCTTGTGCCCCTTCTGTCCCACCAGTTGCCGTGCGGGCACATGCAGGGCAACATTCACACCCTGATAGACGCGGACCTCATCCTGGACGCCTGAAGATGGCCAAGGACATTTCCATGTGTGGTCACAGCAAAGGATCCTCCAGCTGATCCATCAAGTCAGTCCTAGCTAGATAGCTGGCTTTGTTTTTGCTGGGTTTTTTTTAAACCCTATGCTTTCCACATGACTGTTCTATATATATGAAAATGCCTTGCCAAGGGAAGTAACTCTGCAACACTATACACACTCTCCACAAGGAAATATCAATAAAGATTCTCCTTTGTACTCAAGAATTTCATTAATTTGATGAAAAAATTCCAAAGACATCACTCCATTCAAAGCAGCCATTTTTTCCCCCATATGTAGTGAACTGGTACATGAGGGGGAGAAAAAATGAACAGATTACCTCTACTTCAGTGTTCTATCGATTTTGGCCTCAAATTCGTAAGCAGCAGATCATTGTTTATAACTAGGTCAAGATTGACATGAGACTTGTTTCACTTCGAAATTTCTCCAAGAGAGTAGCCCTCAAAACCACTTGCTTCATTACTGTTGTATCCGAAAATGGGTTCTAGAAGTTGCAAGTTTCTTGATCCGCCATTTTCCCAGAAAATCTATTTTTAAAAAAAGCAGCTGAACTTTGAGAATTGACAGCAGCAAAACTACTCCACCAAAACTCTTGCAACAAAGCACAAAATGGTGTCCAAAACAGTCCTACCGGAAGACTATTCTGTCACAATTGCATTCTGGGATATGCGACAGTGGAAGTCGTTGACCTAGTATTCGGCAGTCAATCTTGGTCGATTCAGTTTCACAAAAGGAAATCTGGCGGTAAATCTCAGTCGATGCAGTGGGTTAAGAGTTGTTTTAAATGTGAATTAAGACTGTTGTGCCATGACAGCTGATGATAAGGGAGTCACGACTGATCACTTCAACAGACAGGGATCTCCACAGCCCTCTGTTCTCAGTCATACGCAACAGGCTAGAGGTACGGTCATGTTTGTCCTCTCCACTTTTTTTTTGGTTTGCTTTTGTTTTTTGTCCCTTCTTCTG
Source organism: Conus ventricosus (assembly GCA_018398815.1). Classification (NCBI taxonomy): domain Eukaryota; kingdom Metazoa; phylum Mollusca; class Gastropoda; order Neogastropoda; family Conidae; genus Conus; species Conus ventricosus. The sequence goes on from CM031610.1 coordinate 3,665,157, forward strand.
TGCCACCTCAGTGTCATTGTGCCACACCGCTCATTCTGACCCAGTTTCCACAGCCCGACCCGGCCCACAGCAGCCCCGGCCCAGCATCTACAGGGAGCAGTCAGTGTCAAGTCATTAAGAGGCAACCCACCGGAGGAGACACTGCACTGCTGCCGAGTCACTTTGATGGTGTTCAGTGGCGCCTGTTCTGATCTAACACATGTAGGCACCACCAACTAAGCCCCCCTACTGACAACAGTAATCATGGAGGTGGTGTGAGTGAGCTCCCTTGGAGGGCGCCACCATGTCCATCCAGTGACAGCACCCGTGAACTTGCCGATACTGGTGACCCTGACGGAACTCAACCAAGGTCATATACATTGTGTGGACATCGAAACTAAGGTCCCCATGAGAACAGGGCATGAAGGGCCACAGAATTTGAGACTTAAAAAAAAAATGCTGAATGATGAAGATGATGCTACGGATTTCCATTCTGGTCTGAGACAGCATGACAGGGCTGTACTCTACGCTGACTTTCATAATATATCCTGGTGTCAACCAGGCTTCAGAGGATTCACACTCTCGGAGATGCACCCATTTAGTCCCAGCACATTTTAGTTGGTCATCCTCCAGGACGTCCACCCTGCAGTGTAGTCTGTGACACGGTCCCAGACAGGGAGGTCTATACCCATTCCAGTCAAGGTTTCAGTGTGAACTGGTAGGAGAGGTTCTCTGCTGACTGAAGGCTTGATCTCATGGCTGGTCTTGTGGTCCACATAGGGATGTAAAGATTCTGTCTGAAGCTCTTATTGTTTCAAACAACCTGGACATGCCATGGCAGCATCACAGAGTGCCATGTTTCTGCTTGAATCAGACCAGCCCACATTGAGAACTGTTTGATGGAGGGGGTATGCTTGAACACTAAAGCTGCTGACATTGCTTGTATGGCTGCTGGATTGATTCAAAGCATGCAAGACATGTTGCAGAAGCAAGCTGAGAAACTGTGGATCTGTATCGGAGTGCATGTGTGCGTAAATTGTTGTGTATATCTGTGACAGTATGTTCTGTGCATGTGAGTGTGTGTGTTTGTGTGTGTATGCATGTGTGTGTGTGTGTGTCCATATTTTTTGTGCTTGTATGTATGTGAAAATTAGTGTATGTTTAAAGGTGTACAAGTCTAGAAAATGTTTCTTTTATCGTATTTCTTGTTGTGCAGGTTTTCATTTGACACCAAACTGAAGGAAGTCATTGGATCCTATGGCAACATTTCCTCTCCCAGTGCATGCAGTAAGTTTTTCACAGCCTCGTTTTCATTCGCGCCCACCTTGCGCTAAAGTGAAAGAAGATAAGTGATTGCTCGTTCATTTTCGTTGTCCTGTGTGTTTTGTATCTTGCCTGAAGAAGACCCAAGAGATCGAACATGTCGTGTTTCGTTTTGTGATTCGTTTGTCTACGTTTCTTGGTGGTTTGCTATAATTACATTTAAATTTGGAAGAATTTGAACAGACTGCTGGTCAGTGTGATGGGAAAAGCTGCATTGTCACGTACCACAATACTGTATTGTGAAAAAGGTAACGTTTTCCATGAGCTAAAACTTAGTATGAAATGGTATAAGGAAAAACGGAACATTCTTGTTCAGCTGATGCCACAATGTGATGGCACACCATCACATGCGCACAGCATAAGGTGGAAAAGTTCAGAATATTAATATTGATCATACTGTCATGTTCTTTTAGTGTACTTAGTTACTAGCTGTTGTTGTTTAGCAGGACAGAACTCCATTCCCTGAGCAGAAGACCGACCTGAGGAGGCCTGTTCTGTCTGATGGGCTTTGACAGTATGAATAACAGAATGAAAAGAAGGGCCTTCACTGGTGTGTTTTGAGCATGATTGATGTCAGTGTAACGTGTTACTCTGTGGGATGTTTGTGGGTTGTTTCACACTCGCACACATGCACACACACACACACACAACACATCACAAACACACACACACACACACACACCACACAACACTCTCTCTCTCTCTCTCTCTCTCTCTCTCTCTCTCCTCTCTCTCTCTCTCTCACATACGCACACACACATACACACCACACACACACACACACACACCACACCACACACACACACACATATATATACAAACACACATACACACACATACAACACACACACCACACAATACACACACACACCACACACACACACACACACACACACACACACACATGCACACTCACACGCATACACACACCACAACACACACACACACACACACACACACACACACACACACACACACTCTCTCTCTCTCTCTCTCTCTCTCTCACATACGCACACGCACAACCACACACACACACACACACACACACACACACACACCACACACACATACAAACACAAACACAGCATACACACACACACACATACATACACACACACACACCACACACACACACACACACACACACACCACACACATCAGAAAGAAGATTGTGACTTGACATTGAAGGAAGCCCGGGAAAGCAATTCACAGACTGCATGGCTGCTCTGTCTGCAGAATATTTTCTCTCAATCCTCCTGGACCAGATGCCCCCAAACCACCCCAGAGGAACTGCGCATCGTGACCTTGCCTGACCTTGAAATGGTTTCCAATGACGATGAATCAGTAGTGGACTCGGCGTCTGTGATAGTGGAAGGTATTGTTGTTTTTTTTCAGGTGGTGACAGATGTCAGTATGTAGGCTAGAGCTGGACATGCAGCAGATCTCAGTTGATGAATCCACATACACAAGAGGAGATCTTTCTAAGGCTTTGATTGTATCTCCAAACAGGAACATAAGACAACAGACTGCCAGGCAGCAAGTTTGCCAGCAAAAGGCCCTGCTCCGTGGACTGAGCTTTTTGTGGTCGGCATGTTTTCTGTCATGCATGCCTTGTCCAAGACGTCAAAAGGCAGTGGAGAGCAGGAACCTCTGGACACAGATCAAAGAGTCCTGCACAGACAGTGTGCTCTGCATTGGTTTGAATACTCTACCATTTTTACGCTTGACTGAGTAAATGGAGATAACCCGATTGTCTGTCACCACACCCCCCGAGACCAGTGTGCAGGGGAGATAATGACCAAGAACGATGTCTCTGACCACAAGGGTGAATGTCCAGGCCCTTGGTACCGACGTAAAGGATGTCCCATGTGCCCTTGCTTATCGTCCCCTCCACTTTTAAGCTGCTTGTGACATTTTTTTCCGATGGTGACTAAAAAAACCTGAAGCAGTATTATCAGTGCTCTTCAAGAAACAAATGATAATACAGTACTCACATGCAACAATGATATACGTACTCCCCATGAAACAAATGATTATACAGTGCTCCCCACATGAAAAAAACAAATGATAATACAGTGCTCCACATTAGACAAAATATGAAAACATTGCTCCAACATGAAACAATGATTATACAGTGCACCACATGAAACAAATGATTATACATTGCTCCACATGAACAAAAGATTAAACAGTGCACCAACATGACACAAAAGATTATACAGTGCTCCACATGAACAAATGAAATACAATGCTAGTCCACATGAAACAAATGATTATACAGTGCTCCACATGAAACAATGATTATACGTGCTACCACAAAACAAAGTGATTATACAGAGCTCCCAACATGAAACAAATGATATACAGTGCCCACCTGAAACAAATGATTATACAGTGCTCACATGAAACAAAAAATTATACAGTGCTCCACATGAAACAAAATGAATATACAGTGCACCACTTGAAACAAATGATAATACAGTGCTTCCAACAAGAAAACAAATGATTATACAGTGCTACCACATGAAACAAAGATATACAGTCTCCACATGAACAAATGATTATACAGTGCTTCCACATGAACTAATGATATATACAGTGCTCCACAAGAAACAAATGATAAAATACAGGCTCCACATGAAACAAATGATATACAGTGCTCCCACATGAAACAAATGATTATACAGTGCTCACATGAAACAAATGAAATAATAACATGTGCTCCACATGAAACAAATGATTATACAGTACTCCTCATGAAATCAAATGATTATACCGTACCTCATGAAACAAATGATTTATACAGTGCTAACCACATGAAACAAATGATTATACAGTTGCTCCACAATGAAACAAATGATTACAGTGCTCCACATGAAACAATGATTATACAGTAACTCTACATGAAACAAATGATATACAGTTCTCCACATGAAACAAATGATTATACAGTGCTCCACATGAAACAAATATTATACAGTGCATCCACATGAAACAAATGATTATACAGTTCTCACATAAACAAATGATTATACAGAGCTCCACATGAAACAAATGATTATAACATTGGCTCCACATGAAACCAATGAATATACAGTGTCCACATGAAACAAATGATTTATACAGTGCTCCACATGAAACAAATGATTATCCGTGCTCCACATGAAACAAATGATTATACAGTGCTCCACATGAAACAACAATGATTATACAGTGCTCCCTGAAACAATTGCTTATACATTGCTTCCACATGAAACAATGATTATACAGTGCACCACATTAAACAAATGATTTATACAGGGCTCCACAAGAAACAAATGATTATAAACAGTGCTCCACATGAAACAAATATAATACCGTAACTCTTCATGAAACAAATGAATATACAGTGCTGCCACATGAAACAAATGATTATACAGTACTCCACATGGAAACAAATGATTATACAGTACTCCGCACATGAAACAAATGATTATACAGTGCTTCCAAATGACACAAATGATTATACAAGTACTCTCCACATGAACAATGATTATACATTGCTCCACATGAAACAAATGATAACAGACTCCACCATGAAACAAAAGGATTATACAGTACTCTTCATGAAACAAATGATTAAACAGTGCTCCACATGAAACAAAATGATTATACAGTGCACCACCTGAACAAATAATTATACAGTACTCCACAAGAAACAAATGATTATACAAAAGTGGGGGGGGGGGGGGCCCTTTTCCTCAAGAACAAATATATACTGTGCTCCGACATGAAACAAATGATTATACAGGTGCTACCACATGAAACAAATGATTATCAGTCACCACATGAAACCAAATGATTATACAGTGCCTCCACTGAACAAAATGATTATACAGTGCACCACCTGCAACACAATGGATTATAATACAGTCTCCACATGAAACAAATGAATAGACAGAGCTCCACAAGAAACAAATTATTTTTTGTGAAAAATTATACAGTGTCTCCACATGAAACAAAATGATTAACAGTACTCCACATGATACAATAATGATTCTACAGGCACCACAAGAACAAATGATTATGACAGTTCTCCACATGAAACAAATGATTAAACATACTCCATCATGAAACAGATGTTATGAGGCAGGCCTCCACATAAACAAATGATTAACAGTAACTCCCATGAAACAGATGCTTATGATGGAAGGCTCCACATGAAACAAATGATTATTATGAAGCTCTGGCCAGGTGAAGTGAAATTAGGGTGGTGGCCACTTTTCAGGCTCAGCTAGAAATCTAACCCATGAAAAATCAGAAAATAGTCTGTAGGCCTTAAAAAATTCTCCTCCAGCGTGTCCCGTCTTAAGGGTGCCCTTTCTCAATTCAGTTCAGAAATACAGCCTGTAAAACATTAGAAAATTGCTTTTGAGTTGAGTTGCGATAGAAAGCCAAAACTGCATTCAACATTATCCTTAGGACCCAGATTTAACGGGGTCATACAGAATGAGAACTGTTTCTCCTTACGGTAAAATGGCAAATACATCAAATGTTCAGTGTGGTCAAAACCTGATTTATTTTTTTTTTTTTTAAATCATCGGAGCTGTTTTCATATTCTGATTTTCCGTTCTATCCTATGGTTTGGTATTTCTGCAAGGTGGAAATGAAGAAATTGAGTGAGGCAGAAGACATTTAAGCCCTCAACTGGAAGCATGAGAAAGAAGGGGAAGAGGTTGATGACAAGGGGATCAAGAATAAATTCAGAGTAAGAAATTGTGCCAGATTTGTTTGTCAGGCATAGCATCTCTCCCCCTCTTCACCCCACCCCTCCTCCTCCTGCCAGCCTTTACAAACGATTGGCAGATTGATCCCCACACTTACTACCACAACCCCGTTCCACTTGGTGGCAAAAGTAGAGATACAGTTTTCAGTTCATAAATGAAGACATTACATATTAAAAGAGTTAACCCAGAGACCTAACTTTTAGGTGAGTTAATCTGGATACAGTATGCAAGCATACAAGCTAATATTATGTCCACTATGCCAAGCCACCCTATTTTTAAAAATTAGTTTTGGTATGTGTACTTATTGCTCAGTAGCAGCCATAAACTTTGAAAAGCCTTCACATGGGAGTTTGTATTAACTCCCTGTTTGCCTAGTAACTTACAATTCAGACATAGCATTCACTGTCAGATAGTCTGCTCTGTCCAGGCCGAGTTTTTGTGTGCAAATGCAGTGATAAGACAGTCACGGTGCCAACCCACATCCGCCGTAGGGAGAAGCCAGTGTTAAGTCTCCCAATACTCAATTCCATCGAGCCTGCGCGCAAGGTAAACGCCCAGAACCTTGGCGCTAGCGGGGAAGGTAGGCGGGCATTAGAGTCCAGACATGGTAAGTATACTATGCCAACCGGGAGTATAATACAAAAACTCCCCATATTGGCGTCATATACTGTACCATTACAACAATAGCAGAAATCATAGTTAAAGGAGGATGGCGAGTGCCCTATTGGTTCCCTGTGGTTACCCGATATGGATGCCAATAGCCGCCACAAAGGATAACCATTAGAACCACAGCCCCAGGTCATGCGGATGTCCCTCAAATAAAATTATATGAAGGGATTCCACCGAACGCCAGAAGGCTGCTCCAGAGTTGGCGCATGGGAACCGAGTGCAGGAAAGCTGCAGAAGTGGACCATCGCTCTGACCATCATGGCCCGGGGGAAGAGACGGGGAGATCCACGGATGCCTGTGAAAAGGCAGTTCTGACCGTCTTGAGAGCCACCTAAACAGTGCAGCTGAGATGTCTTTCGTGTTACTTGGAGTAGATGGAAATGAGAAGACACATTGTGAAATACGCGCCTGGGCGCGAGCGTACCCAGTAGTTTGTTAGCAACGAGAAGGGCAAAGGGCTAGTCCCCCGAAGGAGGTTGATCGCCCCCTAGTGAATCCGCCAGTGCGGAAGATTAATGTAAGGTGAGGGACTGCCGGGTTCCTGTTTCTTGCTAGGAACACGGGAAGGAACTTAAAGAGACGGAGCCGTCTCTGAGGAAGGCAAAGTCTCTGTGTCCCGCAAGGGCAAGGATCTCGCCTCGCCGTCTCGCGGCAAGCGAGGGCGAGAGGAAAGGGTAGTCTCATGGACCAGAAGGTCGAAAGGAATGGAGGACAAAGCTCAAAGGGTGGTTTATGAGGACGTCAAGAACAGTGAAGAGGTTCCCAAAGGGGAACACGTCTAGGGGAATGGGCCTCACGAAGAAAGCCCTCCCTCTGAGATCCTCTGAGAAGGAAATCATTCTCAAGGAAGGTCCGGCCATTTGGAGGAATGGTCGAGACAGAATGGCCGACCAGAAGCCCCAGAAGTAGCTAGCAGAGAGGTTAAGTGGACAGGAAAATTCCTATTTGGATGTTGGTGGGCGAATGTGAGGGACAAATAGGCTTGCACCATGAACCCCATTTTCTCCATCTGCATCATAAAGGGACACCGTGCTAGCTCTGCGAGAGACAAGGCTAGGTCTCGGAGTCCTGATAGGCCCCGGCGATGGAGAGGGTATTGAGGACGGAACGGGACCTGTACCCGTTCGAGATGGGGATTTTTGATGTTTCGCACCGGGCTGACACAGAAAGCCAGCGGGAGGTGAAAACCTGGGGAATGGCGTGAGGGAGCCCGAACGGGTTGCCTGAGCATGTCCCAACCTGGTGTTCAACTGGATATGGGTTACGTGAGTGAGGGACTGAGGTCCGGAACCAGGACAGAGTGGGCCACCATGGGCTATGAGAATGAGCCTGGGTCTTCACGAGTCTCGCCTACCTGATCACCTTGTGGCGGATGTGGAAGGGAGGGAAGGCAGAAGCTATGAGGCCCGGAACCAAGGACGGGACCTGGCGTCGATGAGTAAGCCTGGGGGACCCGGGACCGGGGACACATACACTGCAGACGAAGGATATGAAACCGTGTGGCAAAGAGTCGATCATCGGAGAGAACCCCAATTATCCCACACCGGTTGAAATGGTAAGCCGGCTAGGGTCCATTCGCCGTTGATGACAGACTTTTGGATCGGCCTGAGAGAGTCAGCCAGGATGTTGTGAGTCCCAGCTATGTTTCTCGCGCGAAGGGTGACCCCCTGCGTGTGACACCAGCGAGGGGGGCCTCTGTACGGAGGTACTAGGCCTAAGGAGAGTGCCCCACCCCCCCCCCCATGTTGATGTAACAATCTACCGAATTGTTTTTGTCCGTGAAAAAGGAGAACAAATCGGTGGCGAACTATGGACTGGAACTGGATGAGGCGAGTCTGACCGCCTCCAGTTCCAAGATGTAGATGTGAAGGAAGATCATCAGAGGATCCCAAACTCACCCCCCCGTGAGGCGTGACTGCTCTCCAATGGTGGCCCCCCATCCCGATGGAGGCGTTCTGTGAAAAGTTTCCAGGGCTGGGATGGGAGGGAGATGGGAACTCCGGGGGCCAGGTTGATAGGGCTGAGCACTCCTCCGTGGCCCCATAACGAACAAGTCCCTATGGGGACTGGCTTGGTATCCAGCTGTCTTTGGTCTGGGACCAACGACTCGTAAGGCTCCCTCCATAATGCAGTCCGCTTTGGAACTCTGCCTACGGGGAATGAGAGAGACAGGGACACCAACATCCCTAGGACGGAGGAAAGAGACCTTGCCGAAGTTAGGGGATAGAGGCGAATTTGGGAAATGAGATCCACTAGGCGAGCGACCCTCCTCCGGGGTCGGGAGACTACCATTGAGTGGGTGTCGAAAGCACATGCCAGGAAGGTGAAATGCTGACCTGGGCTAGAGCTCGCATTTGCGGGGTTGGTGACTGAACCCCAGAGAGAGCCAAGCTGAAGTAGCTTTGAGGTGGGGATTGTGGCTAGGCAAGAGAGGGGCCAGACGAGCCAGACGTCGAGGTAGACAAGGAGGCGAATTTCCCACCTACTGGCAAGGAGCCATCTCCTTGACTACCTTCGTGAAGAGGAAGGGAGCCAGGAGAGTCCGAAAGGGAGGGTCTTGAATTGAAACACCCTGCCCCGCCAGACGAAACGACGGTAACGTAGTGGGACGGGTGGAATGAGGATCTGGAAGTAAGCACTTTGAGATCTATCGAGGTGGCCCAGTCCATATGGTGTTGGAGTCCCTGATCTGGCCCGGGTCTCCATCTTGATCTGGTAGTCCCTGAGAATCTGTTGAGAGGTGGAAAGGTCGAGGATGGCCTCCAGCCGCCCGAGTCCTTTGGGACTACAAAGAGGCGAGAGTAAAACCTCGGGTTGGGGTGTGGTACCCTCAGTGATGGCGCCCTTGCGGAGAACTCCTCGCATTCCAGGCGAAGGGCCTCCCGCCTGGTCTTGAGGTTGTCGCCGTGAAGGAGGAGGGGAGAGAAGAGGGGATGGGCGTTCGAGTGCCAGGGTAGAACGAAACCCAACCTTCAGAAACAGAAACCACCCGGTTTAGACCCGTGCGTCCGCCACTGGAGGGCGTGCCGACAGACTAAGCCTGCCAGGGGGTCAGAGGGCTGATGTGTGTCTGGAAGACTGACATGAGTCAGCCCCTCGGTAAGGGTGGGTCCGCAAGTCACCCACCGGGGCCGGGCCTGTTTGGCCGAACCGAAAAATCTGTTTGTGGGATTTTATACGGTAAGTGGCGTAGGTGGTTTTGGCGGCCCTCTAGGACGCTGCCTTGGGTTAGTCTGGGTCTGGCTGAGGGTAGGGCTGACAAAGAATGGTATCAAGAAGGCCGGTGCTGACGAGGGTTTGTGGTCGCAAAATAACGCCTGGATTGCTCACCTTCGACGGCATGGGAAAGACCGCAGAGGAATAGTCCTCCGAAAAGCGAACTTCTCCAGCGCCGAAAGCAGCGTAAGGCCGCCTGAGCGCTGGGGAATATTGCCTGTGATAGCATGGCGTCTCACACTGCCAGAAGGCAGTTAAAGTGACTCCGGCTGCGCTGTCCGCCGCAGCCCCAGTGGTGCGCTATCTTGTTGACAAGAAAACGCATAAGGGTGGTCATCAAACAGGGCCAGGGCCTGCCTCAGTGTCCGCCCGGCGTCCAGAAGACTCTGAGACAATGCCTCCTCAATTGGCCAGAGTTCCTCTGCTCGCGGTAGGAACATGTCAATGAAGGCAATCCCCGCGGTTGGTGTGCAGCAGCCAGCTCTGGGCGATTCTGTCCCCACTCTGTCAAGGGTTTTGTATAATAAAGCGAGGTGGATGTGGAGGGGGGACGGTATATTAAGAGCCTGAGGTCAGCCGGAAATGGCAATCTCCCTGGTGTCCGATTGGCAAAAAGAGAGAAAAGACATGAGGGGCCTGACGCGGGTCCCTTTAGGACAAACTCCAATGGGCCGCGTTGGGGGCTGATAAGAAGTCAGACCCCGGTGGGGGAACGGCATGTTGTACCCTCTGGCGAGGGAGGACCGATCTGCCCAACAAAGGAGTGATGGGTCCTGGGGGGCTGGCTATCCTTGACCGAGATCGCTGGGTAAGGGGTGACCCAGTGAAACGGGAAAGGCGAAAATGTAGTTAGAGGATGGGATTCACTAAAACAACAAGATTCAGGGCGCCAGCTCCTCCAAAATGGAAAGGACCCCAGACTGGGGGAGGAATTCCTACAAACCCCTCCACCAAATGTGGGTCAGTCTGATCCGTGAAGGGAAGTTCAGGTCCACCTACGGAAGCCATTTCAAGGGTGCGTGGAGTCTTGAACTCGTTGGGAAGATGGTGAAAACGAGACGACTCCCCGGTGTTCCGTAATCGTCGTGAACTAGGGAATGCCGAACGTAACAGCGCCCGAGAGAATGGGCCCCAGGACTATCCAGCTCAGTGATGCCGGATGCCACATGATGGCCCAAAGATGGAGACCAGTGGAAAGAGACCGAGGCTAAGGCCACAGAATACCACTCGGGGAAATAGAACCACCGTCCCCGGGGAGAAAGGAGGGCTGTGGAGGCCAGAGGCAGAGTCTCCTCGGGGACCCCGGGTTAACCTAGCGCACGCCCGGAGAGCACTGCCTCCTGCAACTCCCGTGGGGTCCGCACCCGGCCCCTTGCTGGGCAAGAGGGGTCGGGGAGTGGTTTACGATCGCCAGAGCCTCCAGGCCGTTGTGGTAGCGACGGGGAAGGCTGAAGACGACGCGTAAAAACTCAAGGGACAGGGGTATACGGCCCGGACCCTCTGGTCGAATCCTCCTCCTGAGGAACGGGACCGCGGACGTTTCCCAATAGGGGAGCGGAAGAAGTCGGCTCCCCAACGTCCTGAACCCCTATGGGAGAACTGAGACGATCGATCGGGGATGGTTCGACCGTCGGGGTGAGGTCTCAGAACCAGCAACACGATGCCTGCTACCTACCCGGGAATTGATGTACAGTGGGGGGGTTCCACCGAAGACTGGCCACATTCCCTCACACCGGAGGAGAGTAGACGCTCCTATAGACCGGGTCGAGTCTGAACGCGGACCCGGTTTGGGAGAGCGTCCTGAGACAGTGTGGACGTTAGAGGATGTGCTAGCGTCACAAGTCTCAATAGATCGGGTGGACAGTGCGGTGATTCCGGCCGCAGAGTCGCCACCCGTGGGCCGGTCCGGGAATCGGCAAGGCCCCCCTGGGGCCGATTAACGCCGGACACGGCATGAATGGGAGAGGGTTCTCCTTACGCTGTCGGAGACGAACATAGGCGAAGCCATCCAGGGAACGTAGATATTAGAACGGGAAGGTCTTTCATGGGAGTCCTGCCCTTATGTGAGGATTTGGGCTTAGGAATGAAGCAAATGAGAAACAGTCCGCGACTGAATGCCGATTGTTCATCCCGACTGGACTGACTGTTGACTTCGATCGCGACGATCGAGAATCCGCCGGTCCGGGTAGAGGGAATCGGAATGATGGTCGCGCGTGCCCTTGGCACGTAACCCTCCACAACAACGACCGTACGCTCATGCGTGAGCGTGAGCGGGATTATGTCCCGTGGAAACGAACAACAGCGACCCCTCCTGTAAAGACGAACTGCCGAATGTAGTGGAGCCGCCGACACGAACCGTTAGTGTCCTTCACCATGTGGCACTGGTGGTGGTGAACAAACAAACGGGGGGGGGGAACTCACGAATCGCAAAGGGAGATCAAAAGAGTGGATTGTAGGATAGAAAGGGGCTCAACCCCAACGTCGTGTAGAGACACTGAAATTGAAAAAAATGCAACGAAAGTCGGTGAGAGAATCGAGGCCAGGTCGATCGTAAGAGACGGCTGGTTTAGGCCCGTCGAAAACAAAATTGCTGAACGACGGCTAATAAAATGGAATCCGAGTGGACTACTGAAAGTTAGGCGAATCTGGAGACCAAATGGAAGGAGAAGGACCGAGAATTTCGATAAACAAGGGGCCCGTAAAAGCCAAAACGTGGAGAAAGGGCGAAACCGCGAAGGAGTTCCGACTTTCGAAGATCGAACGCGCCGAAATGCAAAGACGCAAGGTGCCAAGACAAGGCACAAGGCTAGTGATGGCGGGGTTAAACAAATGAATAAATCACACCAAACAAAAGCCCCACCTGTTCAAGAATGAAAGGGTGAAGCGCTCAAGCCACAAAACAAAATAAGGCAAAGAAGCCAAACACCAGTCTACTAAACACAACGGCAAGAAAGGCCGATACCGGGTAGAGCACAAGACATATCTTGCTTTGACGGCAGGCCGAGAAGAATGACTATGGGAGACTTAACACTGGCTTTCTCCCTACGGCGAAGTGGTTGGCAGCCACGTACTGTCCTTAACCCTGCATTAGCCACACAAAAACATCGCTGTCAGCGCAGACTAACTGCCGTGAATGCTATTGTCTGACATGGTACAGTATATGAACGCCAACAAGGTTTGGGTCTTCACATGTAGGCCCAAGTATTGGAGTGTCCATTTCAATTTATCATTTTGATCGAGCAGTGCAGGAGTCCCCTCAGCAACATACAGATGGCAGACTGTTTCAGGGAGTCAGAGAGGAGACGGAGAGCGGGAACAGCGTGACTTCGTAGCAGCGTACCTGACTCAGTCCCTGACTGACAAGCCGGTGCAAACATCTGGTGGTTGGTAAGTCTTCGTCTGATCTGTGTGGAATGTTTTGGCCCATGCTCCTGCAAAGCTTGGAGTTACATGTGAACATTGGTGAGGAATACAGTTTAAACCACATGAATCTCTGATCCAGGTCTGTCAGTCTACCATTACCTATCAACATTTATTTTTTGCTTTTGTCCCAGAGGGGCCCAAGTTCAAGTGGTTAGAGTGTTAGCCTGCAGAGCTTATGTGGCATAGAATTCGAAATTTGTGTTGGGTCATACCTTTGTGAAAACTCTCCCTCTCTGTCCACACCGTCTGTATTGGACATGGGAACTCATTAAGAAAGATGAAATGCAGGCAGAAGAGAAGATAAGTTCCACCTTCTATCATGTCATGCTTTTATAACCAGTGAACAAAAGACGTTCACACAGGCATCACAGTGAAAATCTGAGTGTTCCCTCTGCCCCTACGGCGCCAACAAGGCTATCACAGTGAACATCTGATTGTTCTCTGCCCCCCCCTATGGCCAACAGGCTATCACAGTGAACATCTGAGTGTTCTCATCCCCTACTTCAACATGCAGTCACAGTGAACATCTGACTGTTCACTGCATACCTACATTCAACAGTCGTCACAGTGAAACATCTCTGTTCACGTATGCGCTTGTGGCCAACAGGCTATCACAGTGAACTCTGACTGTTCAATTACTGCCCTACGGGGCCAACATCAAACACCAGTGAACATCTGACTGTTCATTGACTACAGTACAACGTGCGTAATCACAGTGAACATCTGACTTATCACTGCCCCTAACATGTCAACGAACTATCACAGTGACCATCTGTTCATTGCCCCCTACTGCCAACAGGCTATCACAGTAACCACTGACTGTACCTGCCCCTATGGCAAACGGGCCTATCACAGTGGAACAACTGTGACTGTTCACTGCCCTAGCGGCCAACAGGCGTATCACAGTGAACATCTGACTAGAAAATGACCCTACAGACAACTGGCTACCACAGTGAACATCTGACTGGTTCAAAGACCCTACGGCCAACATGCTATCACCAGTTAACATCTGACTGTTACACTGCCCCTATGGCCAACGGCGTTATCACAGATAACATCTTACTGTTCACAGCCCTTGTGGCCAACAGGCTAACACAGTGAACAACTACAGTTCACTGCCCCTACATTCCAACATTCTAACACAGTAACATCCTGACCAGTTCACTGCCCCTACAGTCCAACGCTTATCACCTGGAAACATCTGACTGTTTCACTGCCCCTACAGTCAACATGGCCATCACAGTGATCTGTATCACTGCCCTATGGCTCAAACGGGCTAACACAGTGAACATCTGACTGTTCACTGCCCAACGGCCAACAGGCAAATAACAGTGAACATCTGACTGATCACTACCAACGGCCACAAGGCCTATCACAGTGAACCTCTGTTCACTGCCCTACGGCCACCAGTGCTAACACGTGAAACATCTGAAACTGTTCACTGCCCTACATCCAACAGGCTATCACGGTGAACATCTAACTGTCACAGTGCCCCTACAGTTCAACAGCTAATCACGGTGAACATCTGACTGTTCACTGCCCTACTGGACAGCCTAATCACAGTGTAACAGGCTGACTGTTCACTTGCCCTACAATCAACAGGCTATCACAGAGAACACTGACTGTTCACTGCCCATCGGAACAAGCTATCACAGTGAACATCTGACTTACACAGCCCTACAATCAACAGGCTATCACAGTGAACATCTGACTGTTTCACTGCCCTACCAAATTCAACAGGCTATCACAGATGAACATCTGACTGTTCACTTCCCTACAATCAACACTATCACAGTGAACATCTGACTGTTCACTGCCCTACAATCACAGGCAGTCAGAATTGTTAATTGTTTGTAAAGCGGATATTCATAGGGAAAGAAGCTTATCAGAAACTGTAAGATTACATGGCAGAGCAGTGCGCGATACAAAATGCAGACATGGATAACACATAATGAATGCATGTGGTTTAACTGTATTTGATGTTTGTGTCCTGTATATAAATTGTGTTTTGCATACTTCAACCTTTTGTTGTGCCTAAACAATAACATATACATGCAACACGCACTTTTTGGTTAATACGAATGTGCACGCACATTTCTCATCTTCCATTCATTTCAATGTCCAAATTTGACAGAACTTTCTTCCAGTGCAAACCTCTAGCCGTGACATTCCCATGACCTTTGAACCAACGTGGTATGCAGGTCATTCAGAGAAGATCATCATGACCCCCATCCGAACCCCGGCCCATTCTAAACGTGCAGCTGCAGAATCAGCGTGGAATCTGGAGACTATGCAAAGGCGGCACATCAACCAGCACAGCCACACCCGGGAACAGCAGGGAAGAAAGAACCACCACAATGTTCTTGAAACCGGGTCAGTCCCATCTGTCTTGGTCTGTCTGAGGTGTGGAATGTGTGGTCAGGGTCATTACACACACAGCATGTGGACAATATGCATACTCACACACAGACCACACACACACACACACATGCACACAACTGCGAGCTACTTACACACACTTCACGACGCATGCATGCCCGTGCACACACACACACACACACACACACACACAACACACACACACACACACACGCATGCACACACACACACACACACACGACACACACACAACACACTTACAGAGAGGATTTTGTGAGGAATGATTTTTATGCGCTTGCATTACATTTCAAACATACAGTTGTAAGGGTTGGCTCAGATAGGATTGAAATGGTACCACCCTGCGTGTAAATTTCAGTTTCATTCATCTTTAAAGAGACTCATTTTGTTATCAAGATCACAGCATAAGAAATGGTGTATGAATGTTTCTTAACCCCATCACTGCCACAGTAGTAATAGCACATTTGAAAATCTGTTATCCGTGGTAGAAATGAGCTTTTTGTGGTAGGTATCAATGAATGTGTACTGCACACTTATTATCTTGACAGAACATTTTATTTTTTGCCATGTTTTGTTGTTATGCAATTGTCTACAAATTTTCTTTTCAAAATGCTTGATTATGTTGATAATTAGTATAGCAGAAATTGACATAATTTATAAAAATTTTACCAAAAATAAACATTTTTTTCCGAGTGTACACAAACACATTGCGCCAACAGAATGAGTCAAAACACTGAAAAAAGTGGTCTTACTACTTATTGAATATCAGCACTAACACACATGTAAAGTCCTGTAAATCCCAAGGAATGTTGTTCTTGATGATAATCTCTCTAATTTGGGGTACTATTTTTAGTAAAAAAAGGTGCATAATCATGCTTTTCGCGGTAAGTTCACTAACATGGACATTACTCATCCATTTGTTGAGTTCTTTGTAAGATTTTTTGTGGATTACTTACTTATACCCTTTGTCCTACAATTTCACATCATTCAATATGGAATTTTTTGTGGTTATGATGACGTTCACACCATAACATGTGATAAAAACAGTTTTTTGTTTGTTTTCATGTGAGTTAGAGTATTTTAGATAATTGAGCATATAAAAAGCCCACTAAACACAAGCAAAAATATCTTTTAGGTGTTAGCTATGCAACAACAATACAAACACCTGGGATGATTCATATTGTATTGTCGAAAATACAATGTCCCTCTGAGTAACAATCTGTATGTTACAGGGGTACCACCCCAATCAACTAGAAAGGTGGCATAATTTTACTATTATTTGGGTAGGTTCAATACCTCAATACTGTTTATTTATTTGTTGACAATGACTGTGGATGTTATAGCTTCTCTTTCCTTTTAGCCTAAGCTATGATGCAATAGACTATAATCAGTTTTGATTGGCCATTAGGAAGCCAGGATGTAACAAATGGTTGGTTTTACAAGAAAAGAACAGTTTACTGACACACACACATGTTACAACACTGACAAATCTACACACACACACACACACACACACACAAAAACACGCATACACACACACAACAAAAACACACCTCATACACACAAACAGCTTCCACACACACAACACACACACACAACACACACACACCACACACAAACACACAACACACACACATAGTAAGCAGACCCACAGTTGAGCATTCAATCACACACACCACAACACACAACACAACACACACACACACACAACACACACAACACAAATACAACACATGCATACACACAAACATCTTACACACTCGCACACACTCACACACACACACACACACACACACACACACACACACACACACACACACACACACGCACATACATTACATCATATGCACAAACACACCCTACAACAGTACGCAAACACAAGAATGTAAAAACACCACAAAGAGACAAAACAAAAATTCTGCAGGGATGAGTGCTTCTGTGTTTTACAAAAATGAACAAATTTATAAGGAAAACATGTTGGCATACAGAAATAAATAAAGCAAATTCTGGCTCTAGCACACACACACACACACACAACAAACGCACACCACACACTCACACACATCACACACAAACACAGTCCCACCAATCCATACAGTCATTATTTGCATAATTAGTGTTTCAGTTGGAAATAGGGCAAAGAAGATAGATACAGAAAATGAATATTCGAGGATAGAATCAGTAGTAAAAACAAAAACAAAAGAAAAAAATAGAGTACTTGCCTGAAACCTGTTATCTGGACATGAGGAACTGAAGACTTGGAACATTGTACAGCTTGAAAATTGCACAGTTGACTATGCAGACAAATTCCCAGTCAAAACAAACAGCAAGGTTTTGAACTGTGGGCAGCGCGTTCTCACCATTCTTTGATCAGCTGTTGCTGACACACGCTCAATGCCACGCCTCTGCCGCTTCCACCAACGTGACCTTCACGTCGTTCTGAGCCCGTACCACGTCCACCACCCCCGATCGTCAGAAAGAGGGGTCAGTGCTCGTTTGCGCGGCAGGCGTATACAGTCAAATACCGCTTCCGTCACCCATGCAAACAGGCCGCTTCTTTACTGCTGTGATTTGTTTACAGAACAATGAAGCCACGTCATCACCAGCATTCACTCCGATAAAAGTGGATAGTGCTGTGATTCCCATCCGACTCCTCCACATCGCTATTATCAGGATCCGATCTCAAAGGTCTTCTTTCTTCGACCTATCATTATACTATAAGAACGTCATCTAAAATATCAAGGCAGTGTGACGCTTGAAAATGACGCGCCCGACGAAGAGCTATGGTGAGCTGCCATCTTGAATATGCTTATCACTTTGACCACTCCACACGCAATATGCATAACATGGGTCAGGATGGCTGCTCGCGAGAAGGGAAAGGGGCTGTTCCTTGACACCAGTAGAAGAGGTGAGAACATATTAGAGGGTCGTCACAAGTAGAGATTTTTCTGCTTTCTGTACGAAGTTATGGCGAGACACTGTCCGTTTCGGGCGTAGCGAATTTCCTGTTTTTCTGTTGGCCGGCTTTCTGAACAAGCGTTACTATTAACACGTTTCCAGGCAGGGAACGGGGTAATGGAGCTATCGTGATATTGACTGACATACACTGTAACTAGATTCGAACTCAAGTTTTTATATCTGACCTCAAAGGCGCATTCAAATTTCAGCTCAAGAACTGGGTTCAAATCAAATCCGTGGTTTAGATTTCATGAAGAAAATGATTTTAGGTGCTTTCCATATTTTTTCAAATGAATATAAAGGAAATTTTTTTTTTTAATGATTGCAAGTGTGAGGAATTCTTCTTCTGGCGTAAGCAGTCTGAAACTCCAGCAGCCACTCCCTATACAGAAAGACCAAGGGATTAAATCCCATGTACCCCAGCAAAGGGTGAGTGATGTTTGTGTATGACCGTTTTTTAACCCACCAGTAAGGCCGCCATACTCAACTACGGGGAACATGTGAGAAATAATCATACACTGATGATGGCTTTGGATGTGAGTGCGCTTGAACATAACTCCATCAACTCTATCAACTGGCAAGACTTTACATGGTGGTTTTCTTTTGTAGGTTTGTTCTTTTTTCCGCAAGCCAGCAAACTGCAGTCAGTGAGTCATAAACAAAGACAATCAGTTTGCAGAATGTCAACAGTTGGCTTCGCTCCTGTGCATTTAATGACCGTGTCCAATACCATGAGTAGAACCTTCCTTTGAAAACTTCCAACTTACACCGTACACGTTTGTCCTTAACAGTACCCAGGTGGTAAAGCAAGTAAATCTTATTGCCACATAAAAAATATACTCATTTACAGTTTGTTTTGGTACCCTTGAAAACTTCAAGCAGGAGGTATGATTCACCTACTAGATTTCTGAAGAATATGAAAATGCTTACTCTGCGAAACTAATAAAATTATATAATTATTTATGGCACTTAATCGTACATCAAAAGCCCTAAAGTGCTTACAAATACAGAAAAATTTAAATAAAACATAAATTAAACCAATAGAGGAATGAATATTACAGTACGAACCATGCACCTACAAACCAGTGTACATATTGACACATGCTCACGGACGCGCACACACACACACACACACCACACACACACACACCACACACACACACACACACACAACAAACATTCATTCACACTCACAACAACAAACACAATCAGCAATGAAAGCACGCTGCGCGGCACATGCATACACACACACACACACACACACACCCACACACACACACACAACACACACACACACACACACATTCGTCCACAGAATCAATTATGATGGCAAAGGAAGGGAATGGGCAAGAAAGGAACCGCTATATGAAAGGTTAAGAAGGTTATGATTTAAATAATGCTTAGCCGAATAAAGGCAAGAGAGTTTAAAACTACGCACATATATTGGGAGTTCATTCCAAGAAACTGGACCCTGAAAAGTATACGAATAAACACCAAAGGTATTATTATTCAAAACAAAGAATTAGAGCTGAGTGTTGTTGGTCAGAGAACGCAACTGCTGGAAGGAATATGGAGATGAAGGACAGGCCAGCTGTGTTGTTGTGACATGTATCACTAGACATTCGTGCTGTGTGTTGTGACAGGTTTCACTGACAGTCGTGCAGTGAGATGTACAGGTTCACTGACTGTCAAGCTGAGTGATTGATCTGACAGGTTCACTGACAGTCAAGTCTGTGTGTTGTGACACGTACACTTGACAGTCATGCTGTTGTTGTGACAGGTTCACTGACAGTTCCAATGCTTTGTGGTTGTGACATGTTCACTGACATCGTGCTGTTGTTTGTGACAGGTACACTTACTGTCATGCTGTGAGATGACTGACAGGTTCCTGACAGTCTCCTGTGAGTTGTGACAGGTTCACTGACAGTCCTGCTGTGTGTTGATCTGACAGGTTCATCTGACATCAGCTGTGTGTTTGTGACAGGTTCACCGACAGTCCTGCTGTTGTTGATCTGACAGTTCACCGACAGTCCAGGCAGTGTGTCATGACAGGTTCACCGACAAGTCCTGCTGTGTGTTGTGACAGGATCACTGACAGTCCGTGCTGGAGTGTTGATCTGAACAGGTTCACTGACAGTCCTGTGTGTGTTGTGACAGGTTCACTGACAGTCATGCTGTGTGTTGATCTGACATGTTCACTTACAGTCCTGCTGTGTGTTGTGACAGGTTCACTGACAGTCGTGCTGAGTGTTGATCTGACAGGTTCACTGACAGTCCTGCTGTGTGTTGATCTGACAGGTTCACTGACAGTCATGCTGTGTGTTGATCTGACAGGTTCACTGACAGTCTGCTGTGTGTTGTGACAGGTTCACTGACAGTCGTGCTGTGTGTTGTAACAGGTTGACTGACAGTTGTGCTGTGTGTTGATCTGACAGGTTCACTGACAGTCGTGCTGTGTGTTGTGACAGGTTCACTGACAGTCATGCTGTGTGTTGTGACAGGTTCACTGACAGTCGTGCTGTGTGTTGTGACAGGTTCACTGACAGTCGTGCTGTGTGTTGTGACAGGTTCACTGACAGTCGTGCTGTGTGTTGATCTGACAGGTTCACTGACAGTCATGCTGTGTGTTGATCTGACAGGTTAACTGACAGTCGTGCTGTGTGTTGTGACAGGTTCACTGACAGTCGTGCTTGTGTGTTGATCTGACAGGTTCACTAACAGTCATGCTGTGTGTTGATCTGACAGGTTCACTGACAGTCGTTGCTGTGTGTTGTAACAGGTTCACTGACAGTCATGCTGTGTGTTGTAACAGGTTCACTGACAGTCGTGCTGTGTGTTGATCTCCACAGGTTCACTGACAGTCATGCTTGTGTTGATCTGACAGGTTCACTGACAGTCGTGCTGTGTGTTGATCTGACAGGTTCACTGACAGTCATGCTGTGTGTTGATCTGACAGGTTCACTGACAGTCGTGCTGTGTGTTGTAACAGGTTCACTGACAACAAGCCTGCTGTGTGTTGTGACAGGTTCACTGACAGTCATGCTGTGTGTTGTGACAGGTTCACTGACAGTCATGCTGTGTGTTGTGACAGGTTCACTGACAGTCATGCATGTGTGTTGTGACAGGTTCACCGACAGTCGTGCTGTGTGTTGATCTGACAGGTTCACTGACAGTCATGCTGTGTGTTGATCTGACAGGTTCACTGACAGTCGTGCTGTGTGTTGATCTGATAGGTTCACTGACAGTGGTGCTGTGTGTTGATCTGACAGGTTCATGACAGTCCTGCTGTGTGTTTGTGACAGGTTCACTGACAGTCATCCCATGTGTTGTAACAGGATTCACTGACAGTCCTGCTGTGATGTGTTGTGACAGGTTCACTGACAGTCGTCCTGTGTGTTGTGACAGGTTCACTGACAGTCTGCTGTGTGTTGTGACAGGTTCACTGACAGTCCTGCTGTGTGTTGATCTGACAGGTTCACTGACAGTCCTGCTGTGTGTTGTGACAGGTTCACTGACAGTCCTGCTGTGTGTTGATCTGACAGGTTCACTGACAGTCGTGATGTGTTTTTGTGACAGGTTCACTGACAGTCGTTGCTGTGTGTTGTGACAGGTTCACTGACAGTCGTGCTGTTGTGTTGTGACAGGTTCACTGACAGTCATGCTGTGTGTTGTGACAGGTTCACTGACAGTCATGCTGTGTGTTGTGACAGGTCCACTGACAGTCATGCTGTGTGTCGTGACAGGTTCACTGACAGTCGTGCTGTGTGTTGTGACAGGTTCACTGACAGTATCCCTGTGTGTTGTGACAGGTTCACTGACAGTCGTGCTGTGTGTTGTGACAGGTTCACTGACAGTCGTGCTGTGTGTTGTGACAGGTTCACTGACAGTCGTGCTGTGTGTTGTGACAGGTTCACTGACAGTCATGCTCTGTGTTGTGACAGGTTCACTGACAGTCGTGCTGTGTGTTGTGACAGGTTCACTGACAGTCATGCTCTGTGTTGTGACAGGTTCACTGACAGTCGTGCTGTGTGTTGTGACAGGTTCACTGACAGTCATGCTTTTGTGTTGTGATAGGTTCACTGACAGTCGTGCTGTGTGTTGTGACAGGTTCACTGACAGTCATGCTGTGTGTTGTGACAGGTTCACTGACAGTCATGCTGTGTGTTGTGACAGGTTCACTGACAGTCATGCTGTGTGTTTGTGACAGGTTCACTGACAGTCATGCTGTGTGTTGTGACAGGTTCACTGACAGTCATGCTGTGTGTTGTGATAGGTTCACTGACAGTCGTGCTGTGTGTTGTGACAGGTTCACTGACAGTCGTGCTCTGTGTTGTGACAGGTTCACTGAGTCATGCTGTGTGTTGTGATAGGTTCACTGACAGTCGTGCTCTGTGTTGTGACAGGTTCACTGACAGTCATGCTGTGTGTTGTTGACAGGTTCACTGACAGTCATGCTGTGTGTTGTGACAGGTTCACTGACAGTCGTGCTGTGTGTTGTGACAGGTTCACTGACAGTCCATGCTGTTGTGTCGTGACAGGTTCACTGACAGTCATGCTGTGTGTCATGACAGGTTCACTGACAGTGTGCTGTGTGTTGTGACAGGTTCACTGACAGTCATGCTGTGTGTTGTGACAGGTTCACTGGTGCTGGCTCAGTTTTCCGAGGACTTGAACTGGTACCGTGCTGTGTCACCAAAGCGGTGAAGTCGGAGAGGGGGGAAGGACAAAGGCGCCACCAGCTACGAGGTTTTCTTCATGGACTATTGGCAACTCAGAGAGGCTGCCAACTAGCAGGTAAAGTGCAGTGTCTTTGAAGCAAACGCATGATTGTCTTCTGTGAAATGCACCAAATTTGTTTTTTGGCAGATTTTTTTCTTGTCTTTCAAGTAGCTGCCTTTAGGTTTGTTGTGAAGATGATCATGATTATATTTTTGGAATTGTCTCTCCTTGAGCACACAAAAAAATAATGGTGGAAAACTTCAGAAAGAAATCAGAAAGGAGGGCCAGAAACTTGGAAACTGTCTATGGTGTCATTTGTGCTGCTGTCACAGATGAATGATCCAAACAGAAAGGCCTGTCCAGAATTGCACAGAGCATGAGGGAAGACCCTTTAACATGACAAAAAAAATCTTGAAGGTGTATGAAATCCCACTGATGCCAGGGATCCAGATCCATATCTTTTCGCTCTTTATAACTTGTAAATACCTTTTGAAAATGTTTGGAGTACATGGCTGTCATCAGCCCTTATCACGAGTAATTTGTGCATTTGTTCAGCCATTATAACCATCAGAGCTTGCATTGAACAGACGTTTGTTTATGTTAGGAGGGACAGGAATTCTGAAGGTCACCAGGGTTTCATTCTTTTGCCCCCAGACTTGCTTGTCATGGTGTTCCCCAAACAAACGACATACAATAGATCAACAGCTTGTGTGTTTGACTTTGAAACCAAAACTCTTATATTGAAGTGTCTGATTGGATGATTTGGCCCATGTTAGAGGTCACGCCCCAGTAAGACTTTTTTTCTCCAAATAGCATTTTGTGCCTTAACAAGTCGAGGAACTCCTTCTCTTGACTCATGGCTAGGACTGCCCATGGCCACTACAGAAATCAGAGCCTTCTGCAGAGAAAAAGAGGAAGTCTGAGTCACTGTAGTGTAGGACTTCATGGCTTTCCAAATTTGGCTGGCTGTAATTCAGCAACGAAAGCCGGGCTGTGAGGTTCTGTTTGTGGCTGAGGCTACTTGTAAGTCCATGTCAAGAAGGTAGAAAAAGGGAACCCCTTTTTGCTGCCAGAGGGTCCCAGAACTGTTGCCGGTCAGCCGTAACTCACCATGAAAAAACCAAACTCATCCACAGAGTTGGTTGAGTGGATCACAGTGCTTGTTGAAGCACCTTTTATGAGGTTGGACAAGGGTGAGCCCACCTACAACAGCCTTGGGATCGCATCTGAGGA